>JAVGWX010000013.1:75640297-75702797 GCA_036924085.1 Ariolimax columbianus
AATATTTTTTTAGTCAGAGAGTGGTGTCTGCTTGGAATGCATTGCCAGGGGAGGTAGTGGAGGCGGGGACAGTTAATGCATTTAAGAATAAACTGGATGTGCATAGCTTTTAGAGCAAGGTGATGTAAATGTAACTGGTTGTATACAGACTCTGCAGGGTCTTCTAAACCAGTATAAAGACGTTAAGTTATACGTTAAGTTAAGTTATACAGTAAAGTCAAGACGCTTGTTCCGTCTACGTGTATAGAACAGAATAAGTGTGTAGATGAGATAAAGCTCAGCTGGGCTCTAAACGTCTTGCAGAAAGAGCTGAAGTTGAAGAAATACCATTTGAGTACACACTGAGACTCACTTGTACATCTTTTTCAGCAGCTATTTCCTATACATTTTAAAGATGTGTCTAATACTGTTGTTTTGTTGCAGCCACAAGAGATTTCCTCTCCTACCGAAGTATCAAGTGTTAACTGCAATGGTTGGGCCACCCTCCCCACCAATAAGCAAGAAGTGTTTTGCTGATCTGAAAGCATATTTAACATGCTTTGTGCCAGTGTATCCACTCAAGAAAGGATACATTGTGCAGCTTTTTGTGGATACACGAGATCCCTCAATTTCTGCTTTGATATGGAAAATCAAGAAGCTTGTTCCAACTATGTCTACAGAACAGGATGTGTGTTGATGAGATGAAGCTCAGAACAGGATGTGTGTTGATGAGATGAAGCTCAGAACAGGATGTGTGTTGATGAGATGAAGCTCAGAACAGGATAAGTGTGTTGATGAGATGAAGCTCAGAACAGGATGTGTGTTGATGAGATGAAGCTCAGAACAGGATAAGTGTGTTGATGAGATGAAGCTCAGAACAGGATGTGTGTTGATGAGATGAAGCTCAGAACAGGATGTGTGTTGATGAGATGAAGCTCAGAACAGGATAAGTGTGTTGATGAGATGAAGCTCAGAACAGGATAAGTGTGTTGATGAGATGAAGCTCAGAACAGGATAAGTGTGTTGATGAGATGAAGCTCAGAACAGGATAAGTGTGTTGATGAGATGAAGCTCAGAACAGGATGTGTGTTGATGAGATGAAGCTCAGAACAGGATAAGTGTGTTGATGAGATGAAGCTCAGAACAGGATGTGTGTTGATGAGATGAAGCTCAGAACAGGATAAGTGTGTTGATGAGATGAAGCTCAGAACAGGATATGTGTTGATGAGATGAAGCTCAGAACAAGATAAGTGTGTTGATGAGATGAAGCTCAGAACAGGATGTGTGTTGATGAGATGAAGCTCAGAACAGGATGTGTGTTGATGAGATGAAGCTCAGAACAGGATAAGTGTGTTGATGAGATGAAGCTCAGAACAGGATGTGTGTTGATGAGATGAAGCTCAGAACAGGATAAGTGTGTTGATGAGATGAAGCTCAGAACAGGATATGTGTTGATGAGATGAAGCTCAGAACAGGATAAGTGTGTTGATGAGATGAAGCTCAGAACAGGATGTGTGTTGATGAGATGAAGCTCAGAACAGGATGTGTGTTGATGAGATGAAGCTCAGAACAGGATGTGTGTTGATGAGATGAAGCTCAGAACAGGATATGTGTTGATGAGATGAAGCTCAGAACAGGATGTGTGTTGATGAGATGAAGCTCAGAACAGGATGTGTGTTGATGAGATGAAGCTCAGAACAGGATGTGTGTTGATGAGATGAAGCTCAGAACAGGATAAGTGTGTTGATGAGATGAAGCTCAGAACAGGATGTGTGTTGATGAGATGAAGCTCAGAACAAGATAAGTGTGTTGATGAGATGAAGCTCAGAACAGGATGTGTGTTGATGAGATGAAGCTCAGAACAAGATAAGTGTGTTGATGAGATGAAGCTCAGAACAGGATGTGTGTTGATGAGATGAAGCTCAGAACAGGATGTGTGTTGATGAGATGAAGCTCAGAACAGGATGTGTGTTGATGAGATGAAGCTCAGAACAAGATAAGTGTGTTGATGAGATGAAGCTCAGAACAGGATGTGTGTTGATGAGATGAAGCTCAGAACAGGATGTGTGTTGATGAGATGAAGCTCAGAACAGGATGTGTGTTGATGAGATGAAGCTCAGAACAGGATGTGTGTTGATGAGATGAAGCTCAGAACAGGATAAGTGTGTTGATGAGATGAAGCTCAGAACAGGATAAGTGTGTTGATGAGATGAAGCTCAGAACAGGATGTGTGTTGATGAGATGAAGCTCAGAACAGGATGTGTGTTGATGAGATGAAGCTCAGAGCAGGATGTGTGTTGATGAGATGAAGCTTAGAACAGGATAAGTGTGTTGATGAGATGAAGCTCAGAACAGGATGTGTGTTGATGAGATGAAGCTCAGAACAGGATGTGTGTTGATGAGATGAAGCTCAGAACAGGATAAGTGTGTTGATGAGATGAAGCTCAGAACAGGATGTGTGTTGATGAGATGAAGCTCAGAACAGGATGTGTGTTGATGAGATGAAGCTCAGAACAGGATGTGTGTTGATGAGATGAAGCTCAGAACAGGATAAGTGTGTTGATGAGATGAAGCTCAGAACAGGATGTGTGTTGATGAGATGAAGCTCAGAACAGGATGTGTGTTGATGAGATGAAGCTCAGAACAGGATGTGTGTTGATGAGATGAAGCTCAGAACAGGATAAGTGTGTTGATGAGATGAAGCTCAGAACAGGATGTGTGTTGATGAGATGAAGCTCAGAACAGGATGTGTGTTGATGAGATGAAGCTCAGAACAGGATAAGTGTGTTGATGAGATGAAGCTCAGAACAGGATGTGTGTTGATGAGATGAAGCTCAGAACAGGATGTGTGTTGATGAGATGAAGCTCAGAACAGGATAAGTGTGTTGATGAGATGAAGCTCAGAACAGGATGTGTGTTGATGAGATGAAGCTCAGAACAGGATGTGTGTTGATGAGATGAAGCTCAGAGCAGGATGTGTGTTGATGAGATGAAGCTCAGAACAGGATAAGTGTGTTGATGAGATGAAGCTCAGAACAGGATGTGTGTTGATGAGATGAAGCTCAGAACAGGATGTGTGTTGATGAGATGAAGCTCAGAACAGGATAAGTGTGTTGATGAGATGAAGCTCAGAACAGGATGTGTGTTGATGAGATGAAGCTCAGAACAGGATGTGTGTTGATGAGATGAAGCTCAGAACAGGATGTGTGTTGATGAGATGAAGCTCAGAACAGGATAAGTGTGTTGATGAGATGAAGCTCAGAACAGGATGTGTGTTGATGAGATGAAGCTCAGAACAGGATGTGTGTTGATGAGATGAAGCTCAGAACAGGATGTGTGTTGATGAGATGAAGCTCAGAACAGGATAAGTGTGTTGATGAGATGAAGCTCAGAACAGGATGTATGTTGATGAGATGAAGCTCAGAACAGGATGTGTGTTGATGAGATGAAGCTCAGAACAGGATAAGTGTGTTGATGAGATGAAGCTCAGAACAGGATGTGTGTTGATGAGATGAAGCTCAGAACAGGATGTGTGTTGATGAGATGAAGCTCAGAACAGGATAAGTGTGTTGATGAGATGAAGCTCAGAACAGGATGTGTGTTGATGAGATGAAGCTCAGAACAGGATGTGTGTTGATGAGATGAAGCTCAGAGCAGGATGTGTGTTGATGAGATGAAGCTCAGAACAGGATGTGTGTTGATGAGATGAAGCTCAGAACAGGATGTGTGTTGATGAGATGAAGCTCAGAACAGGATGTGTGTTGATGAGATGAAGCTCAGAACAGGATAAGTGTGTTGATGAGATGAAGCTCAGAACAGGATGTGTGTTGATGAGATGAAGCTCAGAACAGGATGTGTGTTGATGAGATGAAGCTCAGAACAGGATAAGTGTGTTGATGAGATGAAGCTCAGAACAGGATAAGTGTGTTGATGAGATGAAGCTCAGAACAGGATGTGTGTTGATGAGATGAAGCTCAGAACAGGATAAGTGTGTTGATGAGATGAAGCTCAGAACAGGATGTGTGTTGATGAGATGAAGCTCAGAACAGGATGTGTGTTGATGAGATGAAGTTCAGAGCAGGATGTGTGTTGATGAGATGAAGCTCAGAACAGGATAAGTGTGTTGATGAGATGAAGCTCAGAACAGGATGTGTGTTGATGAGATGAAGCTCAGAACAGGATGTGTGTTGATGAGATGAAGCTCAGAACAGGATAAGTGTGTTGATGAGATGAAGCTCAGAACAGGATGTGTGTTGATGAGATGAAGCTCAGAACAGGATGTGTGTTGATGAGATGAAGCTCAGAGCAGGATGTGTGTTGATGAGATGAAGCTCAGAACAGGATAAGTGTGTTGATGAGATGAAGCTCAGAACAGGATGTGTGTTGATGAGATGAAGCTCAGAACAGGATGTGTGTTGATGAGATGAAGCTCAGAACAGGATAAGTGTGTTGATGAGATGAAGCTCAGAACAGGATGTGTGTTGATGAGATGAAGCTCAGAACAGGATGTGTGTTGATGAGATGAAGCTCAGAACAGGATAAGTGTGTTGATGAGATGAAGCTCAGAACAGGATAAGTGTGTTGATGAGATGAAGCTCAGAACAGGATGTGTGTTGATGAGATGAAGCTCAGAACAGGATGTGTGTTGATGAGATGAAGCTCAGAACAGGATAAGTGTGTTGATGAGATGAAGCTCAGAACAGGATGTGTGTTGATGAGATGAAGCTCAGAACAGGATGTGTGTTGATGAGATGAAGCTCAGAACAGGATAAGTGTGTTGATGAGATGAAGCTCAGAACAGGATGTGTGTTGATGAGATGAAGCTCAGAACAGGATGTGTGTTGATGAGATGAAGCTCAGAACAGGAAGTGTGTTGATGAGATGAAGCTCAGAACAGGATAAGTGTGTTGATGAGATGAAGCTCAGAACAGGAAGTGTGTTGATGAGATGAAGCTCAGAACAGGATAAGTGTGTTGATGAGATGAAGCTCAGAACAGGATAAGTGTGTTGATGAGATGAAGCTCAGAACAGGATGTGTGTTGATGAGATGAAGCTCAGAACAGGATAAGTGTGTTGATGAGATGAAGCTCAGAACAAGATGTGTGTTGATGAGATGAAGCTCAGAACAGGATAAGTGTGTTGATGAGATGAAGCTCAGAACAGGATGTGTGTTGATGAGATGAAGCTCAGAACAGGATAAGTGTGTTGATGAGATGAAGCTCAGAACAGGATGTGTGTTGATGAGATGAAGCTCAGAACAGGATAAGTGTGTTGATGAGATGAAGCTCAGAACAGGATAAGTGTGTTGATGAGATGAAGCTCAGAACAGGATGTGTGTTGATGAGATGAAGCTCAGAACAGGATGTGTGTTGATGAGATGAAGCTCAGAACAGGATGTGTGTTGATGAGATGAAGCTCAGAACAGGAAGTGTGTTGATGAGATGAAGCTCAGAACAGGATGTGTGTTGATGAGATGAAGCTCAGAACAAGATAAGTGTGTTGATGAGATGAAGCTCAGAACAGGATGTGTGTTGATGAGATGAAGCTCAGAACAGGATGTGTGTTGATGAGATGAAGCTCAGAACAGGATGTGTGTTGATGAGATGAAGCTCAGAACAGGAAGTGTGTTGATGAGATGAAGCTCAGAACAGGATGTGTGTTGATGAGATGAAGCTCAGAACAGGATGTGTGTTGATGAGATGAAGCTCAGAACAGGATGTGTGTTGATGAGATGAAGCTCAGAACAGGATAAGTGTGTTGATGAGATGAAGCTCAGAACAGGATGTGTGTTGATGAGATGAAGCTCAGAACAGGATAAGTGTGTTGATGAGATGAAGCTCAGAACAAGATAAGTGTGTTGATGAGATGAAGCTCAGAACAGGATGTGTGTTGATGAGATGAAGCTCAGAACAGGATGTGTGTTGATGAGATGAAGCTCAGAACAGGATAAGTGTGTTGATGAGATGAAGCTCAGAACAGGATAAGTGTGTTGATGAGATGAAGCTCAGAACAGGATGTGTGTTGATGAGATGAAGCTCAGAACAGGATAAGTGTGTTGATGAGATAAAGCTCAGAACAGGATAAGTGTGTTGATGAGATGAAGCTCAGAACAGGATAAGTGTGTTGATGAGATGAAGCTCAGAACAGGATGTGTGTTGATGAGATGAAGCTCAGAACAGGATGTGTGTTGATGAGATGAAGCTCAGAACAGGATGTGTGTTGATGAGATGAAGCTCAGAACAGGAAGTGTGTTGATGAGATGAAGCTCAGAACAGGATGTGTGTTGATGAGATGAAGCTCAGAACAAGATAAGTGTGTTGATGAGATGAAGCTCAGAACAGGATGTGTGTTGATGAGATGAAGCTCAGAACAGGATGTGTGTTGATGAGATGAAGCTCAGAACAGGATAAGTGTGTTGATGAGATGAAGCTCAGAACAGGATGTGTGTTGATGAGATGAAGCTCAGAACAGGATGTGTGTTGATGAGATGAAGCTCAGAACAGGATGTGTGTTGATGAGATGAAGCTCAGAACAGGATAAGTGTGTTGATGAGATGAAGCTCAGAACAGGATGTGTGTTGATGAGATGAAGCTCAGAACAGGATGTGTGTTGATGAGATGAAGCTCAGAACAGGATAAGTGTGTTGATGAGATGAAGCTCAGAACAGGATGTGTGTTGATGAGATGAAGCTCAGAACAGGATGTGTGTTGATGAGATGAAGCTCAGAACAGGATAAGTGTGTTGATGAGATGAAGCTCAGAACAGGATGTGTGTTGATGAGATGAAGCTCAGAACAGGATGTGTGTTGATGAGATGAAGCTCAGAGCAGGATGTGTGTTGATGAGATGAAGCTCAGAACAGGATAAGTGTGTTGATGAGATGAAGCTCAGAACAGGATGTGTGTTGATGAGATGAAGCTCAGAACAGGATGTGTGTTGATGAGATGAAGCTCAGAACAGGATAAGTGTGTTGATGAGATGAAGCTCAGAACAGGATGTGTGTTGATGAGATGAAGCTCAGAACAGGATGTGTGTTGATGAGATGAAGCTCAGAACAGGATGTGTGTTGATGAGATGAAGCTCAGAACAGGATAAGTGTGTTGATGAGATGAAGCTCAGAACAGGATGTGTGTTGATGAGATGAAGCTCAGAACAGGATGTGTGTTGATGAGATGAAGCTCAGAACAGGATGTGTGTTGATGAGATGAAGCTCAGAACAGGATAAGTGTGTTGATGAGATGAAGCTCAGAACAGGATGTATGTTGATGAGATGAAGCTCAGAACAGGATGTGTGTTGATGAGATGAAGCTCAGAACAGGATAAGTGTGTTGATGAGATGAAGCTCAGAACAGGATGTGTGTTGATGAGATGAAGCTCAGAACAGGATGTGTGTTGATGAGATGAAGCTCAGAACAGGATAAGTGTGTTGATGAGATGAAGCTCAGAACAGGATGTGTGTTGATGAGATGAAGCTCAGAACAGGATGTGTGTTGATGAGATGAAGCTCAGAGCAGGATGTGTGTTGATGAGATGAAGCTCAGAACAGGATGTGTGTTGATGAGATGAAGCTCAGAACAGGATGTGTGTTGATGAGATGAAGCTCAGAACAGGATGTGTGTTGATGAGATGAAGCTCAGAACAGGATAAGTGTGTTGATGAGATGAAGCTCAGAACAGGATGTGTGTTGATGAGATGAAGCTCAGAACAGGATGTGTGTTGATGAGATGAAGCTCAGAACAGGATAAGTGTGTTGATGAGATGAAGCTCAGAACAGGATAAGTGTGTTGATGAGATGAAGCTCAGAACAGGATGTGTGTTGATGAGATGAAGCTCAGAACAGGATAAGTGTGTTGATGAGATGAAGCTCAGAACAGGATGTGTGTTGATGAGATGAAGCTCAGAACAGGATGTGTGTTGATGAGATGAAGTTCAGAGCAGGATGTGTGTTGATGAGATGAAGCTCAGAACAGGATAAGTGTGTTGATGAGATGAAGCTCAGAACAGGATGTGTGTTGATGAGATGAAGCTCAGAACAGGATGTGTGTTGATGAGATGAAGCTCAGAACAGGATAAGTGTGTTGATGAGATGAAGCTCAGAACAGGATGTGTGTTGATGAGATGAAGCTCAGAACAGGATGTGTGTTGATGAGATGAAGCTCAGAGCAGGATGTGTGTTGATGAGATGAAGCTCAGAACAGGATAAGTGTGTTGATGAGATGAAGCTCAGAACAGGATATGTGTTGATGAGATGAAGCTCAGAACAGGATGTGTGTTGATGAGATGAAGCTCAGAACAGGATAAGTGTGTTGATGAGATGAAGCTCAGAACAGGATGTGTGTTGATGAGATGAAGCTCAGAACAGGATGTGTGTTGATGAGATGAAGCTCAGAACAGGATAAGTGTGTTGATGAGATGAAGCTCAGAACAGGATAAGTGTGTTGATGAGATGAAGCTCAGAACAGGATGTGTGTTGATGAGATGAAGCTCAGAACAGGATGTGTGTTGATGAGATGAAGCTCAGAACAGGATAAGTGTGTTGATGAGATGAAGCTCAGAACAGGATGTGTGTTGATGAGATGAAGCTCAGAACAGGATGTGTGTTGATGAGATGAAGCTCAGAACAGGATAAGTGTGTTGATGAGATGAAGCTCAGAACAGGATGTGTGTTGATGAGATGAAGCTCAGAACAGGATGTGTGTTGATGAGATGAAGCTCAGAACAGGAAGTGTGTTGATGAGATGAAGCTCAGAACAGGATAAGTGTGTTGATGAGATGAAGCTCAGAACAGGAAGTGTGTTGATGAGATGAAGCTCAGAACAGGATAAGTGTGTTGATGAGATGAAGCTCAGAACAGGATAAGTGTGTTGATGAGATGAAGCTCAGAACAGGATGTGTGTTGATGAGATGAAGCTCAGAAAAGGATAAGTGTGTTGATGAGATGAAGCTCAGAACAAGATGTGTGTTGATGAGATGAAGCTCAGAACAGGATAAGTGTGTTGATGAGATGAAGCTCAGAACAGGATGTGTGTTGATGAGATGAAGCTCAGAACAGGATAAGTGTGTTGATGAGATGAAGCTCAGAACAGGATGTGTGTTGATGAGATGAAGCTCAGAACAGGATAAGTGTGTTGATGAGATGAAGCTCAGAACAGGATAAGTGTGTTGATGAGATGAAGCTCAGAACAGGATGTGTGTTGATGAGATGAAGCTCAGAACAGGATGTGTGTTGATGAGATGAAGCTCAGAACAGGATGTGTGTTGATGAGATGAAGCTCAGAACAGGAAGTGTGTTGATGAGATGAAGCTCAGAACAGGATGTGTGTTGATGAGATGAAGCTCAGAACAAGATAAGTGTGTTGATGAGATGAAGCTCAGAACAGGATGTGTGTTGATGAGATGAAGCTCAGAACAGGATGTGTGTTGATGAGATGAAGCTCAGAACAGGATGTGTGTTGATGAGATGAAGCTCAGAACAGGAAGTGTGTTGATGAGATGAAGCTCAGAACAGGATGTGTGTTGATGAGATGAAGCTCAGAACAGGATGTGTGTTGATGAGATGAAGCTCAGAACAGGATGTGTGTTGATGAGATGAAGCTCAGAACAGGATAAGTGTGTTGATGAGATGAAGCTCAGAACAGGATGTGTGTTGATGAGATGAAGCTCAGAACAGGATAAGTGTGTTGATGAGATGAAGCTCAGAACAAGATAAGTGTGTTGATGAGATGAAGCTCAGAACAGGATGTGTGTTGATGAGATGAAGCTCAGAACAGGATGTGTGTTGATGAGATGAAGCTCAG
This sequence comes from Ariolimax columbianus, assembly GCA_036924085.1. NCBI lineage: Eukaryota > Metazoa > Mollusca > Gastropoda > Stylommatophora > Arionidae > Ariolimax > Ariolimax columbianus. Next base: position 75,650,073 of record JAVGWX010000013.1, read on the forward strand.
AACAGGATAAGTGTGTTGATGAGATGAAGCTCAGAACAGGATAAGTGTGTTGATGAGATGAAGCTCAGAACAGGATGTGTGTTGATGAGATGAAGCTCAGAACAGGATAAGTGTGTTGATGAGATAAAGCTCAGAACAGGATAAGTGTGTTGATGAGATGAAGCTCAGAACAGGATAAGTGTGTTGATGAGATGAAGCTCAGAACAGGATGTGTGTTGATGAGATGAAGCTCAGAACAGGATGTGTGTTGATGAGATGAAGCTCAGAACAGGATGTGTGTTGATGAGATGAAGCTCAGAACAGGAAGTGTGTTGATGAGATGAAGCTCAGAACAGGATGTGTGTTGATGAGATGAAGCTCAGAACAAGATAAGTGTGTTGATGAGATGAAGCTCAGAACAGGATGTGTGTTGATGAGATGAAGCTCAGAACAGGATGTGTGTTGATGAGATGAAGCTCAGAACAGGATGTGTGTTGATGAGATGAAGCTCAGAACAGGAAGTGTGTTGATGAGATGAAGCTCAGAACAGGATGTGTGTTGATGAGATGAAGCTCAGAACAAGATAAGTGTGTTGATGAGATGAAGCTCAGAACAGGATGTGTGTTGATGAGATGAAGCTCAGAACAGGATAAGTGTGTTGATGAGATGAAGCTCAGAACAGGATGTGTGTTGATGAGATGAAGCTCAGAACAGGATAAGTGTGTTGATGAGATGAAGCTCAGAACAAGATAAGTGTGTTGATGAGATGAAGCTCAGAACAGGATGTGTGTTGATGAGATGAAGCTCAGAACAGGATGTGTGTTGATGAGATGAAGCTCAGAACAGGATAAGTGTGTTGATGAGATGAAGCTCAGAACAGGATAAGTGTGTTGATGAGATGAAGCTCAGAACAGGATGTGTGTTGATGAGATGAAGCTCAGAACAGGATAAGTGTGTTGATGAGATAAAGCTCAGAACAGGATAAGTGTGTTGATGAGATGAAGCTCAGAACAGGATAAGTGTGTTGATGAGATGAAGCTCAGAACAGGATGTGTGTTGATGAGATGAAGCTCAGAACAGGATGTGTGTTGATGAGATGAAGCTCAGAACAGGATGTGTGTTGATGAGATGAAGCTCAGAACAGGATGTGTGTTGATGAGATGAAGCTCAGAACAGGATGTGTGTTGATGAGATGAAGCTCAGAACAGGATGTGTGTTGATGAGATGAAGCTCAGAACAGGATGTGTGTTGATGAGATGAAGCTCAGAACAGGATGTGTGTTGATGAGATGAAGCTCAGAACAGGATAAGTGTGTTGATGAGATGAAGCTCAGAACAGGATGTGTGTTGATGAGATGAAGCTCAGAACAGGATAAGTGTGTTGATGAGATGAAGCTCAGAACAGGATAAGTGTGTTGATGAGATGAAGCTCAGAACAGGATGTGTGTTGATGAGATGAAGCTCAGAACAGGAAGTGTGTTGATGAGATGAAGCTCAGAACAAGATAAGTGTGTTGATGAGATGAAGCTCAGAACAGGATAAGTGTGTTGATGAGATGAAGCTCAGAACAAGATAAGTGTGTTGATGAGATGAAGCTCAGAACAAGATAAGTGTGTTGATGAGATGAAGCTCAGAACAGGATAAGTGTGTTGATGAGATGAAGCTCAGAACAAGATAAGTGTGTTGATGAGATGAAGCTCAGAACAAGATAAGCATGTTGATGAGATGAAGCTCAGAACAGGATAAGTGTGTTGATGAGATGAAGCTCAGAACAGGATAAGTGTGTTGATGAGATGAAGCTCAGAACAAGATAAGTGTGTTGATGAGATGAAGCTCAGAACAGGATAAGTGTGTTGATGAGATGAAGCTCAGAACAGGATAAGTGTGTTGATGAGATGAAGCTCAGAACAGGATAAGTGTGTTGATGAGATGAAGCTCAGAACAGGATAAGTGTGTTGATGAGATGAAGCTCAGAACAAGATAAGTGTGTTGATGAGATGAAGCTCAGAACAGGATAAGTGTGTTGATGAGATGAAGCTCAGAACAGGATAAGTGTGTTGATGAGATGAAGCTCAGAACAAGATAAGTGTGTTGATGAGATAAAGCTCAGAACAGGATAAGCATGTTGATGAGATAAAGCTCTACACTGATCTACATGCCTTGAAGAAAAATCTGAAGTTGAAGAAAAACAATTTGAGTAGGAACTGGGACTCACTTGTACTAATTTGTCAGCAGCCATTTTCTGTATATTTTAAAGATGTGTCTAATACTGTTTTGTTTCAGCCACAAGAGATTGCCGGACCTATTGACGTGTTAACTGTTTCAGCTGCAACGGTTGGGCCACTATCCCCAAAGAAACTTCGTTATGATTGTCATAACTGTGTTACCAAGTCTGAAGACCACGACCTGCTCTCTTCTGTTCAACTGGTAATAGGCATCATTTTTTGTGTAGCCAATATGTTGTTTCCCATTTGGCCATGTATCTAGCTCTAATAAACCTTTTGGACTCTTCGTAGGTCATACTAGAATCTGGTGGTGATAGTTTTGCACCTTCTTTTGCCAGTCTGTCTGCATCCTCGTTGCCTTGGATGTTACAGTGGGATGGAACCCACTGTACCACTATTCTTTTTGGTGCGGACTGCTGGCATAGTTGACAGAGTACTGCTCTGAAATCATTAAGTTCTGTATTTTTCTGGCTTTTTAGTGCTGTAACCACGGCCAGGGCATCTGTAAACAGGACTATCTGGCTTTCATTGCTTTCGCCTGTCAGCATTGCTTCTACTGCAGCCTTCAGTGCCTCTGCCTCCACTCTGAAATTGCTTGAGAATTTTCCAGTTGCCACTGACAGTGTTATTTTTCTACCATTTGGTAGGCTCAGGAATACCCCCCTCCCCCTCCATTCTGTGTTGTGTTTGTTACAGAACCGTCGGTGTGTGCATGGGCTATGTGGTATTCCATTTGTGTGGTAAACAGATTTCAAGCAGACCTGTTCCATCTACAGTAGTACAGATAGATTCTGAAATAGGTCTTCTGTCTCAAATTAAGACAGGATACATTTTGCGTGAGTCATCTAGCACTACTCTCAATGGATGCCACAAGTTTGAACGGATCTCATATCAATGAAGTCCATGTGACTACTAATTTGAAAAAGAGTTTATTTCAGACATTTGTCCTTGATATTGGTATGCTTCCTGGAGGAACAACATGTGATTACTACAAGCACGTCAGTCAAGCTTTACTTGATGTCATCGAGACATATTGTGTATGCCGTAATCTGTCAGAGATTGATGCTGTCAATGTCAAACAGAGTGTATTAAAAACCATTAAGAGCACAGTCACCGACAGAGCACCGTTTAATCACCGACAGAGCACCGGTTAATCACTGTGTTGTCGAGGAAATAAAGAAAAAGTTTGACATGGATTTGCTTGAGCTGAACTGCAATGTTCATCCCCTCGATGGACTTGCACTTCCTGCCAGAACAACCTAGACAGAGCATGGGGACTAGCCACTCAACATAGGACTGGATTTATTTGCAGCTGAACTTACTCACTGCATTTCCAAAATGATGTAAAATAAATGTCCAATGTGTGTATTGTTTATTAAATAATGTGTGTTCTTTAAGCTGCTTAATTAATGCATTTAATTAAATTAATAGAAAAAACAGATTTTTTATTAATGACGATCTTGCAATAGTTGAAGATGTGTTTTTAATTGTAGTGTTTCTGTAAATAAATTGTATTTTAGTCATTCCAGACACAAACAAGGTACAGGTGACCCAGAAGGATTTGAGACCTCCCTAAGAGGTGAAAAGCTGAAGCTTGGCACCATCCAGAGATATGTGGGGAACAGACAATGTCATGATTCACATGGCTTCCACCATTTTTGTCCTGCGGGAGAAACTCGAAGATTACTTTGAGCTAAAGTGCAGTCACACAAAAAATGGCGGCAACCATACTTAACTATCTGAAAAACCCCGATATCCAGGCTCAGCTTCAAGCACTAGGATTGTTCTTCAAAATCTTGACTGGGCCATGGATGTGTTTTTTTTACAAGAATGACAAGCAACTTTCAAATCTCGAAGCAGTAAGTACCATATGGAATAACTTTTACAGTAAATAAGTTTCATTAGTATATTACTCAAGCTCTAATTTGTGTCTGTCAGATATTGTTGATCATTTTACTACTAAAGAAACTACTGAAAAACAATTTTCATGTTTGGTCTGGTCTTGAGCTTTATTACTGACACTGATCTCATGCAATGTTTTCTCTGTAGGCAAAAGCAGGTTACTTCAACCAATCTGAAGCTGATGTGAAGGAATGGGTGAAAGTTCTAAGAGAACAGACAAAGCACTAAGCAACACTCACCTGCTGAACCTCCCTGCATCATCTCCATATGCCTGTCCATAGTGAGAGGGGGTACATCTATCGAATCAAGGCCACCGCTATCTCTTAACCTCACACCTTCTTCCATTCCCCTGCGGCAGAACTCAAAATCTTCATTGGTCATTGGGATCTGTTCTGGGACCTTCTTTGACCCTAGAAAGTGAAATATAAACACAAATATTTGATTTGAGAATTACCCTGGAAATGAAATTTTTAATGTCTTTAAACAGGTCACAAATTAGATCTAAATATTCTTCAATTAATCAATCAAATCCTTCTCAGCTCCCTGAGGAGCATAGTCCTCTACAAAGTAGTTAATCTTGTGTAGGTCACAACCGTGCCTCAAGTCATGTAGTCTTGTCACAAAGTGACCAGTGGACGATTGGATTGTTGATGCCCCCTAAAGTCACCCCAACTTTCTCTCTGTATAGAGCTGTAATCTCCTGGCCCAACTTTCTCTCTTAACTTAACTTAACTTTACGTCTTTATACTGGTTTAGAAGACCCTGCAGAGTCTGTATACAACCAGTTACATTTACATCACCTTGCTCTAAAAGCTATGCGCATCTAGTTTATTCTTAAATGCATTAACTGTCCCTGCCTCCACTACCTCCCCTGGCAATGCATTCCAAGCAGACACCACTCTCTGACTAAAAAAATATTTCCTAATATCTAACCTGGACCTCTCTTTAGTCAGCTTGTAGCTATGCCCTCGTGTTATTGTGGGTGGCTGTATTTTAAAAAACTTGTTATAGTCTAATTTATCCATTCCTCTGATCATCTTATAAACCTGTATTAAGTCACCATGAATTCTTCTCTCTTCGAGACACTGTAGGCCGGGTTTTCTGAGTCGTTCCTCATAACTGTTTAGAACTGTTCTGGAATCTCTTACACCCTGAAAAATTTATGTTAACTGATCAAAGTTTGCTCTGAACTCTACTTTAAGGACACCGATTAGCCTGATTAAAAGTTATATGTCTTCATCGTCCATATCAGCTTCGAGTGCATAGGCCATCAACCAATCATCTTCAAGCAGACCGCTCTCAGGCTATTGTATCCAGTGCTTTCCAGCTTCTCCGTGTGTTTCTTGTATCGGCCTGTAGGTTTCTCCACCATATGCTCTTTGGATTTTGTTTGCCTCTTTTTCTCTGGGGGTTTCATGACAGAGCTTGTCTGGTGATACTGGTTTAGGGCTTTCGTGTTCTCCGCCGAAGACAGATGTGTCGGACTGAAAGGTGCAAATATCGCGGTCAAGCTGTAAACTAGAGACACAACACATTCCGTTCTCCAACTACATCCTGCTACTTACAAAGCCCTGTAAAGGGTTTGGTAGTGGGAGATTGAGAATGCACGCAGAAGAAGAAGAGGGCTTTCGTGGTATGTAGTCTGTCCAGCACCACTTTCTTCCTACGATTTCCAGTTCCACGTTAGTACTAGTGGCTTCGAACGACAACACGACTGGCAGGTAACAGCTTGACTAATCTTAAGCTCCGTTTTCAGGCCACAGTAACACATGGACAAACTTTTATTGTACGAGGGAAAATAAAGTGTACATTACATACTCTTAGAATTGTCCGAGACGAGGAGTTTTGTTGCCATGCTGAGAAGCTTGGGGGACATAAACAAATGGAAACTCTCCACATTCCAGGAAATGTTCGTCTGTTCCAGGAAAAAAAAATGGCATTATGAGTCTTAATATGATTAATACGAGATGTGCTCAAATGAAACCGGACCAAACTGCAACATGTGAACATACATATGATGATGTCACTTCTGATGTAAACAGCACATACCAACTGTCAAGTTTGCAAATTTTCATTATCCTCTGACTCATAGTTTCCTTAGCAGACCGTTGAAAACATGGCAGGTGTGCTATGGAATCTGTCCAAATTTGATCAGCGAGCAGTGATTAGGTTTCTAACAGCTGAAGGATGTCGACCAGTTGACATTCATCACAGAATGCAGGCAGTGTATGGTGACAAAAGTGTGTCGAAGACAACAGTGAAGAACTGGACAACGATGTTTAAAGAAGGACATGAGTTAACAAAAGATCTTCCGAGACCAGGTCAGGCGCATATTGTTGTGTTAACTCACGTCCGAGACCAGGTCAGGCGCATATTGTTTCGTTAACTCACGTCCGAGACCAGGTCAGGCGCATATTGTTGTGTTAACTCACGTCCGAGACCAGGTCAGGCTCATATTGTTTCGTTAACTCACGTCCACGACCAGGTCAGGCGCATATTGTTTCGTTAACTCACGTCCACGACCAGGTCAGGCGCATATTGTTTCGTTAACTCACGTCCGAGACCAGGTCAGGCGCATATTGTTGCGTTAACTCACGTCCGAGACCAGGTCAGGCTCATATTGTTTCGTTAACTCACGTCCGAGACCAGGTCAGGCGCATATTGTTTCGTTAACTCACGTCCGAGACCAGGTCAGGCTCATATTGTTGCGTTAACTCACGTCCGAGACCAGGTCAGGCTCATATTGTTGCGTTAACTCACGTCCGAGACCAGGTCAGGCTCATATTGTTGCGTTAACTCACGTCCGAGACCAGGTCAGGCGCATATTGTTTCGTTAACTCACGTCCGAGACCAGGTCAGGCTCATATTGTTTCGTTAACTCACGTCCGAGACCAGGTCAGGCGCATATTGTTTCGTTAACTCACGTCCGAGACCAGGTCAGGCTCATATTGTTTCGTTAACTCACGTCCGAGACCAGGTCAGGCACATATTGTTGCGTTAACTCACGTCCGAGACCATGTCAGGCTCATATTGTTTCGTTAACTCCCGTCCTTCTTTAAACATCGTTGTCCAGTTCTTCACTGTTGTCTTAGACACACTTTTGTCACCATACACTGCCTGCATTCTGCGATGGATGTCAACTGGTCGACATCCTTCAGCTGTTAGAAACCAAATCACTGCTCGCTGATCAACTCTGGGCAGATTTCTTATCACAGTCATCATGTTTTCAACAGTCTGCTGAGGAAACTATGAGTCGGAGGATTATGAAATTTTGCAAACTTCACAGTTGGTATGTGCTGTTTACACCAGAAGTGACATCATCATGTGCATCGCACGTATGTTAACTTGTTGCAGTTTGGTTCAGTTTCATTTGAACACGCCTCGCAATTTAAAACCAAAATTAATATAAAAATTATTTTATTAAATGTACCTAATAATAATTAAAGACTTGTAGTAGCAAAGTGATAGAGTGTCTGCTTCTACTACAAAAGTGTAGGATTCGATTCCCATTAGCGGTCGAAGATGCGGCACACTGAATGAGTTGACTGCAGCCAGCGACTCATAAATGGTTGCTTTCATTAGGGTTAGCGTACAAGAGCTGACCAAGACCTTATTTCACCTCCAAGCTGCAGCCCTGGAAACAACCTGCACTAGTGTAGTTTATCAAAGAGAAAGGGGATTGCAGAGGGAAGGTAAACCTGGTACCCAAAAAGGTCCGCTTAAATTGGATGTGTCGGGTCAAAAGGAGCAGATATCGCATCCTCGCTGTAAACTATATTACAACATCCTTTTCAGGATGAATGCCAAAGAAGAAGATCCACATTATCGGTATCCTACAGTCAACCCAACTGTAAATTGGTACCTGTCCTACTGTTAGGTAATGAAATTCAACTTCAAATGAAGCTGACCATACCACCTCATTAAAAACTGTGACCTCGTACAATGAAGTCCATAACACTACATCCCCGACAGCGTGCCTCATTAGGGACTATATGCACATATCAATTATCAAATCTACTGGAAGCAAAGGTTATCTGGGTCAGGTGAAACCTACTGATCAAGATGTACCCTTGTTTGTGCTCCTGAAAACAGGCTGTGCCACATCAGTCTGGTCAACGAGGCAAGGATCGACAATGTAATCCCAATAGTGATAAACTTACTCAGGAGTTTCACATTGCACTACAGCCAGGAGGAACCTGGTCCTCAGATACACCCAGGGATATAAGAAGAGCCACCATTACTGCCACCAAAGAAACGCTATCAAGAGTTAACTCAGGTCAACACGAGTAACTCTGAACAACAACATTCATACTTACCTGCCTTTGTTCTCGTCTTAACGCTAGAGTGGTACTCTGAGCTGAGAACCTACCTGTCTTTGTTCTTATCTTAACACTAGAGTGGTACTCTGAGCTGAGAACCTACCTGTCTTTGTTCTTATCTTAACGCTAGAGTGGTACTCTGAGCTGAGCTGAGAACCTACCTGCCTTTGTTCTAGTCTTAACGCTAGAGTGGTACTCTGAGCTGAGAACCTACCTGTCTTTGTTCTTATCTTAACGCTAGAGTGGTACTCTGAGCTGAGAACCTACCTGCCTTTGTTCTTATCTTAACGCTAGAGTGGTACTCTGAGCTGAGAACCTACCTGTCTTTGTTCTTGTCTTAACGCTAGAGTGGTACTCTGAGCTGAGAACCTACCTGTCTTTGTTCTAGTCTTAACGCTAGAGTGGTACTCTGAGCTGAGAACCTACCTGTCTTTGTTCTTATCTTAACGCTAGAGTGGTACTCTGAGCTGAGAACCTACCTGCCTTTGTTCTAGTCTTAACGCTAGAGTGGTACTCTGAGCTGAGACGAGAACCTACCTGCCTTTGTTCTTGTCTTAACACTAGAGTGGTACTCTGAGCTGAGGTAGCACGGTGGTCAGTGCACTGGCTTTCCAGTTGAATAATCGGGGTTCGTCCCCCAGTTGGCGGGGGATGTTTCCCGATCACAAAACAGCTCCCCCTAGCCTCTAAAATTTGGTACTAGAATAATCTGGAAAACTAATAACGGGCAGCGTGATGCTGACTCCATCACCCCTAGTATGCCGCTGGTCAAGAAAAATGTGGGCCTAATATCATATTCCCAATATGCCAAACTGGCATGAAATCTGGATCTTTACTTTTTCACAGTGGAACTCAAAGGTTCACTCAATCTTCTACCTGCCATATAAGAAACACTGAGCTAAGCAAATATCTCTACCTTGCTGACCTCAAAAAAAAAAACATGTCTGAATGTACAACTCACGGTCGGTCCAGCATAAACACTGAGCTAAGCAAATATCTCTACCTTGCTGACCTCAAGAAAAACAAACATGTCTGAATGTACAACTTACGGTCGGTCCAGCAGAAACACTGAGCTAAGCAAATATCTCTACCTTGCTGACCTCAAGAAAAACAAACATGTCTGAATGTACAACTCACGGTCGGTCCAGCAGAAACACTGAGCTAAGCAAATATCTCTACCTTGCTGACCTCAAGAAAAACTAACATGTCTGAATGTACAACTTACGGTCGGTCCAGGAAGTTGATCATCATTCTTGATCTGAACAGTGATGGTCTGTGTTTTGTCCAATGATATAATTGGAATTCGGCCTCCGGATTCAGACTCATCTTGTTCCTCCATATCTACTGAGGTCATTCCTGGGTAGATGGACTGAGTCATGCAGGAGCTCTGCATGAAGTTTCTTGATGAAGGTGGTGAACTCATAGCAATGTCAAATGCCTGAAAAAAATTTAAACAAATAATTGTTTTTAAAAATGTAAGTAGAATGTACTTTGCAGAATGTCGCTTCTTACGACTGCCAACCTATTTGGATGTTAGAAGTTTCTTGGCAGATATGCAGTACAATCGGTTGTCATTACATTTAAGCTGTAGGCATGGGAAAGGAAACACAGACAAACACACCCAGCAGGCACCATCGGGAGGTTTGATGTGGGAAACAACCCACACAAAAAATGCAAGGCTGAATACTGAGTGTATCACTGGGAAAATCTTGACACACATGCAACCTCCGAATATGGCTACACAACAATCTCTACTATCAGCATAGAGTCATTCCTATCAGTTATTTGTGGGAAGGAACAGAGTCACCTTAACCTTTACCGTGCCTGAGTCATATGTCAGCCCCGCATTCACCACTCCCCTTTTATTTATGAATAATTAAGCACGGAGACCGTACAAATAGCCATTATTTTACTGCTGAAAAATCTGGCAAAGATGGCGCCATAACTGGCTGCGAGTCTACATTTCTCTACTGTTTTGGATCATTATGGATGCCGCCAGACCACGGATTTGCCTGGAATTCACACTAGTCGACGACTTACACTTGTGTTCACGGATACGTGGAGTTGTTTTCCGTCTGGACTTGTTATTTCGTTTTTTTTTTGTGATTTCTTCCATCCGTTTATCCTGGTCTGGACGCCGGCTGAATGGCGCTACGCTTAAACTAGTTATACCTGTGTCGGATCTCACGGTTTAGTTCTGCCGGTTCACCTTCACGAATTTGGCGTGTGGGAATTTTAGATGCTACTATGATGAACTGAATACAGCTGGGGAGAGATGCCAGACTCACTCACACGCTGAGTGTTGTCACTCTTGTGGTTATCGAAAAGGCACGACAAACTGCGTTAGATGCCTTCCCACCTTTCTACCCTGCGGGTTACATGTTTACGGAAAGGCTTCGGTGGTAACCCTGAGGCAAAATCTGCATCCTATGCTATCTCCAGTCGTCTCGATGAATGTCTTGCCACTGGCAAAAGGTAGCTTAGCCTCTGTGAGTGAGGTTGACAAAAGGCGCAGATGCTTCCTCACTTTAATCCAAATCTCCGCGCAAGTCACCCATTTCAGCGGACACAGCAAGAGATACGACTGTCCACACGGCTGAACAAAGAGAGTGGTCTTCATCACTTGTGATGTACAAAACTATCACACAACGCACATCTAAACAGGTTTTTGCTTGTTAAAAAATTATATGTTCGATGACAAATGGATTTTGAACGATTTATCTGCTGATTATGCGGATTGGGGCCAGCCAATTTTTTGGGAAGGAGGAAAGTAGGTTGTTGTAAAATATTTTGTGAGGTAGATCTGTTTATTTAGATGTAATAAATACGTTTGAATTGGATACTAACAGTTATGTCGATATTAAAAACACAGTATCGATACGTTGTGGTTTCTATGGATTTCTATCAGAGCGACTAGACCTAGTGGTCGAGACCAAATTGTTTTTTTAAAAATCAATTTTCACCTCCATCTTCTTGTATCTCAGAAACTAACAAACACACATCAACAAGTTCTTTATTCAATTGTGACTCTACACATAACAAAATAATATTTAATGACCAACAAAAAGAAAAGTTACATGTTCTCAAAGTGAACAACCATCGGAACATTTAAAACTTTGAAGAAATTATGCGGAGCGGTGAAGGTTAAGCCTTCATAGGGGTCACACAAGTAACCAGTGCCTCTGCCAACCAAACAGTCAGTGTGTAAGACAGAGTTGAGCGAAGGACCACAAAAAAAACCTCAAAACCCAGACCAATGCAATGGGTCATCATTCACAATGAAGAAACTGAATGTCACAATAACTTTTAGATATTCAGGAGAAAGTATGGATGGATAGCTTAAAAAGCTTTGTGCCATATTGGAACTCACAAAGGAAAAGACAGTTGTGAGACAGAAGATACATTTGCTCATGGCTAAATGTTACCATGGAAGATTGTTGAATGGGGTCCAGATTTTTGGGTGAGTTCTCCCTGCTCCAGATTTCTTCCAGATTGAGCGTGACTTCTGTGATTTCTATGACCTTTGTTGAAAATCCAGCAGGTGTCGCTGACAAGTTTGGCTTCTTTTCTTTAGAAGTTGAACTATCCTTGTCATAGTACTCCAGCCTTGTAAGAAGATTCAAACAATCATTTTAATAGTACGTATAAACAGATGCAGTACTTTGATAAATTAATCACAACAATTACTTTGACAACATGTATTAACAGATGCAGTACTTTGATAGATTAATCACAACAATTACTTTGACAGCACATATAATAAACAACAGTAGGTTCAGTCCCACAGGTAGGGTCTACCAAGTAGATTTGTAGATTTAGTCCCACAGGTAGGGTCTACCAAGTGGATTTGTAGATTTAGTCCCACAGGTAGGGTCTACCAAGTGGATTTGTAGATTTAGTCCCACTCGTGGGGTCAACCAAGTGGATTTGTAGATTTAGTCCCACAGGTAGGGTCTACCAAGTGGATTTGTAGATTTAGTCCCACTCGTGGGGTCAACCAAGTGGATTTGTAGATTTAGTCCCACAGGTAGGGTCTACCAAGTGGATTTGTAGATTTAGTCCCACAGGTAGGGTCTACCAAGTGGATTTGTAGATTTAGTCCCACTCGTGGGGTCAACCAAGTGGATTTGTAGATTTAGTCCCACAGGTAGGGTCTACCAAGTGGATTTGTAGATTTAGTCCCACAAGTGGGGACAACCAAGTGGATTTGTAGATTTAGTCCCACAGGTAGGGTCTACCAAGTGGATTTGTAGATTTAGTCCCACTCGTGGGGTCAACCAAGTGGATTTGTAGATTTAGTCCCACAGGTAGGGTCTACCAAGTGGATTTGTAGATTTAGTCCCACTCGTGGGATCAACCAAGTGGATTTGTAGATTTAGTCCCACAGGTAGGGTCTACCAAGTGGATTTGTAGATTTAGTCCCACAGGTAGGGTCTACCAAGTGGATTTGTAGATTTAGTCCCACAGGTAGGGTCTACCAAGTGGATTTGTAGATTTAGTCCCACTCGTGGGGTCAACCAAGTGGATTTGTAGATTCAGTCCCACAAGTAGGGTCTACCAAGTGGATTTGTAGATTTAGTCCCACAGGTAGGGTCTACCAAGTGGATTTGTAGATTTAGTCCCACTCGTGGGGTCAACCAAGTGGATTTGTAGATTTAGTCCCACAGGTAGGGTCTACCAAGTGGATTTGTAGATTTAGTCCCACAGGTGGGGTCAACCAAGTGGATTTGTAGATTTAGTCCCACAGGTAGGGTCTACCAAGTGGATTTGTAGATTTAGTCCCACTCGTGGGGTCAACCAAGTGGATTTGTAGATTTAGTCCCACAGGTAGGGTCTACCAAGTGGATTTGTAGATTTAGTCCCACAGGTAGGGTCAACCAAGTGGATTTGTAGATTTAGTCCCACAGGTAGGGTCTACCAAGTGGATTTGTAGATTTAGTCCCACAGGTAGGGTCTACCAAGTGGATTTGTAGATTTAGTCCCACAGGTGGGGTCAACCAAGTGGATTTGTAGATTTAGTCCCACAGGTAGGGTCTACCAAGTGGATTTGTAGATTTAGTCCCACTTGTGGGGTCAACCAAGTGGATTTGTAGATTTAGTCCCACAGGTAGGGTCTACCAAGTGGATTTGTAGATTTAGTCTCACAGGTAGGGTCTACCAAGTGGATTTGTAGATTTAGTCCCACAGGTAGGGTCTACCAAGTGGATTTGTAGATTTAGTTCCACTCGTGGGGTCAACCAAGTGGATTTGTAGATTTAGTCCCACAGGTAGGGTCTACCAAGTGGATTTGTAGATTTAGTCCCACTCGTGGGGTCAACCAAGAGGATTTGTAGATTTAGTCCCACTCGTGGGGTCAACCAAGAGGATTTGTAGATTTAGTCCCACAGGTGGGGTCAACCAAGTGGATTTGTAGATTTAGTCCCACAGGTAGGGTCTACCAAGAGGATTTGTAGATTTAGTCTCACTCGTGGGGTCAACCAAGAGGATTTGTAGATTTAGTCCCACAGGTGGGGTCAACCAAGTGGATTTGTAGATTTAGTCCTACAGGTGGGGTCTACCAAGAGGATTTGTAGATTTAGTCCCACGGATGGGGTCTACCAAGAGGATTTGTAGATTGTCCCACAGGTGGGGTCTACCAAGAGGATTTGTAGATTTAGTCCTACAGGTGAGGTCTACCAAGAGGATTTGTAGATTTAGTCCCACGGATGGGGTCTACCAAGAGGATTTGTAGATTTAGTCCCACAGGTGGGGTCTACCAAGAGGATTTGTAGATTTAGTCCCACGGATGGGGTCTACTAAGAGGATTTGTAGATTTAGTCCCACAGGTGGGGTCTACTAAGAGGATTTGTAGATTTGGTCCCACAGGTGGGATCTACCAAGAGGATTTGTAGATTTGGTCCCACAGGTGGGGTCTACCAGGAGGATTTGTAGAGATTTATTGTTCGGTCATCTTATGATAATGTATGATTAACAGGTTTCTAAAGTAGCAGTGGTCCTATTCTTTCCCCCTCAATAAAGCAACCACAAATTCATATAACCAACTTACCTGTTAATTAGCAACTCCACACAAACTCCTGGAGACTTTTCTGTTTTGATTATGATGTCTTTCATTTTGACTTGTATGCGAGAAGTAACTGTAAATTGGCAGTGACCAAACATGTGAAAAGTTTACATGAACTTTGATACAAAAATGACTACAACAATACAGGACAACCATGTTTATGAGCAGTTTATACTTGACTTTTTTTTATACTGGTTTAGAAGACTCTGCAGAGTCTGTACACAACCCTATTCTTTTATATTTCCTTGATCTCAAAGCTATGCGCATCCAATCTATTATCGAATACATTAATTGAACCTGCCTCCACTATTTCCTGCGGCAATGCATTCTAAGCATTCACCACTCTCTGAATAAAAAAATATATCCTGGTATCTAACCTGGACCTTTCTTTAATCAATTTGTAGCTGTGCCCACTTTTTCTTGTAGGTGGCTGTATTTTGAAAACTTGTTATATTCTAATTTATCCTTTCCCTTGGGAGGATGCATAGCCTAGGCGTGAAACTTGCTCGGTTTTCACAATTCGAATGCACCAGTTTCGATGTCCACCATGTCCAGTTTGGTAGACAGTGAGTTTTTTTTTGCTCCTCCACATACGGAACGCAATGGCAACCTACCGTACTGCACACTTGCCAAGAAACTTATAACAGTCAAATAGGTGGCGGTTGTAAGAAGCAACGTTCTCTAAAGGGCATGCTACTTACTTATCTTATAAACCTGTATTAACTCTTTTCTAGACACTGTAGGCCGGTTTCTCATGTCATAAACTGAACTTGAAATAGAACATAGTTAGATATAATAAATAGCATCTTTACTGTATGGCGTAGAAACATGGACACCAAACATACTTCTTCTTCATACGCTCACCAAACATTCGATTACTGGAGAGAATTGATGCCTTTAAAATGTAGAAGAGTGTGGTACATGTTCTGGAAAGAAAAGATAAATAAAGAAGCCTTGGAGAAATGAGGGGTACACAAATAATTGATGAACAAAATCAGAGTCAGACAGTTTAACATTTACCACGAACTGGGTTTCCAGATAAGCCGTATAAAAATATGTTTCCCTAAAGAAGGCGCTGTGGGCTTACCAAGAGTAGTTTCGTGACAAACATCCAAGGTAATGCTATGGAAACGGCTGAACACGGATATTTCAATGTAAATAGATGTGACTTCCTTCATGTCCATTTTTCAAATCGAAGACGTCTTTGTTGATTTTATAAAAAATTTGGAAATTAAATATTCTTTTTTTCACTCGGATTTGAAGATTATCCCATTATATTAAGGGGGATGAAGTTAAGTTGTTGCAACAAATTTTTCTGAGGTAGATCTGTTTAGTTGGTTTATGTAGATGTAATAAATATATTTGCAGCGGAAACTAACTGATAAGAACACTTTCAATGCTTTGTGGTTATTTTCCAAATTGACAGACAACTTACGTACTCAGAAATACATGTCTAAATGTTTGTGCTGTTTTTCAACATTTTCACCTTCACCTTCTTGTATCTCAGAAACTAACACACACACGCATACACAAAACTAACATACACACAACAAAAACTAACACACACGCACAACAAAAACTAACATACAAACACACATGCACAACAAAAACTAACACACACACGCCAAAAACTAACCCACACACACGCACAACAAAAACTAACAAACACAACAAAAACTAACACACACACACACGCACAACAAAAACTAACAAACACAACAAAAACTAACACACACACACACGCACAACAAAAACTAACACACACAACAAAAACTAACAAACACAACAAAAACTAAAACACACACACACGCACAACAAAAACTAACAAACACAACAAAAACTAACACACACACACACGCACAACAAAAACTAACACACACAACAAAAACTAAAACACACACACACGTACAACAAAAACTAACACACACAACAAAAACTAACACACGCACACAACAAAAACACCAACAAGTTCTTTATTAATTTATGTTTCTACACACAACAAAATCATATCTATAGACTGCCCACCAAAAACAAAATGGTAACAGGCTCTCAAAGTCAACCACTATAAATGTGACATGCTGAAAACAATAATGACGTTCCAGATTAAATTTGCCTCAATTCAGTTTTTATTGGCGGTTTGTTAAGTTTAAGATATCTTGGTCACATAAAAAGATAAAAACAACTTGCTGAAAAGGTGGATGGAAAATGTGCCAGAGACAAACAATGCTATAAGTGGGAGGGTGATATCAATGAAAATGTGCCAGAGACAAACAATGCTATAAGTCTGAGGGTGATATCAATGAAAATGTGCCAGAGACAAACAATGCTATAAGTCTGAGGGTGATATCAATGAAAATGTGCCAGAGACAAACAATGCTATAAGTGCTGTAGAGGGTGATTAACTGATTAACTGATGTGCAAGTCCATCATAACAAACTCAAACACTAGGTGCCATCCATGCTGCTCTTAACAAACCACCTAACCGTGACCGGTGTTATGCCATGTCACACAGTCAGTCGCCTCTTACAACATGCTCTCTGTAGGGCAGTGGTGATATTCTTGTCGTTGTCATACACAAAGACCCCTGCAGACCACTCAGTTTTATGTTTTGTTAGTACATACACTAAATGAGTAGAACACAGACATTTTCATTGCCAGGCATAGAACAAAGGCAAGGCAGGCATAGAACAAAGGCAGGGCAGGCATAGAACAAAGGCAGGGGCCAAGATGTAGCAGTCAATGATAAGACACCATTGCCAGGCATAGAACAAAGGCAAAGTCCAAGATGTAGCAGTCAATGATAAGACACCATTGCCAGGCATAGAACAAAGGCAGGAGCCAAGATGTAGCAGTCAATGATAAGACACCATTGCCAGGCATAGAACAAAGGCAGGGGCCAAGATGTAGCCGTCAATGATAAGACACCATTGCCAGGCACAGAACAAAGGCAAGGTCCAAGATACAGCAGTCAATGATCTGAAACAATTGCCAGGCATAGAACAAAGGCAAGGTCCAAGATGTAGCAGTCAATGATAAGACACCATTGCCAGGCATAGAACAAAGGCAGGGCAGGCATAGAACAAAGGCAAGGTCCAAGATGTAGCAGTCAATGATAAGACACCATTGCCAGGCATAGAACAAAGGCAGGGCAGGCATAGAACAAAGGCAAGGTCCAAGATGTAGCAGTCAATGATAAGACACCATTGCCAGGCATAGAACAAAGGCAAGGCAGGCATAGAACAAAGGCAAGGTCCAAGATGTAGCAGTCAATGATAAGACACCATTGCCAGGCATAGAACAAAGGCAAGGCAGGCATAGAACAAAGGCAAGGTCCAAGATGTAGCAGTCAATGATAAGACACCATTGCCAGGCATAGAACAAAGGCAGGGCAGGCATAGAACAAAGGCAAGGTCCAAGATGTAGCAGTCAATGATAAGACACCATTGCCAGGCATAGAACAAAGGCAAGGCAGGCATAGAACAAAGGCAAGGTCCAAGATGTAGCAGTCAATGATAAGACACCATTGCCAGGCATAGAACAAAGGCAAGTTCCAAGATGTAACAGTCAATGATAAGACACCATTGCCAGGCATAGAACAAAGGCAAGGCAGGCATAGAACAAAGGCAAGGTCCAAGATGTAGCAGTCAATGATAAGACACCATTGCCAGGCATAGAACAAAGGCAAGGCAGGCATAGAACAAAGGCAAGGTCCAAGATGTAGCAGTCAATGATAAGACACCATTGCCAGGCATAGAACAAAGGCAAGGCAGGCATAGAACAAAGGCAAGGTCCAAGATGTAGCAGTCAATGATAAGACACCATTGCCAGGCATAGAACAAAGGCAGGGCAGGCATAGAACAAAGGCAAGGTCCAAGATGTAGCAGTCAATGATAAGACACCATTGCCAGGCATAGAACAAAGGCAGGGCAGGCATAGAACAAAGGCAAGGTCCAAGATGTAGCAGTCAATGATAAGACACCATTGCCAGGCATAGAACAAAGGCAAGGCAGGCATAGAACAAAGGCAAGGTCCAAGATGTAGCAGTCAATGATAAGACACCATTGCCAGGCATAGAACAAAGGCAAGGTCCAAGATGTAGCAGTCAATGATAAGACACCATTGCCAGGCATAGAACAAAGGCAAGGTCCAAGATGTAGCAGTCAATGATAAGACACCATTGCCAGGCATAGAACAAAGGCAAGGCAGGCATAGAACAAAGGCAGGGCAGGCATAGAACAAAGGCAAGGTCCAAGATGTAGCAGTCAATGATAAGACACCATTGCCAGGCATAGAACAAAGGCAGGGCAGGCATAGAACAAAGGCAGGCCAGGCATAGAACAAAGGCAAGGTCCAAGATGTAGCAGTCAATGATAAGACACCATTGCCAGGCATAGAACAAAGGCAAGGCAGGCATAGAACAAAGGCAGGCCAGGCATAGAACAAAGGCAGGGCAGGCATAGAACAAAGGCAAGGTCCAAGATGTAGCAGTCAATGATAAGACAACAGCAAGCAACTCACGGCTGGCTGCCAGCACGAGGGTCAGTGAACCAGAGCTGACCAAGACCGTGTCCGACTTTCAAGAATCTGCGACCCTGCAACGCACATTGCTATTCAAAGGCCACCAAAAAATATACCAAAGTGCAAAACTTGTCAACCATCCTGTGTATAATACGCTGGTTATTCAAAAACAAGCACTCACTTGATGAGATAAACTCTGACATCAACTCTACACTCTCAAAAGGAGATGATCCCTTCCCTGCTTCGGAGATCTTCTGAATATCGGCTGCGGCGACATCCGACTTCATGACCTCCTCCACCATTGAGGCCGTCATGCTCTCCAGCACGGACCTGACATCTATCCCTTCATCTGAAAGAAACACAAAATATTGTTATTCCTCCGTCTTATAAAACCTCCCAGAGGACCTCAGCAATAGGAATCAACAATTTAGAGATATTTTTTTATGGCCACAACTCTTAGTCATGCTACGGTTTGCGGCAATAACAAGGCTTTACATCTTGGCTTCAAAGATGCCCATAGTAGTAAGATAGAATAAAGGGGAAATCCTGAAACAATCAACGATTGTCTGTCAGATGATGACTTGGCTTTGTTTGTTCTCAATCTCCCGCTACCAAACCCTGACACAGGCTAAGTAGCAGAATGTAGTCCATAGAACGGATTGCGTTGTGTCGTACTTTACAGCTTGACTGTGATATTTCCAACACATCCGACTTCAGCAAGTGTCAGATGATGACACTGTAATCAATTAATTATCAATGTACAGGCCCGATCGAGAAACAAAAAAAAATACTGGAGGGAAAGTCATTGGAAGAGGTGGATGCCTTTAGACACATCTAGAGGTACAGATGCAGATGTAAGGACCAGAATGGAAAGGCAAGATGGACATTCCTGACACCACACAACACATGGAGATCCAGAAAAATCAATTCATACCAAAGTTAGAATATTCAACCCTAATGTCAAGTTGGTGCTGCTGTATCTTTTTCGTACGCAGTCAGACAGTAACCATTATTTTTTCGAAAAAAGCGGCGGTCATCCTGAGGCTGTCGCCACTGCCATAAAGCTTGTCTTGCAGTTCCACTGGTGATGGCCACATCTGCTCTCTCTGATCCTCGTATGTCGGGCAGTTCTGCAGCAGATGTTCAGCAGTCATTTTACCAGTACCGCACGGGCATTCGTCGGTACCACCTATCTTCAATTTGTTGAATAGGTGGTACCTCAGTCTATTGTGGCCAGTGTGAAGTCTGAAGACAACGACCTGCTCTCTTCGGTTCAACTGGTAATAGGCATCGTTTTTGGTGTAACCAGTATGTTCGGTTTCCCATTTGGTCATGTATCTGGCTTTGATGAGCCGTTTTGACTCTTCGTACGTCATACTGGTATCTATTTGTGGTAGTCTTGCACCTTCTTTTGCCAGTCTGTCTGCCTCCTCGTTGCCTTGGATGTTGCAGTGTGATGGGACCCACTGTACCACTACCCTTTTTGGTGCGGACTGCTGGCACAGTTTGCAGAGTGCTGCGGTGCTGCTGTATGAAGCAGAGAGGCAAAGCTGATAGTGGGATTCCAGAATTACAGTAATGAGGAAAGACTAAGAAAAACCGGTCTACAGTGTCTAGAAAAGACTGTCCTTCTTGGCAGTCTGGCTAATGAGGTGGGGGATAGACGTGATCCCCGTAGCGGTGAGCGACATACATCAAGCAACGCATAACAGCATGGAAGACCCCAGTCCACCTTCTTCAGCACGCTTGTGATGTGAGGAAAGTTAATATAACCCGCCACAAAACGCCCATTCCAAAGCACACAAAAGAGTAAACATGCTTATGGTGGGTATTCACAACAACAACAACCGAGTCACAGCGAAGGCGTGCAAGACATACCAACAATGGCGTTATTGAATTGAAGAAATAGGTCCAAAGATACAGCAAGGAATGAGTTAACAGCAGGATCAAGATGCTGAGCAGCGCATGAGCTGCAGTGGTCATCGACCCATAGCCGACTGCTAGCGTCAGGACGAGTGAACCATAGCTGCCAAGACCCTTCTACACCTCCACGCGGTGATCCTGGATAACAGGCTGCAGCAGGGCAGACTGGCTAAGGAGAAGGGATCAAAGAGGGAATGCTAACCCGGTACTCAAAAAATGCTTGCTGAAGTCGGATGTGTTGGACCGAAAGGTGCAAATATCGCAGCCAAGCTGTAAACTACGACACAACACATTCCGTTTTCTGGACTACATTCTGCTACTAACCATTTCAGGGTTTGGTAGCGGGAGATTGAAAACAAACGAAGAAGAAAAAGAAGAACTCAGCATATTAATTCTTCATTTTCTGTTGTACCTGTTTCCTGAGTGCTTATAATAGATTTGTCTTTGATATTGTTGTCTATCAAGCGACTTACCAATCTCTGTCTCGTTCAGCCGCACTGTAAGCAAAAGGCCATCCACAATGACGACGATGGATTCTGTGGATATCTCCGACCATGGTATTTGTAGATGAAGAGCGTTTATGTATCCATCAACAAGAGTGAAGGGAACATTTATCCCTTCAAGTCTTTCATTGATAGCCTGCAAGATAGATGGATAGAAGTTTAGTAATGAACTGACAACATCAACACCGATTAACCAACATCCTCATAATGCAGACTAGTTAATCAATGATAACTTTCTAGCTCCCTGTCAAGCAAAGGTCGCCAAGAAATATAGAACAAACCAATATGAGGATTACAGACCTTGATAAACATTGTGACGTTAGACAAAGAACAATTACAAGATAAGGACTACAGAACTTGATAAACATTGTGACGTTAGACAAAGAACAATTGCTAGATAAGGACTACAGAACTTGATAAATATTGTGACGTTAGACAAAGAACAATTACTAGATAAGGACTACAGAACTTGATAAACATTGTGACGTTAGACAAAGAACAATTACTAGATAAGGACTACAGAACTTGATAAACATTGTGACGTTAGACAAAGAACAATTGCTAGATAAGGACTACAGAACTTGATAAACATTGTGACGTTAGACAAAGAACAATTACTAGATAAGGACTACAGAACTTGATAAACATTGTGACGTTAGACAAAGAACAATTACTAGATAAGGACTACAGAACTTGATAAACATTGTGACGTTAGACAAAGAACAATTGCTAGATAAGGACTACAGAACTTGATAAACATTGTGACGTTAGACAAAGAACAATTACCAGATAAGGACTACAGAACTTGATAAACATTGTGACGTTAGACAAAGAACAATTACTAGATAAAGATTTAAGGCACTGGACATACATAATGATGTCAGACAAAGAACAATTACATGATAAGGATTACAGCACTTGTCAGACATACTGCCATCACACAAAGAACAATTACATTTTATAAAATATAAGTGGTTTATAGTAGATTTGATCAAACATGATAACCGCGGACAAAAACGATGTTGTTGTTGAATGCCCTAAAAAGGACATTAAGTGACAAGTTGTAGTAGCTTTCCTCACATTCCAAGCGCGCTGATAAAGGTGGACTGCGGCCCTCCAGGTGGTTATGCTATGCTTGGCTTCATCTGTATGACACTCACTACTACGAGGATCACGTAGATCCACATCTCATCAGCTGACTGCCTTGAAAACAGCCTGTTTCCAGGGAACACTACATGGAAGAGAGATTGTGGTCTTGATCAGTCTATTTTGCCTGACCGGACTAGCGTCTCAGTTCACCCAAAAATATGGTGGACATATGATTCAGTAATTGGTCAGTCTATTTTGCCTGACCGGACTAGCGTCTCAGTTCACACAAAAATATGGTGGACATATGATTCAGTAATTGGTCAGTCTATTTTGTCTGACCGGACTAGCGTCTCAGTTCACCCAAAAATATGGTGGACATGTGATTCAGTAATTGGTCAGTCTATTTTGCCTGACCGGACTAGCGTCTCAGTTCACCCAAAAATATGGTGGAGATATGATTCAGTAATTGGTCAGTCTATTTTGTCTGACCGGACTAGCGTCTCAGTTCACCCAAAAATATGGTGGACATATGATTCAGTAATTGGTCAGTCTATTTTGTCTGACCGGACTAGCGTCTCAGTTCACCCAAAAATATGGTGGACATATGATTCAGTAATTGGTCAGATCCGCCGTTACTGTTACTGATGCTGCCGAAGACGGTTGTGTCGGGCTGAAAGGTGCAAATATCGCAGTAAAGCTGTAAACTAGTGACACAGCGCATTCCATTCTCCGGACTACATCCTGCTACTTGCAAAGCCCTGTTCAGGACTTGGTAGTTGGTGATTGAGAACAAACGCAAAAGAGGAAGAGACTGTTATAAATAGTTTCAACTATTAGTCAGAGCTTTTAAATCTCACAGACAAACACATAAATGGATGTTGAGTTCAAATATCTTTGTCACGGTTGCTGCATTGCATCCCCGAAGAAGATCATCTTTGTCTTTCCTATAACCTAGTAAGTTGTTGGGCTTCATATCTCATTGAATTATGAATTGTCTGTCCATCGCCAGCAATGCTGTCTCTTTCAAGCTTTCCTCGTCCATTTTTGAACATCATGGGCATTCCTCTCTCTCTCTTGTTCCCAGGACTGTTTTCTTGAGTATAATATTCTCGTCTAATCATGACACATGATTGTACCATTAGAGCTTGCATGGCTACATATGGTTCGATTATGATTGATTGTATTGTGCATGCTGACATTGAGATATCATTCTGAGAATCTGTCTGAAGTATTTCATCTGGAATGCATCGGGTCAAACTTCGCTGTAAATTACGACACAACATATTTTTCATGATGGACACCAGAAAGAAAGAAAGACTTAATTGCTTAGGTTTTTCATTCCATCAGCACTTTTAATATCAATGTTTGACACGTTCAATGCCTCCATTAAATTTATCTCAACTTGAGAATTGAAGTTGTTTGTATGTGCCTTGCCACTTGTGCCATCTATTAATGATCCCAGGTATTTTTTTTTGGGGCGTTCGCTTTATTTCTCTATTCCCGTGGTGGGTGTGCGTTTCACTGTGGTTTTTATTTTGCACCTGTCGGCCCAGTGCATCCGACTTCAGCATGCATTTTATGTAAGGGTCTGCTTCCTCCTGCATTTTCTAAGGGTTTGCTTCCCCGGGGGTAACGGCCGGTGCTGTGATGGGGATCGAACCCAGCACCTTCGGATTGTGAGCCGTGCCACTTAACCACGCCGTCCCCTGATCCTTAAACTGTTTCTTCTTCTTCTTCTTCATTCATTCTCAATCTCCTGCTACCAAACCCTGAAAGGGCTTAAGTAGCAGAATGTAGTTCAGAGAACGGAATGGGTTGTGTCGTAGTTTACAGGATGACTACGATATTTGCACCATTCGGTCCAACACATCTGACTTCAGCAAGCATTTTTTTGAGAACCGGGTTAGCATTTTCTCTTCGATCCCTTCTCCTTAGCCAGTCTGCCCTGCTGCAGCGTGTTATCCAGGATCATTCGTGGAGGTGTAGAAGGGTCTTGGCAGCTATGGTTCACTAGCCCTGATGCTAGCAGTCAGCTATGGGTCGCTGGCCACTGCAGCTCATGTGCTGCTCAGCATCTTGATCCCATTTAAGCTGTTTAACTTTTGCAGAATCATTGGCAAAAACTGGTGCCTGGGTAATGTCTCTGAATGTTCACCAGTGTATTCGCTGTGTTCACACTAGTTTGTGCTATAGAAATGGCTAAATCAAAAACTTCCTCCTATCTTGAAAACAACAAGATGGCTATATTGACTTTAAACAATGTTTGTTTTGTCTTTGACATGGATTTGGAAGGCTATTCCATTATTGATTGTGATGAAATTAAGTTGTTGCAACAGATTTTTCTGAGGTAGGTCTGTTTTGTTTAGTTTGTTTATTTAGATGTAATAAATACGCCAGGGCGATCCTATCTCACCGAACCTCTTCTCTGCATGTTTGGAATCAGTCATTATCCGATGTAACTGGGACACCTTTGGTATCTTTATTGACGGCAAACACTTCAATCACCTTCGATTTGCCGATGACATAGTGCTCATCACAGAGTCTGCAACAGAAGCCAACCAAATGATGAAGCTACTCGATGGAGAGGGCAAGAAAGCAGGTATGGAGATGAATGTCTCGAAGACCAAAGTGGTGCGCAACCGCTTAGCCACTTGTGATCCAGTCTTTCTTGGCGAGGTACGGTTAGAGGATGTCAACGAGTACATTTATCTTGGACGTCTTCTCAATATGGAGAATAACCTGGAACCTGAACTGACAAGACGACGCAGCACGGGTTGGGCAGCCATCTCGTCTATTAACACGGTCCTGGACGGTTGTCATGAACAAGACTTACGAGCCTCCATCTACAATTCTACTGTAATCCCTGTGATGTGCTTAGGTGCCAAGATGTGGACACTAACAAAATTACTAGAGGACAAATTGAGAGTGACCCAGGCCTCCCTTGAGAGACGCTTGGTCAGAATCACTCTCCGGAACCATCGCATGCAAGGTCTCCACAATTCTGACATAAGACACCTGTCCCTGGTGAAGGATGCAGTAATGCATGTAGACATGGCAAAACAGAGATGGGCAGGTCACATGTTGCGACAAAATAATGGTCGATGGAGCACAGCAGTCTGGTACCCCCGGGGTAAGAATAGACCGCGGGGAAGACCTCCAATGCATTGGTCAGACTCCCTTGCTGTACATTGCAACATCCGAGATGTCCCTAAAGGAGCACTTACCACGCACTCGACTTCCGTGGACCAAAGCAGGGTTTACTGGAGACAAAGTTGGAACCCGCAGCTACACCGAGGAATGGGTCATCAAGATCAGATTTGTTTGTAGTGGAAACTAACAGATATGCAGACCTGGTTAGGAACACTATCGGTGTTTTGTGATAATTTCATGGATTGACAAGACAACTGGAGTACTCAGAATTCTAAATGTTTGTGACAATAAAAGAAATGTTTAAACTAGAAGGTTAAGTGTCTCCAATGTATGTCCATTTACAGCGATTTCTTGTATTCCCTCTTTCTAATTTGTCATTAGCTCAATCTTTGCTGTGTTGATATCCATAACATTTCTTCCCCATGCATTATCAAACCTGGTCATTAGTGCCTGCATATCTTTTTAGCAATTTTGTAGCCATTCGCTCTACAATGATTATAGTTCCATGTCATTATTTTTTGTAGCAATAAATTGAACAGTGTGGGTGCTAGAAAGTAGTCCGGTGTCACTCCAACCGTGGCTTAGTACTGCTGTTGGAAACTCTATTCTCAACTACCTATAGTGGTTAGTGCACTGGCTTCTTATGGCACTTATACTGTGTCAAATACTCATTAGTTACACGCTTCAGATTATCAAGTTCTAAATGAGCATCTGACTTACTTTCACAGAATGAAATATTGAAAGGAATCATGGAAGGAAACTGGTTACCCCCCACTTTAAAAAATGCTGAGAGCTACTAGTAGAGTAGTAGTACTGCCATGAACCGACCAGCGGGAGAAAACGGTTTAACAGCAGCCGTGAAATCCGTAAAATATTCAAGAACCCATCTCTTAGGGCTACGACTCACAATATCATCATGCACAAACAAAATACTCAAACATCTGCGGGAACACAACATCCTCCAAAAAAACAACTCGTCCGCACAAAATGGAAGGACAAGGAAGCCAAAAAACAAAAGGGGAAAAAGAGGTGGAATAAGAAAATTTAGAAAAATCCACACGATACTCGGCACTACAAAGACAGCCACAAATATCACACCGACACATGCGATAAGGAGTACTCGTCAAACTCTCCCTCCTCGCGAGGCAGCGAAGTACAGCGTTCTCTCTCTGGATCCCACATGGACCTTGGTCAACACACCCTTCGTCCAGGCAACACAGTTGCGCACAAAGTATGAGACTAAAGATAGGCCTAAAATAGGGTGCTTTAGAGGATGTAGTCAAAGGGGAGAGTTTGGGTCAGAGAAGTGGGAATTAAGTAGTGGAAAACCAAACATTAAAATGATGCAGCAAAAACAAAAAGTGGAAAAACAACAAAATTGCAAACTAAAATGTTGTTATGCAAATGTGAGAAGCATTGTAAATAAAAGAGAAGAATTGGAACTGTATGTAGAGGAAGAAAAACCAGATATAATAGGGTTAACAGAATCATGGGCATATGAGGACATTGCAGATGGTGAACTTGAAATTGAGGGATATACAATGTTAAGGAAAGATAGGGTAGTTGGAGACAAGGCTAAGGGGGGTGGTGTTTTATTATACTGTATAAATTCTGTTAATATAACTAGCAGAGAGGATTTATCATGTGGTAACAAAAATGAAAGTGTATGGGGAGAAATAGAAAGTGGGAGTGAAAAAACAGTGATTGGAGTGTGCTATAGATGTCCATCAAGTGAAAAAGAGGAAGATGAGGAGCTGATTAGTAGCATAGCAAAGGCAAGTGAAGGGAAATTATTATTAATGGGAGATTTCAACTTTCCAGAAATAAAATGGGATATGGCAGAAGCACTTGTAGAGTCAAAACCTTTTGTTAAGTGCATAACTGAAAATTTTTTAATTCAACATGTAGTAGAAGCCACCAGAGGCAAAAACATACTCGACCTAGTTTTTACTACAGAGGAAAATATGATTGAAAACGTTAACGTTGGGGAACTGTTTGGCTCAAGTGACCACCAAATCATCCGACGGGATCTTATTGCAGGGAAAGAAGTGAACATAAACACGCGAAAAATATGACTACTCTAAGACAGATGTTAAGAGGATGAAAGAGGCAGCGAACCAAATAATCTGGGAAGATATTGTCAGAGGAACAGATGTTGAACAGGAGTGGGAGAGTTTTAAAGCAGTTCTCGAAACGCTAAAAGAGGAATGTGTTCATTATAGGGAGGTAAAACTCAAGCGTAAAAAGTGGATCACTAAAATTGTAGTTAAATGTAGAAGAGCTAATAATAAAGCATTTAAAAAATATATAGAGGCAGGTAAATCAAAAGAAACATATTTAAAATATTTGGACAAGCAATACATATCTCAGAAAGCGAATAAAACAGCAAAGATAGATAGATAAAGAAAGGGACTTAGGAGTTATAATAGATCATACATGTAAGGTGAGGGAGCAAGTTCAGGTAGCAGTAAAAAAGGCAATATAAAAAGAAATATTAAACATAGGAGCAAGGAGGTGATAGTCAAACTGTATAAAAGCATTAGTTAGACCTAGATTGGAGTACTGTGTACAGGTGTGGAGTCCTTATCAGAGAGGGGATATAGACATGCTGGAGAGAATACAAAAAAGAGCGACAAAGCTGATAGTGGGATTTCAGAATTACAGTTATGAAGAAAGATTAAAAAGAACTGGCCTACAGTGTCTAGAAGAGAGAAGAATTTGTGGTGACTTAATACAGGTGTATAAGATGATCAGAGGAATGGATAAAGTAGACTATAACAAGTTTTTTAAAGTACAACCACCAACAAGGACAAGAGGGCACAGCTACAAGTTGACTAAGGAGAGGTCCAGATTAGATATTAGGAAGTATTTCTTTAGCCAGAGAGTTGTGAATGCTTGGAATGCATTGCCAAGTGAGGTGGTGGAGGCTGGGACGGTCAATGCATTTAAGAACAGATTGGATGCGTACAGCTTCTAGAGGAAGGTGATGTAAATGGAACTGGTTGTATACAGACTCTGCATAGTCTTCTAAACCAGTATAAAGACGTTAAGTTAAGTTATTTAACAAAGACATCTCTATCAAACACTTCATCTCTGATGGCAGTGCTGGCTACGGGACTCCCTTTATGTTTACTGTAACTTCCACAGCCTATGTACTAAATGTAGATTAAAATATCATTAAACGTAATACTAGTGATGCCTAAACTATAAAAATACATTTAACTATACGAAGTAAAAGTGCAGAGTGCTCAACAAAGGATTGACTCAAATTTACTGATTTAGAAATATAAACAACAGGATTAACATTATTAAACAGTGGATACTTGCAAACCTCAAGTCAGTTTTTCCGGGTCCAAAAACAACGAGTCAGTCTCGGTCAAGTTTCCCCCCATGATAAATAATAAAGTCTTTGTCATTGTGCCAGAACAAGTCATCACTAGTCAATTAAATTATCGGTCATCGCTTTTTTACTACTTTTACTTTTAGTTTCCATTTTGATTCTCCTCAGTTAATGTTTCTGAATAATATTTAATATCATATGAAATTATCCGACTGTTCTATTTTAATTTCTTTGCTTTAAAATGTCGTGTCAAAATGATTGTGTAATATAGATAGCAACATGTTATATTTTGTTTACAAGAACAGCTGTGTTACCTCAGCATTGAGGTAGAGGTTAGCCAGCGACCCTCCATCGAGCCCCAAATCCACTTGATCAGTTGCTAATTTCCCCAGCAAAAACTCGCCAAGGTGCTTCTGGATGTAAACTCTTATAGATCTCTCGAATAGGCTACTGAAAAAACTTTTGCCTATAATCTTGACGTAGTTTTTAAATGTCTCCATTCACTATGGTTGGCCTGCTGGCTCAGCCTCGAACAATAACAACAACAAACTTCGCCATTACGGACGACACAATCGCCCCAATCTGTTCTTGTTTGCTAGGTCTAGGGGAGATCATTCCCATGTACACAATTCAGCCAATCGTATCACTCTCTTCTGCAATACATTTCCGGCCTTCCCAGGTCTTTGAGTAACATCATCATCCTGCGCCATGTTTTGGGGAATATTTATCATCATCATCATGTGCCATGTTTTAGGGCCATGATATATGAATATATATTCATCATCACCATCTTTGGCCTTACTTTGAGTGTCGTTTTCATCTTGTGCCATGTTTTGAGTATTATTATAATCATATGCCATGGGGACGGCGTGGGCTAGTGGTTAAGTGACACGGTTCACAATCCGAAGTTGCTGGCTTCGATCACCATCACAGCACCGGCCATTACCCCGGGGAAGCAAACCCTTAGAAAATGCAGGACGAAGCATACCCTTACATAAAATGCATGCTGAAGTCGGATGCACTGGACCGACAGGCGCAAAATAGAAACCACACTGCAACGCACACCACATTGGGGATTCGAGAAATAAGGCGAACGCATTAAAAAAATAAATAAACAAATCATATGCCATGTTTTGAGTGTTGATATCATGGTGTGCGATGTTTTGAGTGTCACTATCATCATGTGTCATATTTGGAGCATCATCATGAACTCGCACATGTATGAATCAAGCATATGCCTATGAGTCCATTTCTGCACTTGTTTCGCTTCTTTGCCGTTTTCAAAGAACGATCAATGTATTTATTATTTGCAGCAGTGGTAGGGTCAACAAAGTTGACTGAGTCATTACAGTTTGATGGTTAAATCTAGGGGTTTTTTTTGCAATTCCGCTAGAAGGGTGATGTTTGACACCCCCTAAGCTTAAAAATGGACTATTCTATGATGTCACTGCCCCCAAATTCGGTGCTAAAAATATATATCTGGTGCTAAAAAAGATATATCTTTTGTTTGGGATGAATTAAGACGCAAGTATTGTCATCAACATCAAGTACCAAGAATTGCCAGATTGAGTGACTTTCTTGAATATGGCTATATTTATGGTTTGGGTAATTTCATTATTGAACTTTGAAAGAGCCAAAAGTTGCTAGGAGCACTGTCGCTATGGATTTTCCAGTCAACACAGCTCATCAAGTATTTTTTGCTGAAACACAATTTTGAACAGGTTTGGTCTCCTATCCTGTCCTAGTTAGTCAGGTTCAGGTAAAGCCTACTGATCGGACATGTTAGTCAGGTTCAGGTAAAACATACTGATCAGACATGTTAGTCAGGTTCAGGTAAAACATACTGATCGGGCATGTTAGTCAGGTTCAAGTAAAACATACTGTACATACATGTTAGTCAGGCTCAGGTAAAACATATTGATCAGACATGTTAGTCAGGTTCAGGTAAAACATACTGATCGGGCATGTTAGTCAGGTTCAGGTAAAACATACTGATCAGACATGTTAGTCATGTTCAGGTAAAACATACTAATCGGACATGTTAGTCAGGTTCAGGTAAAACATACTGATCGGACATGTTAGTCAGGCTCAGGTAAAACATATGGATCAGACAGATCAGGTTCAAGCAGCTTATTACTCCGCTGTGTTGGGGCAAGTGCCGCAAAAGGTGGTTAACCGATGTGTGAATCCATCTTAATAGACTCAAACACTTGAACAAAGTAGACCCGCGGCCTGTTAGGCACCATCTATGCTGCTCTAAACAAATCACCTAACCATGGCCGATGTTATGCCATGTTACACAATTAGTCGCCTCTTACGACATGCTCTCTGTGGGGGCAGAGGTCCTATGCTTGCTCAGAATGTGAGGAAATTTACAACAATCCGTCTCTTAACGTCCTTTTCAGGGCGCACAATAGTAAACTTACTCATTGTGGGCATTCAATAACAAGAAGCAGTTCTAACACTACAATCATGATTCATCACATCATTTAAAGTAGTGTCCTAGAGTAGGCTAGGACTTAATATCAACCCCAAGTGTCCTAGAGTAGGCTAGGACTTAATGTCAGTACCAAGTGTCCTAGAGTAGGCTAGGACTTAATGTCAGCCCCAAGTGTCCTAGAGTAGGCTAGGACTTAATGTCAGCCCCAAGTGTCCTAGAGTAGGCTAGGACTTAATGTCAGCCCCAAGTGTCCTAGAGTAGACTAGGACTTAATGCCAGCCCCAAGTGTCCTAGAATAGGCTAGGTCTTGATGTCAGCACCAAGTGTCCTAGAGTAGGCTAGGACTTGATGTCAGCACCAAGTGTACTAGAGTAGGCTAGGACTTGATGTCAGCACCAACTGTACTAGAGTAGGCTAGGACTTGATGTCAGCACCAAGTGTACTAGAGTAGGTTAGGACTTAATGTTAGCACCAAGCGTCCTAGAATAGGCTAGGACTTAATGTCAGCACCAAGTGTCCTAGAATAGGCTAGGACTTAATGTCCGCACCAAGTGTCCTAGAATAGGCTAGGACTTGATGTCAGCATCAAGTGTACTAGAGTAGACTAGGACTTGATGTCAGCACCAAGTGTCCTAGAATAGGCTAGGACTTGATGTCAGCACCAAGTGTACTAGAGAAGGCTAGGACTTGATGTCAGCACCAAGTGTACTAGAGAAGGCTAGGACTTGATGTCAGCACCAAGTGTACTAGAGAAGGCTGAGAGTTAACCTTTTTTGTACAGATGTAAACTAAAGAAATATCTTAGGGCAAAATACATGTTAGATACATGGATATACATAAGGTTCAGCTAACAAAGTCACATCCAATGGAGGTGAGGGTCTATTATAGGATAAGGAACGACGAAGAAAAAACCCTATCACTAACAATGGGAACATACTCCAATAGCTTCCATGCGAAAATAAGGTCAATGAAGGTTGCTGCCGAGCTTGTAATCCAAGATGAAGATGGACACCAAGAAACCATAGAATTCCTGAATGATGCCTCGTCAGTATTAGCAGCGTCTAAATAACATAAAGATGGAGATCTCGAACAATGCATGTACTCCGTGACACAGATGTACTCCGTGACACAGTTCTCGAAACATCCAAGGTTGGTCATTCAGTAGATCCCTTACCCCTGCAATAAAGGCAATGAAACTGCAAACAAGCTAGGAAAGAGTGAAGGAGCATCCCCACAAACAGACCTAAGTATCACATATAATGATGCCAAGACCATAATTAAAGCCAACTTCAGGGGAGAATTAGCTGATCAACACGACTTCCGAAAAGAAGACGGCTACTTTAATTTAACTAGAGAAGAGCAAGTTATCATCTTCAGAATGAGAACTGAGCATAACAGACTCAAGGGTCATCTTTACAACAAAATGAGGATTGGGACAGATGACAAGTGTCCTCGTGGAGAGCGTACCATGACAGTGGAACACATCCTGCACAGCTGCACCACACAGAAAGAGAGAGAACAATACTTTCTACTCAAGGTAGATGGCGTCTTCAATATATATATATTATGACTTTATCCCCATTGCTAGGGTAGTCGAGGAGTTTTCATGTTGAGGACTACGGGTGGCTTTGTCAATACTGTCATCGCATTATGTGGCGTGGTGACAGCAGTGGCGACAAAAGCAGTCCCAGAGATAGATAAGTCAGCCTTGCAAACAACAATGGCCTTTGTAAGAGACACCAGGACTTTGATCTGAGGATGAACGAAGACGAACAAATGTAAACAAGAGAGCAGAAAGAACATAGAGCCACAGAGAAATACAAAACAGTAGTAGTGTGTATATAGTCAGAGGTGTGTGTGCCGTCTCTTCTGAAGCAGATGTGTGTGTGTGTGCCGTCTCTTCTGAAGCAGAGGTGTGTGTGTGTGCCGTCTCTTCTGAGGCAGAGGTGTGTGTGCCGTCTCTTCTGAGGCAGAGGTGTGTGTGTGTGCCGTCTCTTCTGAAGCAGAGGTGTGTGGGCCGTCTCTTCTGAAGCAGAGGTGTGTGTGTGTGCCGTCTCTTCTGAAGCAGAGGTGTGTGTGTGTGCCGTCTCTTCTGAGGCAGAGGTGTGTGTGCCGTCTCTTCTGAAGCAGAGGTGTGTGTGCCGTCTCTTCTGAAGCAGAGGTGTGTGTGTGTGCCGTCTCTTCTGAAGCAGAGGTGTGTGTGTGTGCCGTCTCTTCTGAAGCAGAGGTGTGTGTGTGTGCCGTCTCTTCTGAAGCAGAGGTGTGTGTGCCGTCTCTTCTGAAGCAGAGGTGTGTGTGTGTGCCGTCTCTTCTGAAGCAGAGGTGTGTGGGCCGTCTCTTCTGAAGCAGAGGTGTGTGTGTGTGCCGTCTCTTCTGAAGCAGAGGTGTGTGTGTGTGCCGTCTCTTCTGAGGCAGAGGTGTGTGTGCCGTCTCTTCTGAAGCAGAGGTGTGTGTGCCGTCTCTTCTGAAGCAGAGGTGTGTGTGTGTGCCGTCTCTTCTGAAGCAGAGGTGTGTGTGTGTGCCGTCTCTTCTGAAGCAGAGGTGTGTGTGTGTGCCGTCTCTTCTGAAGCAGAGGTGTGTGTGCCGTCTCTTCTGAAGCAGAGGTGTGTGTGTGTGCCGTCTCTTCTGAAGCAGAGGTGTGTGTGTGTGCCGTCTCTTCTGAAGCAGAGGTGTGTGTAGTCTCTTCTGAAGCAGAGGTGTGTGTATGCCGTCTCTTCTGAAGCAGAGGTGTGTGTGCCGTCTCTTCTGAAGCAGAGGTGTGTGTAGTCTCTTCTGAAGCAGAGGTGTGTGTATGCCGTCTCTTCTGAAGCAGAGGTGTGTGTGCCGTCTCTTCTGAGGCAGAGGTGTGTGTGCCGTCTCTTCTGAAGCAAACATCTGGACTTCTACACTGGGGGTCCCAATATAAATAAAGAGAAGTCTGGGTGACTCACAGGTTGTTCTCCATTGCTTTTGTAGGTGTCCATGTTTTAGCAGTTTAGCACATTGCAAGAAGCACTGTAAAGTTGAAGAGAGAAGTGCGCAGAGTACGATCCTGGCAACCGTTTAGGACTGTCTGGAAGAACAAGAAAGCCATCCAGCTCAGCAGGCAAAGAATTGTTATTTCTGGTTCTAAATTATTGTGCATGTTGAGGAGGCATGGAAGACTGCATATTTCTCGATGTCTTACAAGTTTTTTCCATGGAGATTGACTAAGTCACAACGGGTATAACATATTTGATGCTTCAACTCTACATTGGATTACTGACTTCTCATTCTGTCTCTTCTAGTAACCATGACAGCTTAATGCAAACATTTCATTTCACAAGCAATTTGTCATTCTTGAGATGGGTTCCCATCTGGCACTGATAACAAAGTGTTGCTATGGAAACACAGCTGATAATGTGTCTTTTTGTCTCCAAGTTAGATGTCTTAATTCAAAAACAAACACGGAGTGCCTAACCAAAACAAAATTCAGGCTTAAGGATAATAACAGGAGGAATGAAGACTTCACCAATCCAGAAAATGGAAACATACACAAATATAAGACCCCTAAATACTGGACGAGAGGAAAGAGTGCTGACACATGGTGAAAAGATGCTACGCATGCCTGATCATCCCATACATATGAAACTAAAACACCCAGTTAAAAATAGGCTCAAGAGAACCAGCTTCATCCATATATCAATCCACCTACACCAAAAATATGGAGAACTAATTCTCAACCAACCTACAGAAATAGAAATGCTTATTAACTATGAAGAGCCGAGCTGCAACATAAACAACATCGAAATAAGTTCAGAGATCCCAGGAATAAGAACAAAAGACCAACACAATGTCTGTCCACGAGCTTAAAATTTTAGCACAAACAATGATTGAGGAGAAATATAATACCAAGGAATGGACACAGGTGTACACAGATGGTTCAGCAGAGGGGGCAGGCCGAAATGGGGGAGGAGGCATATTCATAAGACACAAAAGAAGAAATATAACAGAAGAGGCCCTCCCAACAGGAAAGTTGTCCACAAACCTCAGAGCAGAATCGATGGCCCTCCTGCGAGCACTGAATATACTTCAAACAGAAAGGCAACCTCCAAGAAAAATAGCTGTATTCACTGACTGCAGAGAACTATTAGAGACAATTCAAAAAACAAACAACGAAACACTGTTATCAGAGATTAGAGCAGAACTGGGAAAACTCCAGAGATCCTCAACAATAGCGCTCCAGTGGCTACCTTCCCAGTGCGGAATCACTGGAAACGAGAGAGCTGATGCTCTGGCAAAAGAGGGCAGCAAAAAGGCACAATTTAATCATCGAATAACATACAGAGAAATCAAGAACATCATCAGAAATCAGTATATACACCGATGGAGAGAAGACAGAAACATAAGCAGAACACCAGACCCAATTCACCAATTCAAAAGAAATCAACAAACTACCTTATTTCGTCTGATAACTGGACACTGCAGACTACTAGAACATCTATACCGACTGAAGATCTCACACACTGATGAGTGCCCATGTGGAACCGGATGCCAGAACCCTGAGCATATTCTACAGAGATGCCCAATCTATAGGGAAATGAGATGCCAGACCTGGCCAGAGGGTGCGAGACTGAGACAAAAGCTGTGGGGCAGCCACTCTGACCTGGTGAAGACTACAGACTTCATCATGGCGACTGGCCTGCAGATATAGCATGCCCAGAAGATCCTGAACGCAAAGAAGAAAAGAAGAGATGTCTTAATAGTTGGTTGATCGGTTGGTTTCTAATGCCCACAATGGGTTTCTAACAATTTTGTGTGCCCTGAAAAGGACGGAACTTGTGGCAGAATGTAGTAGCTTTCCTGACATCTAGAGCGTGCTGATGAAGTTGATTGGGGTCCTCCAGGCGGCTGTGCAATGCTTGGCTATATCTGCGTCACTCCCTACTACGGGGATTACAACGATCCTTCCCTTGTTAGCCAGAATGTTGTCCTCAACAAAAGCCCGTTTCCAGGACGACCAACCAACGAGGAGGTCAGGTGAGGGTCTTGGCCAGTATATTTCTCCTGACCCTGACTAACATTGTTTGATCAGTGTGTTTTGCCTGACCAGACGTTAGCCTCATCGTCCCGGATGTCTTAATAATAGTGATAGCTGGTATGTCACCATATTTGTTTTCTGAGTTCTTGCTTCCTTGTCCAACATTAAACATGACCAGCCGTTGTTTTGTTTATTTACACATTATCCTCGGCGTCAGTCCGGCAGATGAATCGTATACGAGGAAGCCAACAATATTCTGTATGCGTCCCGATCTTTTGCAACACTGTACTAATGCAGACCTAGGTCTTTGGTCAGTACATCTCGCCAAAACATAGATGAACAGCCCCGTGGACGCGTACAAGCATACGGCCACCAAAACGTTGTTTTACGTGCCATTTCTGTCGGGCACATATACTTCACGTCCAGTCCACCTGTCGTACGCATCTCATTAAATCTCATACCGAAAAAAAAATGTTGATACATCCAATTTGAGCGGACTTATCTGGGTACTTGGTTTATCTCCCCACTGCAATCCATACTCACTTAGCCAGACTACACTGGTGCAGCCTGTTTTCAGGGCCGTTGCTTGGAGACGAAATAAGCCTTGGTCTGCTCTGATTCACTGACCCTGATGCAAGCAGTCTGCTATGATTCACTGGCTCTTATCGGCTCATTCACTGTGCTGCTGTCAGCTCATTCACTGACTGATGTGGCCCATTCACTAGCTGCTGTGGCTCATTCACTAGCTGACTAGCTGCTGTCGGCTCATTCACTGGCTGCTGTCGATTCATTCACTGTGCTGCAGCCAGCTCATTCACTGTGCTGCTGTTAGCTCATTCACTGTGGTTGCTGTCGGCTTATTCACTGTGCTGCTATCGGCTTATTCTTCTTCTTCGTCGTACGCAGTCAGACGTCAACCTGTATTTTTTCGAAAAAAGCAGTGGTCATCCTGAGGCTGTCGACACTGCCATAGAGCTTGTCTTGTGTTGCCACTGGTGATGGCCACATCTGCTTTCTCTGATCCTCGTATGTTGGGCAGTTTTGCAACAAATATTCAGCGGTCATTTTCCCAGTACCATACGAGCATTCGTCAGTGCCACCTATCTTCAATTTGTTGAATAGATGGTACCTAAGTCTATTGTGGCCAGTGCGAAGTCTGAAGACCACGACCTGCTCAACTGGTAATAGGCATCGTTTTTTGCGAAGCCAGTATGTTCTGTTTCCCATTCGGTCATGTATCTAGCTCTAATAAGCCGTTTGGACTCTTCGTACGTCATACTGGTATCTGGTTGTGGTAGTCTTGCACCTTCTTTTGCCAGTCTGTCTGCCTCCTCGTTGCCTTGGATGTTACAGTGGGATGGAACCCACTGTACCACTACCCTTTTTGGTGCGGACTGCTGGCATAGTTGACAGAGTACTGCTCTTAACTCATTAAATTCAGTATTTTTCTGGCTTTTTAGTGCTGTGACTACGGCCAAAGCATCTGTAAGCAGGACTATATGGCTTTCATTCCTTTTACCTGTCACCATTTCTTCCACTGCTGCCCTCAGCCTCAGCTCTGAAATTGCTTGTGTATTTTCCAGTAGCGAATGACAGTGTTATTTTTCTGCCATTTGGTAGGTTCAGAAGTGCTCCTGCCCCTCCGATCTGTGCTGTGTTTGTTACAGAACCGTCGGTGTATGCATGGGTCCAGTCCATGCTTGGGTAGTTTTTCGTTATGTACCACAGGGTTGTATCTCTTCTTTCTTTTTCAGTCTGGCTGTTCTTGTTTCCAATACCTGGTATATTTTCTACCACGTCTGGAAATATATCCTGCCTCCAAGTAGGTTTTCGTACAGTAGGGATGAGCTTTGGTGTTGTTAGTGCATTCATAGGGTCTTCGCTCATCTTTGCTTTGGCTATTTCTGCAAAGTTTCTCCGCTTTAGTTTCCCATTTCCCAAATTGTTTAGTCTCTGGTACATTGGATGGTCAGTCAGTCTTCGGAGTTTCTCTGCTTGCTGCAGTCGCTTCTGTCGGTCATGGGTTGCAGTTTTGTAATCTTTTCAAGTTCTACAATTGGCGTTGACTTCATGCCTCCTGTTATAACTCTCATGGCTTGGTTTTGAAGTTTGCTAATTTTATCGAAGTTCGCCTTTGCTGCTGTTGTCCATGCCGCAATGCCATACTCGAGAACTGGTCTCACTCTTCCAGTGTACAGTTTCTTTAGTATACTTTCGTCTGCTGTCCAGCTTGTGCCAGCAAGTTTCCTCATGATTGCCATTCTTTCTCTGGCTCTCATTCTGACTTTTCCATGTCATGCGCCGATCAAATGTGACTCCCAGGTAGTTTGGGTTGTCGTTTGGCCGCAGGTATTTGCCGTTCAGACTTATTTTGGTGTTTTGGGGTTTGTTTGAAAGCGAGAATATCGTACATGTTGTTTTTTCCTTATTTATTTTGACCGGCCATGAGTTCGCCCACTCTTCCAGCGATGTTAGGGCATGCTGCATCCGATTACTTGCTATAGTGAGATTCTTTTCAGAGGTCCACATAGCCAGATCATCTGCAAACATTGAGCTATGAACTCTTCTTGGTATATTCTCTGTGATGTCGTTTATATACACCAGGAAGAGTGTGGGTGACAGTACTCCCCATTGGGGTACTCCCTGCTCAAGTGTCACCTTTTTGTTCATCTGCCTTTGTACTTGAACTCTGGATCTTCTGTTTTTGAGGCAGTGACTGATCCATTTGTATATTTTCCCACAGACTTCACTTCTTCGTAGCTTGACTTTAAGTCCCTCTTTCCAGACCTTGTCAAATGCCTTTTCTAGGTCCACCCAAATCGCTACTGTGTGTTTTTGCTCCTGGTAGACATCCTCTATTTCCTGG
The DNA here is from genome assembly GCA_036924085.1 of Ariolimax columbianus. NCBI lineage: Eukaryota > Metazoa > Mollusca > Gastropoda > Stylommatophora > Arionidae > Ariolimax > Ariolimax columbianus. The sequence goes on from JAVGWX010000013.1 coordinate 75,689,386, forward strand.
GCTATGAGGGTGATCTAATCCTCGGTGGATCTGTGCTGCCTGAAGCCTGCTTGCTGTGGAATTAGTATTCGTTTTTCTTCCAGATGCCACATCAGTCTGGTGTTTATCATACGCTCCATCAGTTTGCCGACACAGCTCAGTAGGCTGATAGGCCTGTATCCATTTGGATCTGTTTTGTCTTTTCCTTTCTTTGGTACTGGTACAAGTACTGCATATTTCCATGCTTGAGGTACTATACCCCTTTTCCAGCTTTGGTTCAGGACTGATAGCAGTTTCCTCTTTGCTGTTTGGCCCAGCCCCATCAGCATTTCGTTTGTTATCCCGTCTTTTCCGGGAGATTTCCTTTTCTTTAAAGTTCTCATGCCCTCTTCCATTTCATTCATTGTTAGTTTTGCCATCATGTGCTCTTCTGGTGCCATCTTGATGTTGTCGTGCCCATTTTGTTCTTCCCTAATGTCTGTATGCCTGTCTGCAGGGACATCGATGTGCTTTGCTCTGGCATAATGTTCAACAAAGGCGTTTGCTGCCTTTTTTCCAGTGAGCATGTTGTCGCCCTGCTTGATGGTAATTTGTTTGTTTGACAGAGTTTCGTCATTCATGGCTCTGACTAACTTCCATTGTTTGTTTCCATCTTTATCTAAATTGAGGCTTTCTGTTTTGTTTTTCCAGCTTTCTCTTGTTATTTGGTTTAGAGTGTATTTGTATTTCGCCGTGGTGGCTTTGAGGGCGATATTTGCCTCCATAGATTGTTCTCTCTCTGCCATGTTCCTAGCATTTGAGAGTTCGTCTTCTGTCGGCTTATTCACTGTGCTGCTGTCAGCTCAGTCACTGTGCTGCTGTCAGCTCATTCACTGGCTGCTGTCGGCTCATTCACTGACTACTGTCGGCTCATTCACTGGCTGCTGTCAGCTCATTCACTGGCTGCTGTCGGCTCATTCACTGTGCTGAAGCTTTGACTCAGCAAGGAAAGTACACTCTCCTAGGCACAAGATCACTTAAAACATAAAAATGAAAATGGGCAGAAGACGAGGCAGTGAACGAGTTGACAGCAACCAGTGACTCTCAGCTGGCTGCTAGCATCAGGAACCCATTCCTAATCAAGGCCCTATTGTGCCCGTAATTGACCGACAGGGATGCTTGAGGGAACGCAAACCTAATCCCAAAATTTAAGTGCTGAAATCGGATGCGTCGAGCAGAAAGGCGCAGATACAGCAACCTCGCTGTAAACTACAACACAACGTAGCAAACATCCTATTCAGGATGAACGACAAAAGCAGATCATACATGAAAAAATAACAACAGACGTTAAGCACGATCATAAACATTGATTTAATGCTATAAATCAACAATTTCTTTTGCATTGGCAGTCACAGATTGGGGGTCGTTTTTATGTAGCATAAAATAACCTTGCACCTGCGCTGCAGATACTGGTCTGTGCAAGGCTAGAACTCTGGTGGCAAACTCATGAGCTGCTGACTCTGGCTCTTCAGGGTAGAAGCGACGGAACATTTCATGGATTTGGTACTCAGTAGCATTGTCTATCAGTTCTTTCATGTCAACTCGGCCAGGTCGGATCAAAGCTTTGTCTAACCTACAAAAAAAATACACACGTAAGTCAAGTAGAAATTCAGCAGAATTAACCACTGGCTGGAAATCTAGTTTTTTAAGACTCCATTGTACTAAGTATGTTTCTGTCACAGTGCTATAACTCACCCATACCTGTACATGTTTCTGTCCCAGTGCTATAACTCACCCATACATGTACATGTTTCTGTCCCAGTGCTATAACTCACCCATACATGTACATATTTCTGTCCCAGTGCTATAACTCACCCATACATGTACATGTTTCTGTCCCAGTGCTATAACTCACCCATACATGTACATATTTCTGTCCCAGTGCTATAACTCACCCATACATGTACATATTTATGTCCCAGTGCTATAACTCACCCATACATGTACATGTTTCTGTCCCAGTGCATAAACTTAACCATTCCTGTACATGTTTCTGTCCCAGTGCTATAACTCAACCATTTCTGTACATGTTTCTATCCCAGTGCTATAACTCAACCATTCCTGTACATGTTTCTGTCCCAGTGCTATAACTTAACCATTTCTGTACATGTTTCTGTCCCAGTGCTATAACTCAACCATTCCTGTACATGTTTCTGTCCCAGTGCTATAACTCAACCATTCCTGTACATGTTTCTGTCCCAGTGCTATAACTTAACCATTCCTGTACATGTTTCTGTCCCAGTGCTATAACTTAACCATTCCTGTACATGTTTCTGTCCCAGTGCTATAACTTAACCATTCCTGTACATGTTTCTGTCCCAGTGCTATAACTTAACCATTCCTGTACATGTTTCTGTCCCAGTGCTATAACTTAACCATTCCTGTACATGTTTTTGTCCCAGTGCTATAACTTAACCATTCCTGTACATGTTTTTATACTTTTGACTTTCAGCACCACTGCAGCTTCATTTATTTTTACTGCGGTCTGGTCACAAACCAACCACCTTTCTGTGAGCAGCAAACACACTAACCCGTCTGCCTATTGTACACTCTCTCTAATGAAATGCCAGTCAGGGATCAAGATGCTGCAGTGGTCAGCGACCATAGCTGACTGCTAGTGTCAGGGCCAGCGAACCATAGCTGCCAAGACCCTTCTACACCTCCACGTGGTGATCCTGGATAACAGGCTGCAGCAGGGCAGACTGGCTAAGGAGAAGGGATCGAAGAGGGAATGCTAACCCGGTACTCAAAAAATGCTTGCTGAAGTCGGATGTGTTGGACCGAAAGGTGCAAATATCGCAGCCAAGCTGTAAAACTACGACACAACGCATTCCGTTCTCTGGACTACATTCTGCTACTTAAGCCCTTTCAGGGTTTGGTAGTGGGAGATTGAGAACGAACGAAGAAGAAGAAGAAGAAGAAATGCCAGTCAAATCATCCTATTACCCACAACCGACCTACCTATCAATATAGTTCGTGGTCATAAACAGGATTCTTGCCTCCGTAGATGCTACACCATCCAGTGCATTCAGTAACCCAGACAGAGTTAGTCTGCCCAACCCTTGATACGCCAATGGATCTGCAGATAAACAGATCCGAGGTGACTTAATACAAGTTTATAAATAAATCAATGGAAAGGATAGATTAGACTGTACCAAATTTTTCAAAGTTAAATCGGTTATAAAAACGAGAGGACACAGCTGCAAGTTATTTAAAGAGAGGTCCAGATTAGATATATGAAAGATATTTTTTTAGTCATAGATTGGTTAATGCTTGGAATGCACTGCCACAGGACGTGGTGGAGGCAGGGTCAGTTAATGCATTCAAAAATAGATTTGATGATCACTGTCATTTTTAGTATCGATGGAGTGGAATAAACTGGTTGTATACAGACTCTGTAAAGCCTTCTAAACCAGTATAATGAAATTCAGTTAAGATGTTCAGAAAGTTAGTCTGCCCAATCCTTGATATGCCAATGGATCTGCAGGTAAACATATTCGGAAAGTTAGTCTGCCCAATCCTTGATATGCCAATGGATCTGCAGGTAAACATATTCGGAAAGTTAGTCTGCCCAATCCTTGATATGCCAATGGATCTGCAGGTAAACAGGTGCTTGGGAGGACAGTCAAAGGGAGTAGGTGCCTTAAGGTTTAACATCAACACTTGGGAGGACAAAGGGAGTAGGTGCCTGAAGGTTTAACATCAACACTTGGGAGGACAAAGGGAGTAGGTGTCTGAAGGTTTAACATCAACACTTGGGAGGACAAAGGGAGTAGTTGCCTGAAGGTTTAACATCAGCACTTGGGAGGACAAAGGAAGTAGGTGTCTGAAGGTTTAACATCAACACTTGGGAGGACAAAGGCAGTAGTTGCCTGAAGGTTTAACATCAGCACTTGGGAGGACAAAGGAAGTAGGTGTCTGAAGGTTTAACATCAACACTTGGGAGGACAAAGGGAGTAGTTGCCTGAAGGTTTAACATCAGCACTTGGGAGGACAAAGGAAGTAGGTGCCTGAAGGTTTAACATCAGCACTTGGGGGGACAGACAAAGGGAGTAGGTGCCTCAAGGTTTAACATCAACGCTTGGGAGGACAGACAAAGGGATTAGGTACCTGAAGGTTTAACATCAACACTTGGGAGGACTAAGGCGGTAGGTGCCTGAAGGTTTAACATCAACACTTGGGAGGACAGACAACGGGAGTAGGTGCCTGAAGGTTTAACATCAACACTTGGGAGGACAGACAAAGGGAGTAGGTGCCTGAAGGTTTAACATCAACACTTGGGAGGACAAAGGGAGTAGGTGCCTGAAGGTTTAACATCAACGCTAGAGAGGACAAACGGAGTAGGTGCCTGAAGGTTTAACATCAACGCTTGGGAGGACAAAGGGAGTAGGTGCCTGAAGGTTTAACATCAACACTAGGGAGGACAAAGGGAGTAGGTGCCTGAAGGTTTAACATCAACACTAGGGAGGACAAAGGGAGTAGGTGTCTGAAGATTTAATATAAACACTAGGGAGGACAAAGGGAGTAGGTGCCTGAAGGTTTAGCATCAACACTTGGGAGGACAGACAAAGGGAGTAGGTGCCTGAAGGTTTAACATCAACACTTGGGAGGACAGACAAAGGGAGTAGGTGCCTGAAGGTTTAACATAAACGCTAGGGATGACAAAGGGAGTAGGTGCCTGAAGGTTTAACATCAACGCTATGGAGGACAAAAGGAGTAGGTGCCTGAAGGTTTAACATCAACGCTAGGGAGGACAAAGGGAGTAGGTGCCTGAAGGTTTAACATCAACACTAGGGAGGACAAAGGGAGTAGGTGCCTGAAGGTTTAACATCAACACTAGGGAGGACAAAGGGAGTAGGTGACTGAAGGTTTAACATCAACGCTAGGGAGGACAGACAAAGGGAGTAGGTGACTGAAGGTTTAACATCAACGCTAGGGAAGACAGACAAAGGGAGTAGGTGACTGAAGGTTTAACATCAACATTTGGGACTGATCACGACATGATTTGAATCTGGTACATTGGGATTTGTAAGCCTAGCAACATCTAGGCCACCGAATCTCCATGAACAAAAATATATTCTTGCCATGAAAAAAAATTAGATAGAATATGAAATTAAATCCGTTTTGATGCCCGGTCCTCAATTGTTGAGGAAAACGTAAATCCACTGAACTCTATGTCACACAAGACAACTTTGTAGGGTTGGGCATGGAGCTGGCAACCTGCTCAAGTAAAATAAAGTCTCACAGTAATCACTGCTATAAGATAATATAAATGCTTTATCTAGGCTTCCTGCAAGGATAACTATAGGTGTCCCCATACTCCTACTGGAGCTTAAATTCGTATTCATCGTTCGTCCTGAAAAGGACATCTTGTTAGGCTGTGTCAAAGTTTTAAGCATGGCCGCAATATCAGCGCCTTTTGGTCCGTCACATCAGTTTTCAGCACAGTACGTTTTAGGTTGGTTATGCCTTCCTATTTCAATCCCTTCTCAGTCAGACTGCATGAATGTAGCCTGTTTTCAGGGCCGACATTTGTAGGCTGAATAGGGGCTGAATAGGGACCAGCTGTGGTTCTCTGACCCTGATACTATAAGCTGCTAACTGCCATCTTCTGGTTCAATGCATTTTCCCCCTTCGGAGAGAACAGTGATATACGATGTAGGCATTAAAATTGGTAAATCAATCAAGGTGAGTGGTCCGGAATGGAGGGCAAAGAATAGTAACACTGTAACCTGCCAGGCATGCTGTAAAAGGTGACTAAGGAGGGTTGGGCATGGATCCAGCTACTCTGTCCTATAGAGACTTTAAGCCACAAAAACTTCAACAGATATAGATGAGTCGGTGTTTCATGACCTGGCATGTATTTGTTGAATAACTATGCTCCACAGGGAACTGAACAAGTTAAGACTGATTGATTGAATGATTGAATTGTTGTTTGCGAATGTCCACAATGAGTAGGTTACTCTATTGTGCGCCCTGAAAAGAACATTTAGTGGCGGGTTGCAGTAGCTTTCCTCACATCCCGAGCGTGCTGATGAAGGTGGATCAGGGTCCTCTGGGTGGTTGTGCTGCACTTGGCTTCATCTGCGTGTCACTCACTACTACAGGGATCACATTGTTCCTTACCCTACCATTAGCCAGGCTGCCATGAAAACAGCCCGTTTCCACGGAAGGCTACCAGTAAGCCGAGGAGAGGGTTTTGGCCAGTATGCGTTGCCTGACCCTGACTAATATGTCTGATCAGTATATATTCTGCCTGACAAGACGTTAATCTTGCTTCCCGAATGATTGAGTAATTTATTAATTGATTGATTGATTGATTGAATACAGGCGAGACGCATGCTAGTCTTACTTTCCTTCGCCAGATCTCTACTCATGAATGCTGCATCAATGTCTTCCAGAAGGATGATGCTTTGTTCTGGTGCATTTGTCAGGAGATGGCTCAGACGATCGTCAGACATAGACTTGTCACTCAGGTTCAGCACACAGATGCTGTAGTCAATGTTACCTAGGAAATATGAAATGCAAGGACAGAACTAAACAACGAGTTGTGGAAACATCGTATGAAACTATCACAGTCAGACTACAGACCTTTGGTAATAATAATAGTTGTGCATCACAAGCAAAGATGACCACAGCATCAAACTTAACTTAACTTCTTTATACTGGTTTAGAAGATTCTACAGAGCCTGTATACAACCAGTTTATTGGAGGGTTGTTTAAACGGTGTGCGAGTCCATCTTAATAGACTCAAACACTAGAGCTAAGCAGACCCGCAGTCAGTTAGGCGCCATCTATAGCTGCCTTAACAAACCACCTGGGCAAAGGTACAGATTACTTGGGCAGATTTTTAATTTGAATTTTGTCTGGGCAGCGGCCGTTAAGCCTACTCTTTTCCATTTCCAACTGCCGAGGAATTTTTAACGTGCTCGACACTGAACACGGGAGTCCACTCTCACTACAGAAGATTCATGTGAAAAAAATCTTTGTCTCCACCGTGATTCGAACCCGTGATCTCTGGCACCCGAGGCAGACACCTTGCCTCGAGACCACTGAGAATTGTGTTCTCATATGACTATAGGGATCAAACCTGGCACAGCAGACTTTGCCGCACACAAGACAATCATGAGAGGGTGCGGCTGTGGAGTCATTGTGCATTCTGTTCTTTTGGACAACGCGGTTGCTCTGGAGTTTGCCTCTGTGATCTGAGCACTTTTGGTGCCAGGTGGAACTTCCTGGAGGTGACATCAATGTTGAAACTTTTCAGAAGCAATTTCAATGAGTCTCTTTTATCCCCTTTATGAGTGCCTTGCCCGTTCTGAACTCACCATATGACACTTCTGCTTGGGGATGCGCTCATTGGGCATATAAACAACATGTCCAGCAGATCTATCTGAGCTTTGGCAAAACCGCATGGATGCTCGACATGTTAGTTGTACTACCCTTCGGTAATTGTTGTCTATATTAATATCCATCAAAGTGGTGGTCTGTGGACAACTGAAATGTCCGCAAACCAGCCAGGAAAGGACATCAAGCAACTGCACACAAAATGTATACATTTTCTAACATGGGTCTCGGCTTAGAACAATCTTAAATAAACTTGATCAAAACAGGATATCCGACAAATTTTTTTTAAACAGATGAAACTATATTGATATATAAATGATTAAACTTCAAATTTATAATCCCTTGGACTGAAATAAAAGATTACATTCTGCATTCAACTAATATTGCTATCATTAAATGGTAAAAGAGTCATAAAATTGGCTAAGAATGCATTTAAATAAGTTTTCATACAAATTAAGATGAAAAAAAAAAAATCAATAATTACTTAACCTGGTGTAATTAATAAATCCATCGCACCGAAACATTTGGGAAGCACTGGTATAAGTAGACCAGAAACGGTATGTACCGAAGAGTATCACAATCAGACTGAAAACCTTCACCAACAGATGTTTATATGGACCAGAAACAGTATGTAACGAAGAGTATCACAGCCAGACTGGAGACCTTCACCAACAGATGTCTACATGGACCAGAAACAGTATGTAACGAAGAGTATCACAGCCAGACTGGAGACCTTCACCAACGGATGTCTACATGGACCAGAAACAGTATGTAACGAAGAGTATCACAGCCAGACAGACTCTACTGTAGCGTGGTGTTAGGTCTGATAGGTCATAGGAGAGGCCGTCAGAGCTGACTCTACTGTAGCATGGTGTTAGGTCTGATAGGTCATAGGAGAAGCCGTCAGAGCTGACTCTACTGTAGCATGGTGTTGGGTCTGATAGGTCATAGGAGAGGCCATCAGAGCTGACTCTACTGTAGCATGGTGTTAGGTCTGATAGGTCAAAGGAGAGGCCATCAGAGCTGACTCTACTGTAGCATGGTGTTAGGTCTGATAGGTCATAGGAGAGGCCGTCAGAGCTGACTCTACTGTAGCATGGTGTTAGGTCTGATAGGTCATAGGAGAGGCTGTCAGAGCTGACTCGTGACTTTCATATAAAGTAATTACATTCTTCGATATGGCGCTCCAGCTTACCTGCCAAAGCCATAATGAAGCTGCTTTTTCCGCAGCCTGGTGGACCATATAATAAATAACCCCTCCTGTACGGAATGCCTCTGTCCATGTACCATTTAGGGTGACCAATAAACTCTTGAACATCATCCCTGATACGTTCCGACAGTCCTCTGTCTAGAACAACAGAATGCAAGGGTCTCTTCCTTCTGGGGTAACCAAAGGGTCTCCATTCTGGCCCCACTGCTGTATACATTACTGTTTGTCCTTCTGCACTTTGTAGAGCCAATCGTCTTGCTTCGTCTAAAATTGTCATAAACATTTCACGATTTTTACCAAATGCTGTAAGTGTGACTGTTTCAAACACTTCAACCATCCTGTTGTCTCTGTTTCTCTCGACAATTATAAAATTGTTTTTTCGCCAGAAATAATGGTTGCCAGGGCTCGGTACGAAATGGAACCTAGTTTTAACTTGCCCAGCGGCTGTTTGTTGGAACTCTGTTTCAACACTGAGGTGCTGTGTTTTGGTTCCATATTTGGTGATCCACTGCAGAAGCCACTGATAACTTTTGTCTTTGCTTGTCACCTCCATGGTAATCATGCAGTGACGTCGAAAAAGGATTGTAGCTCCTTGAAGCCCTCGACGGCCTACAGCTGCTAGCACCCCAATACCAAAGAGCCCTGCTCCGGCCCCAAAGTAGGGGTTATCACCCAGTGTTGAAATATAGTCCGCAACAGTCATTCTTCTTGTCCAAGCTACTGCATGGAACGGCTTCCTTCCATAGAACTTTCACAGAGACATGACAGCTCTGGAAAAGATTACAATAAAACAATTTATGCACTTTTACAGTAAATCCCATTCAGAACTCCATGTGATCATAGGACACTTTAAAACTCTTGTACAAAAATGATTGCTACAAACAGATCTGGAGATATAAAATTAAGTTGTTTTTTTCATTAGTCACATAGCAGATAATGCTGTAGGGGATCAAGTGTTTCTTCTTCTTCCTTCTTCTTCGTACGCTGTCAGACATCAACCTGTATTTCTTAGAAAAAAAGCAGCGGTCATCCTGAGGCTGTTGACACTGCCATAGAGCTTGTCTAGTGTTGCCACTGGTGATGGCCACATGTGCTTTCTCTGGTCCTCATATATCGGGCAGTTTTGCAGCAGATGTTCAGCGGTCATTTTTCCGGTACCATAACTGCATTCGTCAGTGCCACCTATCTTCAGTTTATTGAATAGGATCAAGTGTTTGACCTGGGGGAGGAACCTACCTCCTACCAGGCGCGTCAGCAGGGTTGCGGATTGCTGAAAGGCCTCCTAATTTGGAGGTTAGCACCGAATAAATAAGCAGCGGTGGACAAAAACGGGTCGGCAGGCATGGAGGCTATAAGGAGGCAGCCCCTCCACCATGCAAAGACACAACAGGCTAATCACCTGTTTGTCTTAAAAAAACGATTACAAGTCAAAACATAGAGAAAACCGGACTGACCTCAACGGCGACGAACAGACGAGAAAAAAGGACCACGATTTACGGAACATGGAATGTACGAAGTATAAACGGAAAAGAACATGAACTAATAGAGGAGATGAAGAGAGCAAAATTGACAGTCCTGGCACTTACAGAAACAAAGAAAAAGGGACAGGGCGTTCTGGACCATGACGGCAACATGTTATACTACAGCGGAGTTCCCATGAGTGAACGAGCCAGGGCAGGGGTTGGTTGTATAGTGAATGGTAACAACAAAGCAAACATTAAAGGATGGAAGTTCATTTCAGAACGACTGGTGGTTCTAAGTCTACAAGAGGAGGATAGTCAAATGGATATCGTCACTGTGTATGCACCAAACGAAGATGAGAGCACTGACATAAAAGATGAATTTTATGAGCTCCTTCAAAGGACCATTGACGATTGCCATAATAAAATACTTCTCCTTGGAGACTTCAACGCAAGAGCAGGAAACAACTATTCTAGATGGGATGGAGTGATCGGTAGGTATGGAGAAGATGTCTTAAATGACAATGGAAAACGACTGCTGAGATTCTGCAGAGAACAAAACCTTGTCATTACAAATACAAGGTTTCCACACAAGCATATCCATGCCTACACAAGATGTAAGCCGGCAAGAAATGAAAGATCCATAATTGACTATGCGATAGTGAGGAAAACTGATTTCAAGTATGTGAAGGATGCTAGAGTGTTCAGAGGACCAGAGATAGGAAGCGACCACTACCTAGTTAAAATAAAGAGAGAAATTGAAAAACACTATCCAGCAAGGCAACACCCATCAGCAAGCATGAAACATAATACACGAGGAGAAAATAAAACTAAGGCTTACAAACTACGAGAACCAGATGTTAAGAGGAGATACCAAGGGCTCATAACAACAGCAATAGAAAGGATAGAGGAATCTGAAGAAGATATGGAAATGCTCTGGGTAAAATTCAAAGACATCCTCAAAGAGGCTGCAGCAGAGGCATGCGGTCAAACCAAAGAAGGGTGGAAGAGAAAGAGTACACCATGGTGGACAGAAGAAGTGAAAACAATAATACGAGAAAAGAAAAAGGCATGGAAGCAATACCTAGGGGCTAGGAATACAGAAGAACAAACAAAGAAATATAATGAATATGTAAATTTTAGAACAGAAGCAAAGAAGACTGTGCTCAAGGCCAAACAGAAATCCTGGGAATATTTGGAGATAAACTGGAAAATAATGCTGGAGAAAACCAGAAACTGTTCTACAGGACCTTAAAGAACATGCGGAAGGAAAAGGAATGCCCCCTGAAATTTGTTAAAGATAAACAAGGTGTGCTGTTGACTGCCCCAGAAGAGGTAATGAACAGATGGAAAGAATATTTCTCAGATCTCCTTGGAGTGGAGGAAAACCAAGCTCTGGAAGTAACAGTCCCAATTCAAGAAGAGGGAGCCATGGAGGGAAACAATAATATCACAATGGAAGAACTAAAGGCAGCTTTGGAGAAAATTAAGATTGGTAAAGCAGCAGGACATGATGGTATAACACCAGAAATGGTTAAATACATGGGAGCGGCAGGAGAGATGCTATTCATGAAGATTCTCAAGGCAGCTTGGCGCCACAAGAAGATACCAAGAGACTGGGAGGCTGCAATAATAATACCAATATTTAAAAAGGGCGACAATCGACAATGTGAAAATCACAGAGGTATTTCCCTTCTCAGTGTCCCCGGGAAAGTCTACTTTCTAGAACGGCGATTAAGAGGTCTAGCAGAGCCAAATATGGATGAAACTCAATGTGGGTTTAGGGCAAACAGTAAGTACTCAAGACCTTATCTTTACACTCAGACAGCTAAGTGAAAAGGCTCTTGAATATGATAAAGAGATGCATCTCTGCTTTTTGGATTTGGAGAAAGCATTTGATAAAGTTCCTTGGGACAAACTCTGGGAGTGCCTGACAAGGAAGAACATCCCAGGACCCCTGATCTCTGCCATACAGAGTTTCTATAAAACATGTAGAAATTATGTGCTGACATCAAATCAAAAGTCAGGAGAGTTCAAGACCACTAGCGGAGTAAGACAGGGGGACATTCTATCACCGTACCTTTTCATACTCCTCATGGATGAAGTCATCAAAGCCTGCAAGGAACGGACAAAAAAGTATGAAGTAGGGTACTGGAAGATGAGACCAAGTTACATATCGGAACTAGCATTTGCAGACGATGTGGCCCTGATCACGAAAACCGAAGCACATCTCCAGATCAACTTGCAGGTCTGGGAAGAAGAGGTGAAGAAAAGAGGAATGCACATCAGCAACTCCAAAACAAAAACCACGGTGATCGCCAGAGATGAAAAGAGACATCAGATAACCCTGGGAACACGAGCACTGGAGCAGGTCAGCAACTTTAAATATCTAGGAGTGGTAATAGACAGCAGGGGAGGAATCAAAGAGGAGTTAACTGCACGAAGGGCAGCAACAGGTAGACTGTTCCATGCAATAAACAGAGGTTTCCTCAGTAGAAGAGAAATAAGCAGGAAAACAAAGATGGATGTATACCGCTCGACCTATGTGCCTGTCCTGAAATATGGATGTGAGTCATGGGCAATGACTACAGCCCAAGAAAGGCAATTACAAACTTCAGAAATGAGGTACCTAAGAAAGGGGGTTCAGGTGACGAAAAGGGACAAGATCCGTAACCAGACAATACGTAGCAATCTTGAAGTTCAACCCCTGCAGACATGAGTGGAGCAGTCTCAACTACAGTGGTTTGGCCATGTCTGTAGAATGGAAGAAGATCGAATACCAAAGCGGTCATGGGAGATCAAAAGTCAAGGACGCAGACCCCGAGGACGTCCCAAAGTACGTTGGGAAGACAACATACGACAGTCCCTAAATGATAGAGGGCTGGATTGGAAAAAGGCCAGGAAAAAGACAGCGGATAGAGCAGTGTGGTATTCTCTTTGGCAAACCTCTACACCTCACGGAAGAAGAGGAGCAACTAAGTAAGTAAATCAAGTGTTTGAGACTTCACTGTACATCTCATCTTTTGTAAAGTTGGGGAACCAGCTCTCGTCTCTGATGCTTGCCTTCCCTATGAGGTAAGTACAATTTACAGTTGGGTAGACTATAATTTCATAGCAAAAGCTCAGGTTACAAATCCCACTATTGGTATACTCCAGTCAACCCATCTGTAAATGGGTACCTGGCAGATCACTAGGAAAATAAAAGACAGCAAGGAAAGGATTAGGACACATTACCTCATACAAGCTGTGGCTTATTATACCGAAGTCTCTAACAACTTCACCACCCGACAGTAGTGTAACTACTATGGAACAAACGGTTACAGTTTTTTGGCAAAGTGGGGAAAGTGTGACAGGGTTCATCATCATCATGTCCCATA
>JAVGWX010000013.1:75707797-76062797 GCA_036924085.1 Ariolimax columbianus
CAAGCGTCCTAACTGGCATACTGGAATCTCTCTCCTCACGAGCTAGTCAGCCCAAATCGATGGTCCTGCGAGGAAGCTGAACAACCTGCTCCCGAGTAATAGAGTTAGCGACAGAGCGGTGGATACACACGAACTGCGGGTGAGCCACCAGAATAGAACGCCAACCTGATATTCCTCGTGTCGTTTCTAGCCTGGTTGTCTGGGTTTTTGTAGTATTCCAGCGCGAGCGAGTACCAGGCGATAACTGCGCGTGTTAGCTCGTGTTAGTGTGAGCTGTTTTTCTTTTTTTTTATGACGATTGATTTGTTGAGACCGCTGGCGGCAGTCACATAGCAGAGATCTGTTATTGCTGGGTTGGTTGTACGCCTGCTGGGAACATAAGTCAACGGGACTGACCACTACTGGCTCTAACCTCGTCAAGGTAGCAGGTAGGGACAATCGTGCTTGCTTGTCTGTCAGTTTGTCTGTCTATTTTGTCTGCACCCATGTCGGTTTGTCTGTTAATCGTGTAATCCGTTTATTTGTATTTTCATTTGTCCATTGATTAGTCAATCTATCTGTTTGAGTGTCCGTCTATCCATCAGTCCGCTTTTCTGTCTGAATGTCCGTCTATCCACCCATCCATTAGCCCGACTATCTGTTTGAGTGTCCGTCTATCCATCAGTCCGCTTTTCTGTCTGAATGTCCGTCTATCCATCCATCCATTAGCCCGACTATCTGCCTGAATGTCCGTCTATCCATCCATCCATTAGCCCGACTATCTGTTTGAGCGTCCGTCTATCCATCAGTCCGCTTTTCTGTCTGAATGTCCGTCTATCCATCCATCTATTAGCCCGACTATCTGTTTGAGTGTCCGTCTGTCCATCAGTCCGCTTTTCTGCCTGAATGTCCGTCTATCCATCCATCCATTAGCCCGACTATCTGTTTGAGTGTCCGTCTATCCATCAGTCCGCTTTTCTGCCTGAATGTCCGTCTATCCACCCATCCATTAGCCCGACTATCTGTTTGAGTGTCCGTCTATCCATCAGTCCGCTTTTCTGCCTGAATGTTCGTCTATCCACCCATCCATTAGTCCGCCTTTCTGCCTGAATATCCATCCATCCATCCATCAGTCCGCCTTTCTGCCTGAATATCCATCCATCCATCCATCAGTCCGCCTTTCTGCCTAAATGTCCGTCTATCCATCCATCCATCCATTAGTCCGCCTTTCTGTCTGAATGTCCGTCCATCCATCCATCTATCCGTCTGAACCCCCATATCATCCACTCCCCCATCCACTAATTCGTCCACACATCCACCCCTACACACATCCACCCCTCCACCCATCAACCCACCCTTCAACCTTTCCATCAATCCATCTATTCACCCATCCGTCCCAGAGTCTGCCACGTTATCTGTCCATCTTTAGTACCCGTTACTACTCTCTTATATGCTAAGATTATTGTGATTATTGTGTTTTTTATTATTATTGTGATTATAATAATAATAATTATAATAACTGTTATTCGTAAGATTATTATCACTAGTATTATTACTATATTTCATATTATTATTATATTTCATATTATTATTATATTTCATATTATAATTATATTTCGTATTATTATTAAGTGAATTCTGCCACGATCCATTTGTCCGTGTATTTACAGTAAATGTTTACAAGAGAGGGCGTTAATCCTAAACTGTCACTTATTCGTAACCAACATTCAGTATTAGAGTTTAGAGTTATAAACGTAATGATGAAACTCTTCTTCGTCTAGCTCAAATCTCTGTTGAGTAAATTAATTCCCATTTTATAATTATTTTTATTCTAGCGTGTATGTATCTACCGATTGCTATATTCCCCATTTCGTAATTATTTTTATTTTCACGTGCATACATCTACTGATTGCTATAATCTTCATTTTGTCATTGTTCTAATCTACATAAAGTTTGCATGTCGCGTTCTATAGTGACAAACTCGGGATTTTGTTTAAATCTAGAAGTACTACGTCTGTTGACTATCATACGTCTCATCGATACATCTTTCGATACATCTCATCGATACATCTATCTTTCTTCTTCTTCTTCATCGTACGCAGTCAGACATCAACCTTTATTTTTTCGAAAACAGCAGCGGTCATCCTGAGGCTGTCGACACTGCCATAGAGCTTGTCTAGTGTTGCCACTGGTGATGTCCCCATCTGCTTTCTCTGATCCTCGTATGTCGGGCAGTTTTGCAGCAAATGCTCAGCGGTCATTTTCCCGGTACCACACGGGCATTCGTCTGCACCACCTATCTCCAATTTGTTGAATAGGTGGTACCTCAGTCTATTGTGGCCAGTGCGAAGTCTGAAGACCACGACCTGCTCTCTTCTGTTCAACTGGTAATAGGCATCGTTTTTGGTGTAGCCAGTATGTTCGGTTTCCCATTTGGTCATACGATACATCTTTCGATCCATCTTTCGATACATCTTTCGATACATCTCATCGATACATCTTTCGACACATCTCATCGATACATCTTTCGACACATCTCATCGATACATCTTTCGACACATCTCATTGATACATCTCATTGAAATCGGGCGTCCTTTTGAAACAACTTTTGTCGGCTAATTATTTCAATACCAAAGCACCATGAAAAATATATCGGTCCTCGTGTTGATTTCAACCAACATCGAGGGCCTATCCAGTGACAAGGAAACAATTTTGTCAGAGATATGTACTCAGCACAAATGCGATGTTCTTATGGTCCAATAGACCCATTGCGCAATTGCAATAGAAGACCAAAGATACAAGGAATGAAACTCATTGTGGACAGGCCTCATGAGAAATATGGAAGTGCCATCGTTGTCACATTAAAGCTAGTCATTGGTTTATCGTGCCAATCCTCCACATGAAATATAGAGATCCTCACAAACCAAACCAGATCATGCACAGGGACACCAATATATAAACCTTTTATGCACAGTGACATCAATATATAAACCTTTTATGCACAGTGACATCAATATATAAACCTTTTATGCACAGTGACATCAATATATAAACCTTTTATGCACAGTGACATCAATATATAAACCTTTTATGCACAGTGACATCAATATATAAACCTTTTATGCACAGTGACATCAATATATAAACCTTTTATGCACAGTGACATCAATATATAAACCTTTTATGCACAGTGACATCAATATATAAACCTTTTATGCACAGTGACATCAATATATAAACCTTTTATGCACAGTGACATCAATATATAAATCAGATCACGCACAGTGACATCAATATATAAACCTTTTATGCACAGTGACATCAATATATAAATCAGATCACGCACAGTGACATCAATATATAAACCTTTTATGCACAGTGACATCAATATATAAATCAGATCACGCACAGTGACATCAATATATAAACCTTTTATGCACAGTGACATCAATATATAAACCTTTTATGCACAGTGACATCAATATATAAATCAGATCACGCACAGTGACATCAATATATAAACCTTTTATGCACAGTGACATCAATATATAAACCTTTTATGCACAGTGACATCAATATATAAACCTTTTATGCACAGTGACATCAATATATAAACCTTTTATGCACAGTGACATCAATATATAAACCTTTTATGCACAGTGACATCAATATATAAACCTTTTATGCACAGTGACATCAATATATAAACCTTTTATGCACAGTGACATCAATATATAAACCTTTTATGCACAGTGACATCAATATATAAACCTTTTATGCACAGTGACATCAATATATAAACCTTTTATGCACAGTGACATCAATATATAAACCACCCAACGACGTGTTCAGTTTCGAAGAACCTGGAAATTTCAGAACACGAAGTAACAAAATAGTTATGGGGGATTTTAACTGTCACAGCACGACATGAAGATATAATGAGACAGACACCGATGGGTGATTTTAACTACCACAGCACGACATGGGGATATAATAAGACAGACACCGATGGATGATTTTAACTGTCACAGCACGACGTGGGGATATAATGAGACAGACACCGATGGGTGATTTTAACTACCACAGCACGACGTGGGGATATAATGAGACAGACACCGATGGGTGATTTTAACTGTCACAGCACGACATGAGGATATAATGAGACAGACACCGATGGCGAAACACTGGAGGACTGGACACAGCAGGCCAGACTACAACTCGTGCAAAGCTACCGGCATCCTTTAAGAGCGGTGGATGGCGATGAGGGTATAACCTGACAACTTATTTGTTAGTGATGCAATAATAAATCAAGTGACGAAAGATAGAGGAACCTATACCCCTAACACAGCACATGGCCATCACATGCAGCATCACAGCAGTAGTCGAACCGGAAAATGTACCTTTCAAAAGACGGTTCAACTTTCAATGAACGAAATGGGACCTATTCATGTACGAATTAGACCAAGAGATGGTTAAACTGGAGCCAACGCCTGAAAAGTGTGATGCTTTTATAGAGCTAACAAAATTAATCTCCAGACACCATATACCAAGAGGCTGTCAAACCGCGTACGTCCCTGACCTTAATGAAGACTCGAAGGTACTATATGAGAAATATAAACTACTATTTGAAAGTGACCCATTCGATGAAGAAACCATCCAAGTTGGAGAAGACCTCCATGCCATCTCAGACTTCAAAACAGAAAAGTGGCGTCGCCTTGTAGAAGACGGACATGAAAAAAAGCAGCCGACGCACTAGGAAACTCATTAAAAAAAAACCTCAGTAACAATCCAACAATCGCTCCTATAGGGATAATGCAAGTTACCCCGAACAAAATAGCCCACCTACTGATGAATGGGAAAATCAATCACAAAACTGAGCAAACAAAGACCAAACGTCCATGGGAGAATGAGAACGACGCAATGAGCACACCCTTCTCCACAGAGGAAATAAATCATGCATAAATCATGCATAAATCATATGGAAAAACAAGAAATCTGGTTCTGGTGAACTGAGAACAAATTAAAAAATGCGGACCAAAAACAGTCAAATGGCTGCTAAAGCTCATGAACACGTGCATAGATGAAATGCAAATTCCTAAAATCTGGTGGAAATCACATGTCTGTGGACTGATAAAACCAGGAAAACCACCAACCGAACCTGAGATCTGGAGGAAATCTCATGTCTGTGGACTGATAAAACCAGGAAAACCACCAACCAAACCTAAGATCTGGAGGAAATCTCATGTCTGTGGACTGATAAAACCAAGAAAACCACCAACCAAACCTAAGATCTGGAGGAAATCTCATGTCTGTGGAGTGATAAAACCAGGAAAACCACCAACCGAACCTAAGAATTTCCGTCCAGTATCTATGTCATATGTATAAGATCATCGAAAAGCTGATCCTCAATTGCATCTTGCCCTCGATTGACGAGAAGGTGATCAAGGAACAAACTGGTTTCAGACCTGGAAGATCTTGCAGCAGTCAAATCCTTAACCTAACACAACTAACAGAGGATGGTTACGAACGCAAACAGGTTACAGGAGTGGTCTATATTGATCTAAGTGCAGCATATGACACAATAAACCACTGGAGACTACTATCAAAGCTATACACCCTGACAAAAGACTTGCGTCTAACCAATATCTTCAAATTCCACCTGAAAAATAGACGATTCTACGTAACTGTGGCGATAAAAGACAGCAGATGGCGAAACCAAAACAACGGCCTGGCACAAGGAAGTGTCCTAACACCCATGCTATATAACATATATACTAATGACCTACCCATGGACACAGACACAAGGAAGTGTCCTAACACCCATGGTATATAACATATATACTAATGATCTACCCACGGACACAGACACAAGGAAATTCATCTATGCTGATGACACAGCAGTTGATGCCCAGGGAAAAGGGTTTGAGGAAGTGGAAAGCAAACTGTCAAGTTCTCTCAATTCCCTTACAGAATACTACCACAAGAATCACCTTAAACCAAATCCCAGTAAAACCCAGGTATGTGCATACCACCTCAGAAACAGAGAGTCAAAAAGAAAACTTCAATTAGCTGGCAAGGGCAGGAGCTTGCACACTGCACGGGTCCCAAATATCTAGGCCTGAAATTAGACCGCACATTGTCTTACATAACGCACTGCCAAGACACAAAGCGTAAGATACACGCAAGAAATAATATCATCAGAAAACTGACCGGCACAACATGGGGGGCACAGCCATCAGTCCTTCAGACATCTACACTTGCCTTGTGTTTCTCCGTAGCTGAATACGCTGCGCCAGTCTGGAAAAACTCTGCTCATGCAAAACTAGTTGATACAGCAATAAATGAGACGGGTCGGACAGTATCAGGGTGCCTAAAACCCACCCCCATTGATAATATATACCCCATAATTGGCATAGCACCCCCCCCCCCCCCCCCCCCCCGAGATCCGAAGAAGCGTCGCAGCAGAAATCGAACGAGAAAAACAGGAGTACGACCCAAGGTACCCAATGTTTGGACATCAGGTACAAAACACAAGACTCGAATCCAGACATAGCTGTCTAAAAACAACAAACCCTATACAGACAAACCATGGAAGTTGACGTATCGAGAGGTGGCACGAATTGGTGCAGGCCCCAGAGATGGAACTTCGGGAGGAACCTGCTCCTGGACATCATCTACCATACACACCATGGAAGTCGCTGAACAGACTCCGAGCTAGTTTATCACAGTGCAAGAGGAATATGAAACGATGGGGATACACAGATGATGACACACGTGACTGCGGCGCAATACAGGACCCAGGCCATCTGATGACCTGCCCCAACCTCCAGGAAACATGCAATAGGTACGACATGCTGGAGGCAAATGGCAAGGCAATCCATGTCGCTGGATACTGGATGCAAAATATATTACGTGGTGCTTGGACACGGAAAGTAAGTAAGTATCGATGCATCACATGGACACATCACAACCCGATATGTGCACGATATGTTAATGGCTTTGACCCTTGCTCAAGTAATCGTGTTAGTTCAGTGTTCTTGTCCCTGATGAAGGCCTATTGGTCGTAAAGTAGGTTTTGTTTGTGTTCTCGTCTCGGTGCGGTATCTGACCATACCCATTTTAAAATTTTGATTAAGCTCAACCTTAATCAACTTTTACTAGTTTTTTTCATGTTTTTTTCTCAAGTAATCTTGTATTTAGAAGACCTCCATGCCATCATACACATAAAATAAAGAATTATCATAATGATATTGCAACATACGAGGCGTATTCAACTGAAACCGGACCCAGTGGCTTTATTACAAACATGTGAAAGTTACATCATCTGGTGTAGCATAATTAAATAAGGTAATTGTTATGATGCAAACATGCCACAGGGTTAGTTAGAAAAAGTCGCCAGAGGCATTCAGACACGGATCCCCCTGCTTGGGTAGACGGCGGATACTGTCCGAAAAAATGACTTTGGTTGCTCTATGAACCACTTGGTCACAGAGGCCATGACGTCTGCATCGAAGTCGAATCGTTGTCCCTTCAGAAATTTTGTTTACAAATGGAAGCCACAAAGGGACATATCGGGGCTATAGGATGGGTGTGGCAGTATTTCCCACCTTTTCTGTGCTAACGCTTTCTGAACAATGTTCGCGACATGTGGAGGCGCATTGTCGTGCAACAGAATCACACAGCACTAAAGCATGCCGGGTCGTTTATTCTTGATTGCCGTATGCAGCTTATCTAGTATGTCATTGTTGCGGATGGCATTGATGTTCACGCCAGGCTCTTTAAAGTCTACCAACAAAAGTCCCTCATGGTCAAAAAACGCTGTCAGCATAACCTTACCAGCGGAAATGTGTGACTTGACTTTTGTTGGTTTCAGTGATCCGGGATGTTTTCATTGCGTGCTAGCAGTTTTGCTGCTCGTCTCACAGAGGTGGCACCACGATTCACCGCCTGCAACTATGCGCAAAAGAAACAAATCACCCTCCTCTTCGTATCGCAGCAAGTGGTTCAAACTCCATCCCATGCGTTCTTCCTTTTGGTGGTTGGTCAGCAACCGAGGTACCCATTGTGAACACACCTTCCTATACTTCAGTTTCTTGTTAACCACAATTTGAACTGTCCCTAGCGACACAGTGAAGGGAAGAAGAGGGCAGGGGCGAAGGAGGGGCGTCGATGACGAAACCAAGAGCGTGCTAGCCTCTATGTTCTTTAACTCATAGGTTTCCCGTTTTGGTCCTCGCTCCCTTGACCTGTGCATAAATACCAACGGCTCCTCTCTATACTATATATAAGAAATTGTACCCACACAAATAGTAATGACTTCTGAATGTGCATATTTCACAAGCCACAGCGACGCCCTTAACCGAGGGTCGCGACGCCCTTAGCCGAGCGTCGCAACGCCCATGGGAGCAGAGGATACTCAGTTTGAAAACCTCTGGTATAACCTATATACCAACGATCAGCCTGCAGACGTGTGTGTGAGAGTACATTCATGACATGTGTATTTAGGTATGCATTCATGATGAATGTGTGTGCGTGTGTGTGTTGGTATATGTTTGTCTTGACGTGTGTCTTTGACTGCGCGTGCGGTCTTGACATGTGAAATGACTGCGCATGCCATCTTGTTATATGCCAGTATGAGATTGAGTTTGCGCGTTCATAATACACGTTTGTTTGTGTGTATACGCAGCATCCTGCAATTAGTACCCCTAACATCGACGCACGTCTCAAATCTGTTTCGTGACTTGTTCCTAACAAAGTGTATTTTCACTTGGGCATGTGTTGGATTGTTTGCCCCAGGAACACCTGGGGACTGGGCGCGGAGCGATGAAGGGGAATGTTTGGTACCGAGAGTAACATGATTCCAGGTTGGTACGTTGGGTTCAACACATGTGTCGTAGACATTCATCACACATTCTGCTCACAATTCACACACATTATAAACATATTTCACACACTTTTTAAACATAATTCACACACATTTTAAACATAATTCACACACACACACATTTTAAACATATTTCACACACAATTTTAAACATATTTGACACAAACTCATTGTAAACATATTTCACACACATACACACACACACATTTTAAACATATTTCACACACATTAAAAAAATATTTCACCCATACACATTGTAAACATATTTCGCAGACATTTCACAAATATTTCACAAACATTTTAAACATATTTTGCACATATTTCACACATATTTGACACACATTTTAAACATATTTCACACATATTTCACACACACACACATTTCACAGATATTTCACATTCACTGTAAACATATTTCACACATTGTGAGCATATTTCACACACATTGTAAATATATTTCGCACACATTTCACACACATACATTGTAGACATTTTTTACACATATTGTAGACGCATTTCGCACACATTTCACAAATATTTCACACATACATTTCGCACACATTTTACACATATTCCACACACACACACACATTGTAAACATATTTCACACATATTTCATACGCATTGTAAACCGTATTTCACACATATTGTAAACACGTGTCATAAACATGTCACACATATTTCACACACACACACATTGTATTCATTTTTACACATATTTCACACACACATTGTAAACATATTTCACACACACATTGTAAATATTTCCACATATATTTCCCACACACATTGTAAACATATTTCACACATATTTCACACACGCACACTGTAAACATATTTCACACATATTTCATATACACATTGTAAACATTTTCACACATATTACACATTTCACACTCACGAGAAAGAAAGTATATTCCTTTTGTGACACACTCTATTCTTGGAGAATGCGACAATTGACAAAAATACTTACAAATTGCAAGTCGAGGGAAAGATCAGAACTTGTCAATGTGTCAAGATATTATGCTGCACATTGTTCCATGAGAAGGACAAGTGCACTATATATATATATTATCATCGTGGTCATCATGTGCCCTGCCGGTAAACGATCATGCATCTCCGTGTTCTTCTGTCACGTTTGCCGTTTATCAGTTCACCCGTTGATCGTGACAATACCACTCTTTCAAGCTGTCTCTCTCTCTCTCTCTCTCTCTCTCTCTCTCTTCCTTCCTCTGTCCGTCTTCTCTGCCACTCTACACGTTGTCATTATGTGTTCCAACCCGTCTCTTCTAATACGTGCCGGAAAAAAACGACTGCCTTGACCTGATTTGTGCAATGAGCCGTCTTTGTATCTTTGCCTCTCTAAGAACCGCTTGATTAGCTTTGGTTGCAGTTGATGACATTCTCAGCCACCTTCTGTAATACACCCCCCCCCCCCCTTCCACCCCAAAACGATCCCTATATTTGTCTGCTGATTGGCCGTGATTAAAACAAAAGAGTTCTATGCTCTATAAGAACTTAGACAAAAGAACAATAGCATATTTGGCCACTCAAGATAAGTCTAAATGATATTGTTCTACAACAGGTCCATGAGTTCAAGTATTTCGGCAGTAGTTTTTCGGCAGACGGTAGGATGGACAAGAGAAATTTAGATTATGTGTCAGAAAGCATCTGCGGTTACTTATTAGCTGTCCTCACTGCTTGGACACCCGAGCATTAGTTTGGTAACAAAGCTACCAGTGCCAAACATGGCCTCTGTCAGGGGCGCGCGAGAGCAGAATTTCGACTTGTGAAATGAAGTGTTTGAGGAAAGTCATCGGTGTTACCAGGAGAGACAGAATGCGGAACGACGACATTCGAAGTATGGTCGGCACTACGGCTTGTGTCGAATACTTTCCATGCGGAAAATAAGTTGGTTTGGTCATCTCATGAGAATGCACCCTCATCATCTTCCACTGATGGCTGACAACGCTGGTAGATCTGGCTACATGGCAAGGGGGCGGCCGTGAGGTAGGTGGATAGATGACAGAGTGATTGGTCAACGACATAGGCTCACATTGCCCGACGAAACGCACTTGGCGCAGGATAAACGACTTAAGCTCCCCACGACTCTAAACGGCACAAGTGGAAAGAAAACTTTAAAAAAACACTAAACTAACAAGCGTATTTAAAGGGATGTTCTACGTTGTTTGAGAATCGAACAAAGTACACAGCAACAATTGCACGTTAAAAGTGCAGACAGTGTTAGGGAAATCCCGCTCTAAAGTACATTTAACCCGCTAGAAGTGTGTTTGCCTCATTTGTCAAGCCGTCTGCCACAACAGCTGCATCGGTTCCTCTTTTTATCAACAACATCCGTGTCCCAGAAAAACAAATTCCCTGCTGGATTCAGCACGTGGCTGTGAAGAGGGTTAAGGGATATTTCGATGGCCAGACTTGTAATTCTCTATGGTATCAAAAGCGGGGAAATGTTCCACCTTTCTGTTCTGTTTTGTTAAGAATCGGCGTCATTGCACACCGGACAGACCTACAGGTGTACTTTTGATCACAGTAATGTCGAATGTGATGGTTCACGTAGCTCGCTTGTTGTTCCCACTTGGGCATCGTCCTCTCAGGCGCCCCCTCTTTGATGGAATCGCCTTTGATTTCAAAAGTGTGAAATCCGCGCATTTGTTGACTGTACAGTCATTGGCTTCCTGAGTGCTTCATGTGTATGGCTTGGCTTGGCTTCGTTCGTTCTCAATCTCCCGCTACCAAACCCTGACACCGGCCTAAATAGCAGAATGTAGTCCAGAGAACGGAATGCGTTGTGTCGTAGTTTACAGCTTCACTGCGAATTTTGCACCTTTTGGTCCAACACATCCGACTTCAGCAAGCATTTTTTTTAGTACCGAGTTAGCATTCCCTCTTCGATCCCTTCTCCTTAGCCAGTCTGCCCTGCTGCAGACTGTTATCCAGGATCACCGCGTGGAGGTGTAGAAGGGTCTTGGCAGCTCTGATTCGCTGGCCCTGACGCTAGCAGTCAGCTATGGGTCGCTGACGGCTGCAGCTCATCCGCTACTCAGCTCTGGTTCGCTCGCCCTGAAGCTAGCAGTCAGCTATGGGTCTCTGACAGCTGCAGCTCATCCGCTACTCAGCTCTGGTTTGCTAGCCCTGACGCTAGCAGTCACCTATGGGTCGCTGACCGCTGCAGCTCATGCGCTACTCAGCTCTGGTTCGCTGGCCCTGACGCTAGCAGTCAGCTATGGGTCGCTGACCTCTGCAGCTCATCCGCTACTCAGCATGCAGAAAATACGTTCATGTATATGACAAGGACAGCTTCACAGAGAGCATGTCGTAAGAGGCGACTAACTGTGTGCCATGGCATGACACCGGCCATGGTTAGGTGGTTTGTTTAGTGCAGCATAGATGGTTCCTAACAGGCTGTGGGTCTACTTAGCTCAAGTCTATTAAGATGGACTCACACAACTCGCACATCGGTTAACCATCAACCGCGGCACTTGTCCCAACGCAAAGAAGTAATGAGCTGCTCGAGCCTCGTCCGCTGAGCAGGAAATCCTCCTCTCTGCTACACCCAGCTCACACTAGAGCTGGGAGACCTGCACAAGGGCCACCCTCCACAGAAGTACATATCGACTAACACCATGACTAAGACAGTCATTGGCAAAGACTTATTTAGGTAGAAACGTTCATGCGACGATCTCTGTTACTAGTCGTATAATTGCATTTAACTTTATTAGTGAAATAACCGTTTATAAAGTTCCCAAGTTCCCAAGTTCTCAAGTTCCCAAGTTCTCAAGTTCTCAAGAGGATGTCCCTAGGTTTCTGTCTGGCGTAGGAGGGGTAGCTACAGCAGAAGGGTAAAGGCGCTTGCCTCTCAGAATATGAACAAGAGAACGGGCGGGGATTCGAATCCCCAAAGATTCAAGCGTCCCCTGGTCTCAAAGGAGGTGAGACTAGAGTCTAGTCATATTGAAGTTTGACGAAAAACACGGAGATCCCATGTACATGCTGTGTACGTAAAATAACAATTTTCAGTTGAAAAAAGGACACGGGTGGGGTTGTTAGTCGTTGTTTGGGCAACATTATAAAAAGTAATTCAATTCCTCCCCAATACGCAGTATACCTCCCCACAGGTCAAGTAAGCGGCGGGAAGATTCCATTGCAAAATAAAGGGCATTCTACGGATAGCCTTCAGCTACCTGACAGCAGGCATAACATGCCTGTTTGAATACCAGGATTCCAAGTGGGAGAGCGAGGGATGGCTCATGGTGAGCGATTCATATAAAAACCCCAAGGACGACAAGCATGGAGGATGTACAGGAGTTGTCTAGGTAGGTAGGTAGGTAGGTAGTTAGGTAGGTAGGTAGTTAGGTATGTAGGTAGTTAGGTAGGTAGGTAGGAAGGTAGGTAGGAAGGTAGGAAGGTAGGTAGGTAGGTAGATAGGTAGGTAGGTAGGTAGCCCGATCGGGCGACTAGGGGCCTTCGCGCCAAATGTTCATGATTATGATGAGTGGCTGAGTCCCAGACTGCATGCAATGAGGATGATATCTTTCCGATTTGACCTAACTAGGCGCGACTTGGACGGCGGCGGCGGAGCGTGTGCCACGATGGAACGGGTCGTTTCCCATCCTTGGTGCTCATGCGTTGCTTTAAGAACTGGTGGGTGAAGACGTCCTCAGCAAGGTGGACCATATATCCAAACAAGGCCAAACGGCGAATGTGAGAGTCGGGTGACTACGTCGTTTGAGACCCGGCCATTGCTGTGTAAGGATGCGCCTCTGACTGCGCATGCGGACGGCTTTGATGTGTTTCTGATCGCACTGCAGAATAATCCAGTTTTCAGAACCTGGATTTCAACAGCTTTCTAGAGATTTTTGACAATTATTGCAATCCTTAATCAACCCTTTGTACCGATCTGAGTCTGGAACGTGGATTTTACATTTTAAAAGTAATCGAAAATTCAAAGTAATGGATAAGAAGCTTCTGAAAAATCCATAAAGTATTTTTTTTTAATAAAGTAAAACAAAAATTATGAAAAATCGGTTTGGTCAGATACCGTACCGAGACGAAAATACAAACGAAACCTACTGTTTCGACCAATAGGCCTTCAACAAAAATTAACTAACAAATCATAGAAAAAGAGAATACATATATGGAAGATGTCAACATATACGGGAAAAAAACAGTGTACTCATCTGAAATAGGTCACATCACTTCTACTCAGATCGGGAGCTAGAATCCAAGGGACAGAAAAAGATGAGAGAGGTGGCCAGGAGGGCTTAAAAAGTGGAAAATGCCCGGATAAGCCAGTGACGGCCAAATACAGAAAACAGAAAAGACCAAATGGTGATTAAGATAGAAGGGAAAGAGGAAGTCAAATGGATTGGGGTCTGTATGAGATGAAAATTTAAGAAAAGTATGGAAGATAGTACTGCCATATGGTTGGGGGCAACCCATGCTGGAGGTCAGTCTGTTCTCGCGTAAAGTAATTCACGAGAATCGTATCTCAAATGGGGATCAAAATGCTGAGCTGCAGTGGTCAGTGAACCATAGCGGACTGCTAGGGTCAGCGAACCAGAGCTGAGCAGTGCATGAGCTGCAGTGGTCAGTGACTCATAGCTGACTGCTAGCGTCAGGGCCAGCGAACCAGAGCTGCCAAGACCCTTCTACACCTCCACGCGGTGATCCTGGATAACAGTCTGCAGCAGGACAGACTGGCTAAGGAGAAGGGATCGAAGAGGGAATGCTAACTCGGTACTAAAAAAAATGCTTGCTGAAGTCGGATGTGTTGGACCAAAAGGTGCAAAATTCGCAGTGAAGCTGTAAACTACGACACAACCCATTCTGGACTACATTCTGCTATTTAGGCCGGTGTCATGGTTTGGTAGCGGGAGATGAGAACGAATGAAGAAGAAGAAGAAGAAGATATCTCAAATGTCATCTGAAGAAAAGCATCCATCAAGATGTCAGACCATGTTAGATCCTAGAGACCGTAGTCAGCATAATCATGTAACGTCCTTGATATCTCGATCAGCAGTAAGTCTACACGCCTGCTCCATGTTCATGTTTAGAGTGCCCTGTGTGTCTGCGTCTTTGCCTCGTCTTCCTGGAACAAAGCACTGTAGAACGGCTTTTCCCAGTCCACCGTGGCGCTTGATCTGGCGTAATAACCTCAGCGTTCGTGACATAACGTGGTTTATAAACCAACTCTCTTTGACGGTCAGATCCTGCAGGGAGATCAAGACGCTGAGCAGCGCATGAGCTGCAGTGGTCAGCGACCTATAACTGACTGATAGGGTCAGCGAACCAGAGCTGCCAAGACCCTTCTACACCTCCACGCGGTGATCCTGGAAAACAGGCTGCAACAGAGAAGACTGGCTAACGAGAAGGGAACGAAGAGGGAATGCTAACCCGGTACTCAAAAAATGCTTGCTGAAGTCGGATGTGTCGGACCGAAAAGTGCAAATATGGCAGTCAAGCTGTAAACTGTGACACAACGCATTCCGTTCTCTGGACTACATTCTGCTACTTAAGCCCTTTCAGGGTTTGGTAGCGGGAGATTGAGAACGAACGAAGCAAAGATCCTGCAAGGATAACTTTATTTTGTATTTTCTTTACCCAAGGTATTTTGAGGATTCTCCTGCAGCATTCTGTCTCGAAAGCCCCGATCTTCTTTCTCAATATGTGTGTGATAGTCCACGTCTCACATCCGTACATAGCTACAGGGAATGTGCATTTGCTCGGGATCTTCAATTTTAATTATGACAGCAGTGGTACGACATTTTTGTCATTGCTGGAGTAGTCGAGGGGTTTTAAAGGCTCAGGACTACAGACCACTTCGCCACTGCTGTCACCACGTCGTGTGCAGGCTATACTTGTTTATTTCACTCCCAACAGAAAAACAACGTATGCCCTACCGGGGATTCGATCCGCTTCCCTTCATGTCAGCAGGCAGGCATCGAAACTATTCGGTCACGCGCTCCACTATGACAGTATTACCACACAAATAGTAGCACACAAATAGTAGCCCACAAATAGTAGCACACAAATAGTAGCCCACAAATAGTAGCACACAAATAGTAGCCCACAAATAGTAGCACACAAATATCAATTTTGAGGCCATTTTCAAGAGAGCAGTTCCGGAGTGAGAACGAAAGACAGACGTAAGATAGCTGGACAATGTAACATTGAGAACGAGAGACAGACGTAAGGTAAGCTGGACAATGTAACATTGAGAACGAGAGACAGATGTAAGGTAAGCTGGACAATGTAACATTGAGAACGAGAGACAGACGTAAGGTAAGCTGGACAATGTAACATTGAGAACGAGAGACAGACGTACGATAAGCTGGACAATGTAATATTGAGAAATTTACTGATGTCGAGAGATAGAGAGAGAAAGATAGAGATAGAAAGAGAGAGAGAGAGAGAGAGAGAGAGAGGGTGGGGGGGGGGGTGAGTGAGAACGGAGGGGACAGCGATAACTGGCGGTGAACAAAAGAAGCGAGAGGAGATGTGAGGTATGATGCTCTGACGGCCTGTTCGGGTACGTGAAGCAGAAGTCATCAACTGATAAACGGTTGAGTCGATCAAAATTCTGGAGCGCAGAATCACAGCTTGTTGTTCTCATTGTAACACGATTATGTACAGAGGTCTCCGTTTAACGATAGCTCTGCATAACGGTGATTCACCTGACGATTGCTGCTTTAATTACCTAACCGCTCCTCCTCTGGGTTTGGACGTAGAGGTCTTTGTATTGGTTTCATGGCTTTTAGTTTCTAGAGAGCATGGCAGCGTAGTGGTTACATACAGGTGAGACATTCGTCAGTATATTTCACCTGACCCTGCTGTGAGGTGAGATCTTGGTCTGCAGGTTTCACACGCCCCTGATTACTCTTCACTCCCAGCTTGATCATATGTATCATCTGACCCTGAATTGAAGTTGGGTCTTGACCACTATGTTTCACGTGACGTTGTAGTGATGTGATGTCTTGGCTAGTATGTTTCACGTGACGTGATGTAAGGCCTTGGCCAGTATGTTTCACGTGATGTTGACGTGATGTGATGTCTTAGTCAGTATGTTTCATGTGATGTTGACGTGATGTGATGTCTTGGTCAGTATGTTTCACGTGATGTGATGTCTTGGCCAGTATGTTTCACGTGACGTGATGTAAGGCCTTGGCCAGTATGTTTCACGTGACGTTGACGTGATGTAATGCCTTGGTCAGTATGTTTCACGTGATGTTGACGTGATGTGATGTCTTGACCAGTATGTTTCACGTGATGTTGACGTGATGTGATGTCTTGGTCAGTATGTTTCACGTGATGTTGACGTGATGTGATGTCTTGGTCAGTATGTTTCACGTGATGTTGACGTGATGTGATGCCTTGCTCAGTATGTTTCATCTGATGTGATGCCTTGGCCAGTATGTTTCACGTGACGTTGACGTGATGTAATGCCTTGGTCAGTATGTTTCACGTGACGTTGACGTGATGTGATGCCTTGGTCAGTATGTTTCATCTGACGTGATGCCTTGGCCAGTATGTTTCACCTGACGTGATGCCTTGGCCAGTATGTTTCACCTGACGTGATGCCTTGGCCAGTATGTTTCACCTGACATTGACGTTATTGGATGCATTGGTCAGTATGTTTCATCTGACGTGATGTGATGACTTGGCCAGTATGTTTCACCTGACATTGACGTTATTGGATGCATTGGTCAGTATGTTTCATCTGACGTGATCTGATGACTTGGCCAGTATGTTTCACCTGACATTGACGTTATTGGATGCATTGGTCAGTTTGTTTCATCTGACCCTAAAGTGTGGTAAGATCTTGGTTAAAATATTTCATCGTGACGTCAGATAGGGTCTTGACTTATATATTTCACCTCACCTTAACGTACGCCTATGCTCTCACCATCAACATTAAACTATGTCGCTAAGAGGTGCACTTTAAGCTATCCATACATTAAAAGAACATTTGAGATTTTCAATCACAAGGGTAATACCTAGTTTAACGACTTTAAAAATAAAGTGAAGCTGCTTAACGACTTCACCGCCATTACAATGCCTTTTTGTTGTCGGATCGGAATTAGCATCGTTAAGGGAGATAATTATGTCAGAGCTTTCTGGGTTTTTTTAAAATAAAAAAGAGCTTTGTGTAAAGTAAAGGTAGTACTTTAGTAGTCCCTGTTGTCTGGGATGTAAAATATTCATTCTTTATTTCTGTTTTGGGATCAAAGAATAATCAAATTCATGGGAAACGTACTGATCATAGAGGGTGCACAACAACTAGCATATGTACATACAGACGCACACATGCATCCAAGCACTGGTTTATGCGTCCTGATATCGCCCAATGGACTACGGTCCGGAGTGGAATGGGCGCGCCTCGCCAGTAGAAACTAGTGAGGCAAACATCTAAGCAACAACAACTTATATATATATTTATGCATATATGAATGTGGCCTGACATGGTTTACGGATCATGTCAGTGAGAAAGTCGCAGACCTCTCGCTAGCTCGGTGCCTCAAATTGTTTATCTTCCTTCACGTTCTGACTCCCACCTGCCTGGTATGTGTTTACTACTTCTCCTGTTCTGGACAAGTCCAAGACATCATCGTATGGAAAGGGGGGGGGGGGGAATTCAAGTCTGGGCCGTGGCGCTGATAGGATTCATGACAAGTTAGACATTCCTCACTGCTCTGTATACCATCGTTTTACCGTGTCTTCAAACTTTTGAAAAGCCTTTATTTGTGTGTGGGTGTGTGTGCGTGCGTGTGTGTATGTCTGTATATCTATATGTGTGTGTGTATATGTGTGTGTCTGTCTATATATCTGTGTGTGTGTGTATGTCTGTATATCTCTATGTGTGTGTATGGCTGTATATCTCTGTGTGCGTGCGTGTGTGTGTGTGCGTGCGTGCGTGTGTCTGTATATTCATATGTGTGTGTGTATGTGTGTGTGTCTGTCTGTATATCTCTGTGTGTGTGTGTCTGTATATCTCTATGTGTATGTATGTCTGTATATCTCTATGTGTGTGCGTGCGTATGTGTGTGTCTGTCTGTATATCTCTATGTGTGTGTGTATCTGTATATATCTACGTGTGTGTGTGTGTTTATATATCTCTATGTGTGTGTGTGACTGTCTGTCTGTATATCTTTATGTATGTATGTGTGTGTGTGTGTGTGTGTGTATGTGTGTGTGTTACATTTTAGTTCAGCGGTGAATGCTTTAGGGGATGTTTGAGACTTAGCTAAGTTAAGGTCTGATAATCTCTCTCTCTGTCTCTCTCTGTCACTCTCTATCTGTTTCTCTATCTATCTATCTATCTATCTATCTATCTATCTATCTATCTATCTATCTATCTATCTATCTATCTATCTATCTATCTATCTATCTATCTATCTATATATCTATCTATCTATCTATCTGCATGCCTGCCTGTCTGCCTGTCTGCCTGTCTGTCTATCTATATAATTTCAAAAAGTTCCAGAAATGTGTGTATTGTATAGACATCAGTAACAATACAAATATGCACATTTCATTTCCTTCAAAATTAAGAAAAAACAACATGTACGATATTCTCCCTTTCAAATAAGCCCCAAAACACCAAATTGTCTTAACGGCAAATATCTGCGGCTAAAAGACAACCCAAACTACTTGGGAGTCACATTTGATCGGCGTATGACATGGAAAAGTCAGATCGAGAGAAATCGAATGAGAGCAAGACAAAGAATGGCAATCATGAGGAAAATTGCTGGCACAAGCTGGGGAGCAGACGAAAGAATGCTGAAGAAACTGTACACTGGAAGAGTGAGACCAGTTCTCGAGTATGGTATTGCGGCATGGACAACAGCAGCAAAGGCAAACTTTGATAAAATTAGCAAACTTCAAAACCAAGCCATGAGAGTTATAACAGGAGGCATGAAGTCAACGCCAATTGTAGAACTTAAAAAGATTACAAATCTGCAATCCATGACCGACAGAAGAGATAGCAGAGCCCAGCAGCAAGCAGAGAAACTAAGAAGACTGACATACCATCCAATGCAACAGAGACTAAATACATTTGGAAAAGGGAAACTAAAGCGGAGAAACTTTGCAGAAATAGCCAAAGCAAAGATGAGCAAAGACCCTATGAACACCATAACAACACCAAAGCCCATCCCTACTGTACGCAACCCGACATGAAAGCAGCATATCATTCCGGAGGAGGTAGAAAATATACCAGGTATTGGAAACAAGAACAGCCAGAATGAAAAAGAAAGAAGAGACATAACCCTGAGGTACAAAGCGAAAAACTAACCAAGCATGGACTGGACCCATGCATACACCGACGGTTCTGTAACAAACACAACACAGAATGGAAGGGGGGGGGGGAGGGGGGGGGGTATCCCTGAGCCTAAAAAACGGTAGAAAAATAACACTGTCAGTGGCAACTGGAAAATTCTCAAGCAATTTCAGAGCGGAGGCAGAGGCACTGAAGGCTGCAGTAGAAGCAATGCTGACAGACGAAAGCAATGAAAGCCAGATAGTCCTGTTTACAGATGCCCTGGCCGTAGTTACAGCACTGAAAAGCCAGAAAAATACTGAACTTAATGATTTAAGAACAGTACTCTGTCAACTATTCCAGCAGTCCACACCAAAAAGAGTAGTGGTACAATGGGTTCCATCCCACTGGAACATCCAAGGCAACGAGGAGGCAGACAGACTGGCAAAAGAAGGTGCACGATTACCACAACCAAATCCTAGTGTGACCTACGATGAGTTCAATAGGGTTATTAGGGCCAGATACGTGGCCAAATGGGAAACAGAACATCAGTAACGAGCATAGCTGGTATATCCCCCTCCCCTTCCACCCCCATTTAATGATGTACAAGACTCTTCCTGACTGTCCATTCAGCTGATTATATGTGAACAACCATCCTAGTTATGTGAATTCTCTAACTTGATCAAGTGCTGTGTGCCTGGTCTCAGCATGGACCGGTCTTTCTGTTATGCTCATTGTTATGAATCGTATTACTCTGTGTTGGTTTCGATATTACAATTATCAGTTTGTCATTGGCGTGGAAGCTGCAACAGAGAATGAGCTGACAGTAGTCACTGAATCATAGTTGACTGCTTGCGTCAGAGTCAGCGAACCAGAGCTGACAGTAGTCACTGACTCATAGCTGACTGCTTGCGTCAGAGTCAGCGAACCAGAGCTGACAGTAGTCACTGACTCATAGCTGACTGCTTGCGTCAGAGTCAGCGAACCAGAGCTGACCAAGATCCTATAACAACTCCAAGAGGCGGCCCTGGAGACAGGCTACACTAG
The DNA here is from genome assembly GCA_036924085.1 of Ariolimax columbianus. Taxonomy (NCBI): domain Eukaryota; kingdom Metazoa; phylum Mollusca; class Gastropoda; order Stylommatophora; family Arionidae; genus Ariolimax; species Ariolimax columbianus. The sequence goes on from JAVGWX010000013.1 coordinate 75,728,983, forward strand.
TGCAGTCTGGCTAAGACAAGTGGGAAGACAAACCAAGAATACGAAAAATAACAGATGAGATCGGATATGCCTGACCAAAAGTCGTGAATATCGCAGGTTAGCTGTAAACTACCCTACAAACGTCCTTTTCGGGACGAATGCCGAGGGAAAAAATGGACGTCATTTAGGTCATTCATATTTTTACGAATGACGTTTTTTTAGGATGTATGTAAAAGTAAAGTAAAGTATCCCATAGCATTACTGCCGTAGGGGTGTGAGGTGTTAGTGATCTCACATTTCAAAGGCTCGGCTATATGAGGGCGGTAGCCATCTCCTCTCCCTCACCGCTTTTACTTCCCGGACTGAACCGGTACCCATTTAGGATGTATGACTTATACTTATATATTGTATTCTTACTTACTTAGTCGCTCCTCTTCTACCCAGGGGTGTAGAGTCTTCTACCTTACTTAGTCACTCCTCTTCTACCCTGGGGTGTAATTCACATATTAATTAAGTTGCATAAGGTAGGAGATTTGCGGGTCGATCCACGGGGCAGTATCTACTTCTCAATCTCTTCAGATGTCCAGGAAGTAAAGAAAAGGAGATTGACTCGTTCATTCCTGTATTGCATGTGGGGTTTTGTTTCTATGACCTTCCCCTAAACCCAGAAGGGAGCGCAAGCTCAGGACGTTCCTGTCCTGTATGAGAAATGTTCATGTATGAACTCGTGGACTGAACAATCTTCCCACCTCTCTCCATTTTGTTAGCTCAGCTCTAACTCATCCACCACTCCGGTGATCAATTTTGATGAAACTATAAAGGAAATAAGAGAGCATATATCTATAACACACGCCTCTGTATGTGCGCGTGAGTAGATGGGACTTGTTGTTCCTCGAGCGCAGAGTGCGTGCATGTTCAGTCCTGGCCAGACCAATTTCGATATTTCATCACGCCATCTCTTATCTGGGAGAGTCCACGTTAATTAGTGCCCCAGGCAATCCCTAATCTGCATGGATGGCCCAATCAATGGCGTCCCTGCTGGCAATTCCGGGGGTCCAACATCACATTGTGACAGGAATACGGTGTTCTTTTTACATCGGTTCGAAACGAGGCGTGTACAAATTAAAACGGACCTAACTACACCAAGTGAACATACGTACGATGCGCATGATGACGTCACTTCTGATGTAAACAGCACATACCAACCGTCAGGTTTGCAAAATTGCATTATCCTCTGACTGAGCAGACCGTTGAAAACATGACGGGTGTGATACGGAATCCGTCCAGAGTTGATCAGCGAGCGGTGATTCGGTTTCTAACAGCTGAAGGATGTCGACCAATTTACATTCATCGCAGAATGCAGGCAGTGTATGGTGACAAAAGTGTGGCAAATGCAAGCGACGGCGACGGTCCACTCGAATTGCTGCATCAATTTTGGCGATGTCATCTTCTGACGCAACAATATGCGTCTGACCTGGCCTAGGAAGATCTTTCGTTAACTCACGTCCTTCTTTAAACATCGTTGTCCAGTTCTTCACTGTTGTCTTCGACACACTTTTGTCCCCATACACTGCCTGCATTCTGCGATGAATGTCAACTGGTCAACATCCTTCAGCTGTTAGAAACCGAATCACCGCTCGCTGATCAACTCTGGACGGATTCTGTCAAGTTAAATTATAAACTGGTCGATCTGGCTCTATCTTTGGTCGTTACTATATAGTTAATACCTCATTTGTGTTGTATGGGGTCGTGCTGTCACTACGACCATCTCGTGGAGCCGACATATCAGAAGAATATTATTTATCTGCCGCGTGACAGATGTGATACCAGCACATATCTGTCAGACCGGCCAGGGGCACATATCTGTCAGACCGGCCAGGGGCACATATCTGTCGGGACGAAACGATCTTTGATATTCCTATTTCTAGATATTTCTTTCTGTTTTTTATATTTCTTTTTGTATCTTGATATTTATTTATATTTTTGTATATTTATTTATATTTCTTGATATTTATTTCTGTTTTTTATATTTCTTTCTGTTTCTTGATATTTATTTATATATCTTGATAATTATTTCTGTCTTTCTGCTTCTTGATTTGTATTTATATTTATTGATATTTATATATATTTCTTGACATTTATTGATATTTCTTGATATTTATTTATATTTACATATATTTCTTGATATTTATTTCTGTCTTTCTGTTTCTTGATATTTATATATATTTTTTGATATTTATCTAAATTTCTTGATATTTATTTCTGTCTTTCCGTTTCTTGATATTTACATATATTTCTTGATATTTATTTATATTTCTTGATATTGCTTTCTGTTTCTTGATATTTATTTATATTTCTTGGTATTTATATATATTTCTTGATATTTATTTATATTTTTGGATATTTATGTATATTTCTTGAATCAATATACTAGGTTCCAGATTACCCGAGTTTCTTGTGATTAGCAGAGATTTTCTCTGAGTGCATCAACTGTTCAAACGTTTTTGGAAGTACTCCTCCCCATTGCTATATTCTAACAAACTCGTTAATTATTGCAGATCCAGCTTCATCGTTAATAATTGAAGTCGGATTGAAACCCTTATCTCTTAATACCATGGCTTTGATACTTTCATAAAAAATCTCCCGTGATATTCTAGAAAATTAATGTTAGCTGTTAACCATATTTTTGCCGCGATTTTTATTTAGGGAATTTGATTATTTTGTGGGTGATTTTCTCCTTGATGTTTGGTAAAAAATATAATCTTCTTACGTCCTTGATATCAGCCAGGTCTTGTAGAATGTCTGTCTAGTCTGAATTGGCTTGGCTTGGCTTGGCTTGGCTTCGTTCATTCTCAATCTCCCGCTACCAAACCCTGACACGGGCCTAAGTAGCAGAGTGTAGTCCAGAGAACGGAATGCGTTGTGTCGTAGTTTACAGCTTGACTGCGATATTTGCACCTTTCGGTCCAACACATCCGACTTCAGCAAGTATTTTTTGAGTAACGGGTTAGCATTCCCTCTTCGATCCCTTCTCCTTAGCCAGTCTGCCCTACTGCAGTCTGTTATCCAGGATCACCGCGTGGAGGTGTAGAAGGGTCCTGGCCGCTCTGGTTTGCTGGCTCTGAAGCTAGCAGTCAGCTATGGGTCGCTGACCACTGCAGCTTAGGTGCTGCTCAGCATCTTGATCCCGTCTGAATTGATTCGATGCATTTGCATTATGTGGTACATTTCTGTGTAAGGCGGAAAGTCAATGGTTGTTAAATTAGGGTTAGATGAAATATCATGGATGTTATTTCATCGTCTGACAGCATGGATAATGCCATGGTGCTGTAGAAACTCCATGCTATCCTCCTTATAATGGACCAACGTTGATAGATTCAAGAAATTCATGGCCGAGACGGCAGGGGTAAGCCGGGGCAGAAATGATCATAAATTCTAGCAGAATGTTTCACATAGGCTAAGTATCGCTTCATGTGGAAACTATTAGTTATAGAACAACAAAATAAGACATCTCATAGTAGAATACCCTACACCTCATGGTGAAGAGGAGAGACGAAGTAAACGAGATGACAGCTGTCAGTGACTCAAATCTGACTGATTGCGTCAGAGTCAGGGAATCATTGCTGTCAAAGATACTGTTTTACCTACAAGTAGCGGTCCTGAAAACAGGAAGTTAAGTGGTGGTTGCAGTAGCTTTTCTCACATCCCGACCGTTCTGATGAAGATGCACCGGGGTCCTCCAGGCGGTTGTGCTTCATCTGCGTTATCGCACATTACTACGGAGATCACATCGATCCGTCACCTCGTTAGTCGGGCTGCCTTGAAAACAGCCCGGTTCCAGGGAGGGCTACGAGAAAGCCGAGTTGAGGGTCTTGGCTGGGAAATATGGATTGAAGAAAGAAGGCAAACCTGATCTTTAAAATGTGCCGTGCTGAAACCGAATGTATTGTGTTGAAATGTTAAGATATCGCAGCCTCGCTGAAAAATAAAACACAACGAATGAAACGCCCCTTTCGAGACGAACGAAGAGAAAGAAGACTGACGTAACATCCAATCCATAATTTTTGATGTTTATCTCCAGCACAGACAGCTGGCAGTTGTAGCCATGGGTAACCACGGCAGCAGGAAGGATCAGGCCAAGTGGGCAAGACAAGGCGGTAAAGCAGGTGGGTCTGATTGTCTTGTCTGACTAGAAGTTAGCAGGTGTGAATGTTACGGGACTGATGATGATGATTAATTGGTTAGTTGGTTGATTGGTTGGTTGATTGATTGGTTGGTTGGTTGATTGATTGGCTGGTTGATTTATTTATTGATTGGTTGGTTGGTTGGTTGATTGATTGGTTGGTTGATTTATTTATTTATTGATTGGTTGGTTGGTTGATTGATTGGTTGATTTATTTATTTGTTGGTTGGTTGATTTATTTATTGATTGATTGGTTGGTTGGTTGATTGGTTGGTTGGTTGGTTGGTTGACTGATTGATTGGTTGGTCGGTTGGTTGGTTGATTTATTGATTGGTTGGTTGGTTGATTGATTGGTTGGTTGGTTGATTGGTTGGTTGGTTGATTGATTGGTTGGTTGGTTGATTGATTGATTAGAGGGTTGGTTGGTTAACTGGCTGGTTGATTGGTTGGTTGGTTGATTGGTTGGTTGGTTGGTTGATTTATTGATAGGTTGGTTGGTTGATTGGTTGGTTGATTGATTGGTTGGTTGATTGATTGATTAGAGGGTTGGTTGGTTGGCTGGCTGGTTGGTTGATTTATTTATTGATTGGTTGGGGTATTGATTGATTGGTTGGTTGGTTGATTGATTGATTGGTTGGTTGGTTGGTTGATTGATTGGTTGGTTGGTTAGTTGGTTGGTTGGTTGATTTATTGATTGGTTGGTTGGTTGGTTGATTGATTGGTTGGTTGATTGATTGGATGGTTGGTTGGTTGGCTGGTTGGTTGATTTATTTATTGATTGGTTGGTTGATTGATTGATTGGTTAGTTGGTTGATTTATTGATTGGTTGGTTGGCTGGTTGGTTGATTGATTGATTGGTTGGTTGGCTGGTTGATTTATTGATTGGTTGGTTGATTGATTGATTGGTTGATTGATTTGATTGGTTGGTTGGTTGATTGATTTGATTGGTTGGTTGGTTGATTGATTGATTGGTTGGCTAGTTGGTTGATTGATTGGTTGATTGATTTGATTGGTTGGTTGATTGATTGATTGATTGGTTGGTTGGTTAGTTGGTTGGCTGGCTGGTTGGTTGGTTGGCTGGCTGGCTGACTGGCTGGCTGGCTGGTTGATTGGTTGGTTGATTGATTGAATTATTATTATTATTATTATTATTGACAGACGGAAATAGTATTTAAATGTCTTTGAATGTGTGACGGACGACGGTCGTGTTGTCCCAATCGACTTTATAGACTAGACATTATCCTCTATACCTGGTCGCACCGAAGGGAGTGGACCTTCGTCCTCCTGGTGGAAGCCAATTGCTAGACTTCTAAGTTGGCTCGTTATTATGAGGATTACAACCAACATTGTTGATCAGGCTGTAGGAACACATGCTGTTTCCGTGTGCCAGCGGGGATGAGAAGTGAAGGTCTTGATCAATGTGTCTCACTTGACCGTGAGGTGGGGGTCTTGATCAATGTGTCTCACCTGGCCGTGAGGTGGGGGTCTTGATCAATGTGTCTCACCTGGCCGTGAGGTGGGGGTCTTGATCAATGTGTCTCCCCTGGCCGTGAGGTGGGGGTCTTGATCAATGTGTCTCACCTGGCCGTGAGGTGGGGGTCTTGAATAGTGTCTCACCTGACCGTGAGGTGGGTGTCTTGATCAGTGTGTCTCACCTGACCGTGAGGTGGGTGTCTTGATCAGTATGTCTCACCTGACCGTGATGTGGGTGCCTTGATCAGTATGTATCATCTGACCGTGAGGTGGGTGTCTTGAATAGTGTCTCAACTGACCCTGATATGGGTGTCTTGATCAGTATGTCTCACCTTACCCTGATGTGAACAGCATATCACCTAAAGGTCCCCAATGCACTTCATCTACTTCGCTAGTCCCGAACAGGAGATTTTGTTCATTTGTGTCGTAGTTTACAGCGAGGCTGCGATATCTGCAACTTGCGACCATGTGTTTAATTACGTCACGTGACTGTCATCTGTTAGCCAGTCCGAGGTGCTGTCTGATTATGTCACGTCACTGTCCTCAGTTAGTCAGTCCGAGGTGTTGTCTGATTACGTCTCGCCATTGTCCTCAGTTAGTCAGTCCGAGGTGTTGTCTGATTACGTCTCGCCATTGTCCTCAGTTAGTCAGTCCGAGGTGTTGTCTGATTATGTCACGTCACTGTCCTCAGTTAGTCAGTCCGAGGTGTTGTCTGATTACGTCTCGCCATTGTCCTCAGTTAGTCAGTCCGAGGTGTTGTCTGATTACGTCTCGCCATTGTCCTCAGTTAGCCAGTCCGAGGTGTTGTCTGATTACGTCTCGCCATTGTCCTCAGTTAGTCAGTCCGAGGACCGGTGTTGTCTGATTACGTCTCGCCATTGTCCTCAGTTAGTCAGTCCGAGGACCGGTGTTGTCTGATTACGTCTCGCCACTGTCCTCAGTTAGCCAGTCCGAGGTGTTGTCTGATTACGTCTCACCATTGTCCTCAGTTAGTCAGTCCGAGGACCGGTGTTGTGTGATTACGTCTCGCCACTGTCCTCAGTTAGTCAGTCCGAGGTGTTGTCTGATTATGTCACGTCACTGTCCTCAGTTAGTCAGTCCGAGGTGTTGTCTGATTACGTCTCGCCATTGTCCTCAGTTAGTCAGTCCGAGGTGTTGTCTGATTACGTCTCGCCATTGTCCTCAGTTAGCCAGTCCGAGGTGTTGTCTGATTACGTCTCGCCATTGTCCTCAGTTAGTCAGTCCGAGGACCGGTGTTGTCTGATTACGTCTCGCCATTGTCCTCAGTTAGTCAGTCCGAGGACCGGTGTTGTCTGATTACGTCTCGCCACTGTCCTCAGTTAGCCAGTCCGAGGTGTTGTCTGATTACGTCTCGCCATTGTCCTCAGTTAGTCAGTCCGAGGACCGGTGTTGTGTGATTACGTCTCGCCACTGTCCTCAGTTAGTCAGTCCGAGGTGTTGTCTGATTATGTCACGTCACTGTCCTCAGTTAGCCAGTCCGAGGTGCTGTCTGATTACGTCACGTCACTGTCCTCAGTTAGTCAGTCCGAGGTGCTGTCTGATTACGTCACGTCACTGTCCTCAGTTAGTCAGTCCGAGGTGTTGTCTGATTACGTCTCGCCATTGTCTTCAGTTAGTCAGTCCGAGGTGTTGTCTGATTACGTCTCGCCATTGTCCTCAGTTAGTCAGTCCGAGGTGCTGTCTGATTACGTCACGTGACTGTCCTTTAAGTCTCCCTTCCAATGTTCTTGCACGCCTGTGTATTCTACTCGTCTGTTGGGCGTCCTCTTTCTCTTTTCCCCTGAATTGTGTCTTTCAGTATTGTCAATAATAGACTCCCATGTCTCCTGCTGCGACCACGATAAGGCAATCTACTTTTTTGTATATGTTTCATTAGCTGTCTTTTGTTTGTTTTTTGTTTGGAAAAGGTTTGCCTCTCTGTATTCTACTGCCGCTTGCACGATGCTTTCCACTCTGGACCATAGTTTTTTGGGCGATATCAGGGCGTGCTTGGATGATCCTGCGCGTCTGCATGTACATATGATAGTTAGTACGATCTCAGTGGTCAACCCAGCCAAAGTGGAATAGAAGGGCCTCTCCCTGAGGGCTCGTGTTACAGTTGTGTAAGAGCGTGTGTGTCTTGTCAAGTTACTCTTGAAATATGCTAATCCATTCGCTGTCTGTCTATGTGACCAAATATCTTGAAGTTCTTCCTCGTCTGATCCTATATTATTTATAAAATAGCAAACAGAATTAAATAAGAAACGGGACAAAGCCTTAGACAACGGGAAAAAAAAGAAAAAAAGAATTCTCTCCCGTTTTGTTGTAAATTTGAGATAAATAAAGTGGTTTTCTAAAACAACCCGACCTTTTTATTTTATCTTAGCATATGCAAGAGCTAGTGACTGTAAACATGATTTAAAAAAAAAAATTCTTTTATTAAAAAAACAAGCAAACAAAAATCTTGAATTTGTCCGTCGTGTTTTACGGTGCATGTTTTTAAATCGTTGTCGTTGCTGCCCAAACCCGTATATTTCCTCATTAAATACCCGTGCATTACCAGGTCCGGTCGGAGGCGGGGGAAAACAATACTGTAACCTGCTAGGCGAGTTAGGTGGGGTAGGGTTGGGGCCGGTTATTATGTAGAGATGATAAACTGGGAGAAAAATAATAGAAGTAAAGTCAAAGACCGATGTACACACGGACTGAAAATGTTTTCAGCACAGACAAGCAAGCGATGCAGAGCGTTCAAATAATCACTCGTTTTTATTTCTTAACGAAACAGTCCAAACAGATTTGTTCTTCTTGTTTCGAATGGCCACAATGAGTAGATTTACTCTTTTGTGTGCCCTGAAAAGGACGTTAAGTGGCAGGTTGCAGTAGCTTTTCTCACATCCCGACCGTTCTGATGAAGGTGGACTGGGGTCTTCCAGGCGGTTGTGCTATACTTGGCTTCATCTGCTTGTCGCACACTACTATGGGGATCACGTCGATCCCTCACCTCGTTAGTGGGGCTGCCTTGAAAACGGCCCGTTTCCAGGGAGGCTACGAGAAAGCCGAGTTGAGGGTCTTGGCCAGTATATTTACCTGACCCTGACTAACATGTCTGATCAGTATATTTTACCTGACCCTGACTAACATGTCTGATCAGTATATTTACCTGACCCTGACTTACATGTCTGATCAGTATATTTTACCTGACCCTGACTAACATGTCTGATCAGTATATTTACCTGACCAGATGTTAGTCTTCCTTCTCCCAGGACAGATTTCACTGAAGGAATATCATTAGACACTAATTATAGCTAATGATTCTTCTACACAACTTTATGTGATATAGTATAAGATACTTTTATTAACTTTCTTACTGGTGGCTAGAACACATGGAAGCTAATAACGCATATTGCTTAAAGAGTTTCAGTACAGACAAACTTGACTCACATCCTATCTGATACGATTGTCTGTCTATAATATCAGTTCTCAGCGCTTTTTGTTTTAGTCTGTCTCAATTTTAATAACAAGCATTCAAAGTCTTGCCTGTTTCACCGATATGTGTATGTCTATTTATTGTATATCTATTTAGCCGACAGCTGTCTTTTTCTGCTTATTTCACTGGCAGAAGTTAATTTCCATTGACCCAGTATTTACCCACCCGTTGTTATTGTTATCACCCCTCCATTTTGCCCGCCAGATTCTGTTTAAATAGGTCGATATCGGAGTCGACTCTGCAAATAGTGTCCGCGAGTCCAAGATAGGGCGGTATCGGTTATTTGATCATTTACGTCAAAGCATTTGTTAGCTGGAACTTCTTTTTTTAAGAATCGAATAACTAACTGCGTCATCTGTTCTGGCTGCTTCAATTCCCTTCTAATAAATGAAAGAAGTCTGTAGAACAAGAGATCAATGCGCGGCTGGGGAAACGTGGAAAATTAAAGGTATAGTTTTATGTGAGAGCAGTATATTAACAGACAAGAAACGACTATTACTATTAGACCAATAAATCATATCTGTACAGCCATGCTACAACCAAAGAGACTGTATGTTGTTGAAATATCGTTAAACACGTCGACAAGTAAGGTTCAGTTTGGTGTGGAAGAATATATATATATATATAATAGGTGTCCATCACAAGTGATGAAGACCACTCTCTTTGTTCAGCCGTGTGGACAGTCGTATCTCTTGCTGTGTCCGCTGAAATGGGTGACTTGCGCGGAGATTTGGATTAAAGTGAGGAAGAAACTGCGCCTTTTGTCAACCTCACTCACAGAGCCCAAGCTACCTTTAGCCAGTGGCAAGACATTCATCGAGACGACTGGAGATAGCATAGGATGCAGATTTTGCCTCAGGGTTACCACCGAAGCCTTTCCGTAAACATGTAACCCGCAGGGTAGAAAGGTGGGAAGGCATCTAACGCAGTTTGTCGTGCCTTTTCGATAACCACAAGAGGTCGTATGGACAACACTCAGCGTGTGAGTGAGTCTGGCATCTCTCCCCAGCTGTATTCATCTCATCATAGTAGCATCTAAAATTCCCACACGCCAAATTCGTGAAGGTTATCCGGCAGAACTAACCCGTGAAATACGACACAGGTATAAGCGTAGTGCCATTCAGCCGGCGTCCAGACCAGGATAAACGGATGGAAGAAATCACCAAAAAAAAGAACGAAATAACTAGTCCAGACGGAAAACAACACCACATTTCAGTGAACACAAGTGTAAGTCGTCGACTAGTGTGAATTCCAGGCAAATCCGAGGTCTGGCGGCATCCATAATGATCCAAAACAGTAGAGAAATGTAGACTCGCAGCCAGTCATATATATATATATAATTTGTACCTTCCCCCAGGCCTTGTAAGCCGCAGGACGTTTATAATACCTGATATGGATAGGCTTCGGCTACCTGGCAACAGTTAGTAACAACATGCCTATTTGAATACGAGGATTTCAAGTATAAATATATATTTATCATCATCATGTAGCATGTAATTTACAGAACGTCGCTCCGTCACAGCCTGTCTGAAAGAAATTCTTTCCCTTGCCAAAACTCCAGCCGCCACCACAGTCATACACAGGCATTCCTGGATATCTTGGTGCCATCGTCTTCTTGGTCTACCCCTTCCTCTTCTGCCTGCCACCATATATTCCGTCACTGTTCTCTCAAGACCGTTGTGTCTCTTGATGTGACCAAAGTATTTCAATTTTCTGGCCAAAATGGAATTCATATAAATCATCGTAATCATAAGAGTCTCAGTCTCTCAAGACCATGGGCGTGGCGCCCTGTCAGTTTTGTCCATCTCTGTCTCTGTAGACCATAAGCGTAGCGCCCTGGTAGTTTTGTCCATCTCTGCCTCTGTAGACCATGCGCGTGGCGCCCTGTCAGTTTTGTCCAGCTCTGTCTCTGTAGACCATGCGCGTGGCGCCCTGTCAGTTTTGTCCAGCTCTGTCTCTGTAGACCATAAGCGTAGCGACCTGTCAGTTTTGTCCAGCTCCGTCTCTGTAGACCCAGCGCGTGGCGCCCTGTCAGTTTTGTCCAGCTCCGTCTCTGTAGACCAAGCGCGTGGCGCCCTGTCAGTTTTGTCCATCTACGTCTCCTGTATTTCGCCACTGTCTGCTATGGCTGTAAAAGCCGATCCGTGAGTGACATATTTATGTTGTTGTTTTTTCGTTGTTTCAAGTGCCTAAAATCAGTAGGTCTATTCTTGTGTGCGCCCTGAAAAGGTCGTTAAGTTGGTGGGAGGTTGCGGAGGGGATGGGGGGGGGGGTGTTGCAGCAGCTTTCCTCACATTCCGAGCGTGCTGATGTAAATGGACTGGGGTCCTCCAGGCGTTTGTTCTATGCTTGGCTTCATTTGCGAGTCGCACACTACTACGGGGATTACGTCGATCCCTCACCTTGTTAGCCAGGCTGCTATGAAAACAGCCCGTTTCCAGGGAGGGCTGCTAGGAAGCTGAGGTGAGGCTCTTGGCCATTATATTTTACCTGGCCCTGACTAACATGTCTGATCAGTATATTCTGCCTGACCAGGCGTTAGTCTTCCTCCCCATATATATAATATGTATTAACAAACCTACCTTACGACAAAATTGTCTTCTTTTGGACCAAAAGACAATAAAGTGGGAATTAATAACTAGTTGAAGCTAAGATAAGATTGGACACTAATCTGGTGGTCAATTAACTTCCAAGTTTCTGGTAAGTCGGTTTATTTTACATGGAGCGGAAACATGGCAGGTGTGCAGGATAATGATGGTGTTTAGAGATTAGAGGACATTGTCAACAAATCATTGAGACAGATGATGTTCTTCTACACGTGCATCACATTGTCACAAGGGAGTAGAAGTCAGGTCTGCTTGAAGAGGGTCGGTTGATGGTCTGTACATCCCAAGGGGATAAGGGCGAAGTTAGAGGGTCGGTTGATGGAATGTATATCCCAAGGGGATAAGGGCGAAGTTAGAGGGTCGGTTGATGGAATGTACATCCCAAGGGGATAAGGGCGAAGTTAGAGGGTCGGTTGATGGAATGTATATCCCAAGGGGATAAGGGCGAAGTTAGATCGTCGGTTGATGGAATGTACATCCCAAGGGGATAAGGGCGAAGTTAGAGGGTCGGTTGATGGAATGTACATCCCAAGGGGATAAGGGCGAAGTTAGAGGGTCGGTTGATGGAATGTACATCCCAAGGGGATAAGGGCGAAGTTAGAGGGTCGGTTGATGGAATGTACATCCCAAGGGGATAAGGGCGAAGTTAGAGGGTCGGTTGATGGAATGTACATCCCAAGGGGATAAGGGCGAAGTTAGAGGGTCGGTTGATGGAATGTACATCCCAAGGGGATAAGGGCGAAGTTAGAGGGTCGGTTGATGGAATGTACATCCCAAGGGGATAAGGGCGAAGTTAGAGGGTCGGTTGATGGAATGTACATCCCAAGGGGATAAGGGCGAAGTTAGAGGGTCGGTTGATGGAATGTACATCCCAAGGGGATAAGGGCGAAGTTAGAGGGTCGGTTGATGGAATGTACATCCCAAGGGGATAAGGGTGAAGTTAGAGGGTCGGTTGATGGAATGTACATCCCAAGGGGATAAGGGCGAAGTTAGAGGGTCGGTTGATGGAATGTACATCCCAAGGGGATAAGGGCGAAGTTAGAGGGTCGGTTGATGGAATGTACATCCCAAGGGGATAAGGGCGAAGTTAGAGGGTCGGTTGATGGAATGTACATCCCAAGGGGATAAGGGCGAAGTTAGAGGGTCGGTTGATGGTCTGTACACCCCATAATGACAAGGGTGAGATTTGCGAAAACGAATAAGCAAATGGTTTGAGAGTAACTAATTGTAACAAGACGAATAACACTTGGCTTAGTTACTTCCCTTCCATCCAGTGAGTGTGTATATGGCTTAGTTACTTTAGTTCTATCCAGTGAGTGTGTATATGGCTTAGTTACTTTAGTTCTATCCAGTGAGTGTGTAGATGGCTTAGTTACTTCCCTTCTATCCAGTGGCTGTGCAGATGGCTTAGTTACTTCCCTTCTTTCCAGTGGGTGTGTAGATGGCTTAGTTACTTTTGTTCTATCCAGTGAGTGTGTAGATGGCTTAGTTACTTTTCTTCTATCCAGTGGGTGTGTAGATGGCTTAGTTACTTTTGTTCTATCCAGTGAGTGTGTAGATGGCTTAGTTTCTTCCCTTCTATCCATCTGGTGTGTAGATGGCTTAATTTTTTCTTTTCTATCCAGTTGGTGTGTAGATGGCTAAGTTTCTTATCTTCTATCTAGTGAGTGTGTAGATGACTTAGTTAGTTACTTCCCTTCTATCTTATGAGTGTGTAGATGGCTTAGTTACTTCCCTTCTATCCAGTGGGTGTGTATATGGCTTAGTTACTTCCCTTCTTTCCAGTGGGTGTGTAGATGGCGAAGTTACTTCCCTTCTTTCCAGTGGGTGTGTAGATGGCTTAGTTACTTCCCTTCTATCCAGTGGGTGTGTAGATGGCTTAGTTACTTCCCTTCTATCCAGTGGGTGTGTAGATGGCTTAGTTACTTCCCTTCTATCCAGTGGCTGTGCAGATGGCTTAGTTACTTCCCTTCTTTCCAGTGGGTGTGTAGATGGCTTAGTTACTTCCCTTCTATCCAGTGGCTGTGTAGATGGCTTAGTTACTTCCCTTCTATCCAGTGGGTGTGTATATGGCTTAGTTACTTCCCTTCTATCCAGTGGGTGTGTAGATGGCTTAGTTACTTCCCTTCTATCCAGTGGGTGTGTAGATGGCTTAGTTACTTCCCTTCTATCCAGTGGGTGTGTAGTTGGCTTAGTTTCTTCCCTTCTATCCGTCAGAATTACAGTTATGAGAAAAGACTAGCAGAAACTTGTCCTCAGTGTCTAGAACAAGGAAGAATTCGAGGGCATTTAATACAAGTGTATAAATTAATAAATGGAAAGGATAAATCAGACTATACCAAGTTTTTCAAAGTACGACTGGCTACAAGAACAAGAGGGCATAACTACAAAATTGTTTAAAGACAGGTCCAGATTAGATATTACGAAATATTTTTTTAGTCAGAGAGTGGTGAATTCTTGGAATGCATTGCCGTAGGATGTAGAGGAAGCAGAATCAGTTAATGCATTCAAAAATAGATTGGATTCTCACAGTATTTTCTGTAACCGTGGAGTAAAATAAACTGGTTGTATACAAACTATGTAGAACCATCTAAACCAGTATAATAAAGTTAAGTTAATTTTTTATATTTTGAACAGCCAATGATTCTTTTGAATAAATCAAATATCTATATTTACAAAAATTATGAACCTAATTCCTTGCATTAGTAGCGCACATATGGATGCTAATAGTGTGTTCTTCTTCATTTTGGTTCGTTCTCAAACTCAAACTATCAAGCCCTGAACAAATCTTTGCAAGTAGCAGTATATTGTCCGGAGAACGGAATGCGTTGTGTCGTAGTTTACAGCTTGATTACGATATTTGCATCTTTCGGTCCGACACATCCGTATTCAGAACGCATTTTTGAGTACCGGGTTAACCTTCTCGTCTCGACCCCTTCTTCCTTATCCAGTCCGCTCTGTCGCAGCCTGTTATCCAGGTTCACCGCGTGGAGGTGTAGAAGGGTCTTGACATCTCTGGTTCGCTTGCCTTGAGGAGAACATATTCAGCTATGGATCGCCGAATGTCTCCAGTCAGTGAATTATCTCTGACAAATTTGATTTTAACAGCAAGATAATTTAAACGTCTGGCTAATAACAACAATATCTAAATCAGACAGGAAGTGCCAGATGCATAGCCCAACTTGACAGCTTAGAGTGCTCTCTTGTTTGTTCGGAGTATCATTTTTCCTGCCCTTGTCTCCATGGCATAATTACTCACTTCCGCAAGGATTACACATTCATTCCATTATGTTGATGTTAACGACTGATCTTTCATAGACGCGTGGAGAAATATTTGCATCTGTTACCATGGGCTACCAGTTATTTCTACTTCTGTATTCCTGTTTTAGGTATGGGCTATTGTTTCTACTAGAACCGTCTAGCATTCACTTCCGTTAAGTTCAAGCGCCATTTATCTCTTTGTTATCGTCCTACGTCTAGTTCGGTTTGCTTTAAGCAGTGTTGCCCACCATAATTTCCTTTCAGTATGTTCTTTGATATGACCAAAGTATCTGAACTGTCTATTGCTCGTGTTCTCCGTTGCCCTTTCAAATTTATGTTATTGTTCTGTTCCGTTTCTAAGAATCAACTTCGCAGCAGGTCGGGCACAGCCATTTGTGCTCAGTCTTTCTCAGTAAATGGTGAAGGATATAGTTCTTGTAGCTCGCTGGTTGTACATACTTCTGCTCCGTCCTCTCTTGCGCCCCAGGCCGTTCGAGCCTCGTTTGGTATCATGTATCTGCAGTCTGTGAATTAGTGGTTCAAGTATTACGGTGTCGTCATCTAACAGGCGGGCACTGACAAGACTTCAAAATGCCACTACTATCTAGGGTACCCGTAACGTGTGCCTGTTTGAGCTGCTGGCCCTTTCGTTGCCCTGAACCCCACAATGACCAGGATAGTAGATCCACAATAGCCTCTGCAGGTTTGATGCCTCCACACCTCCACACTAGCCTCTGCAGGTTTGATGCCTCCACACATCCACACTATCCTCTGCAGGTTTGATGCCTCCACACATCCACACCTCCACACTATCCTCTGCATGTTTGATGCCTCCACACATCCACACCTCCACACTATCCTCTGCAGGTTTGATGCCTCCACACATCCACACTATCCTCTGCAGGTTTGATGCCTCCACACATCCACACCTCCACACTATCCTCTGCATGTTTGATGCCTCCACACATCCACACCTCCACACTAGCCCCTGCATGTTTGATGCCTCCACACATCCACACCTCCACACTATCCTCTGCAGGTTTGATGCCTCCACACATCCACACCTCCACACTAGCCTCTGCAGGTTTGATGCCTCCACACATCTACACCTCCACACTAGCCTCTGCAGGTTTGATGCCTCCACACATCCACACCTCCACACTAGCCTCTGCAGGTTTGATGCCTCCACACATCCACACCTCCACACTAGCCTCTGCAGGTTTGATGCCTCCACACATCCACACCTCCACACTAGCCTCTGCATGTTTGATGCCTCCACACATCCACACCTCCACACTATCCTCTGCAGGTTTGATGCCTCCACACATCCACACCTCCACACTAGCCTCTGCAGGTTTGATGCCTCCACACATCTACACCTCCACACTAGCCTCTGCAGGTTTGATGCCTCCACACATCCACACCTCCACACTAGCCTCTGCAGGTTTGATGCCTCCACACATCCACACCTCCACACTAGCCTCTGCAGGTTTGATGCCTCCACACATCCACACCTCCACACTAGCCTCTGCAGGTTTGATGCCTCCACACATCCAAACCTCCACACTAGCCTCTGCAGGTTTGATGCCTCCACACATCCACACCTCCACACTAGCCTCTGCAGGTTTGATGCCTCCACACATCCACACCTCCACACTAGCCTCTGCAGGTTTGATGCCTCCACACATCCAAACCTCCACACTAGCCTCTGCAGGTTTGATGCCTCCACACATCCACACCTCCACACTAGCCCCTGCATGTTTGATGCCTCCACACTATCCTCTGCAGGTTTGATAAAAAGGTCCCAGGAAGGTATCTCACATCTACAGTCACTGCTTCCATCTCCTTTCTCGGTGCTGGAGGTTGCTATTCTATATACACCGTTCAGCTACAGCAACAACATGTCCTCTCACTCAGGCATAGAAGCCTCATCCAGATACCGCACTGCGTAACACCGTCTGTTATTGTGCATTTTCCCCCTCAATTTGGCGAGGCTCGGCTATTTTCGACCACAAACCAAATCAGGGCGTGTTTACCGAGTCGACGGCGCGAAAGCCGGATTGAGATCAGACGTAACAAGGGTTGAATTATTTCTTATTATCCCGTCACTGTCAAATCCAGCCAAACTGATAAAGTAGGTCACGTACGGATTTGGCTCTAGTCGTGTTACGTCAATCGTTACATCTAAGACTTCTTTTGTGGAACCATTCTCTTCAATCCATCATCTGAGTCGTGCGTTTGGCCAATTTGACAGTAAACTCCGCAGTATGGTTTCTACAAAGAACCTATATTTTTAAACCAAACTAACAAATAGGTATGAATACAATTGATTTTTGGCACTTTTAGAACCAAAGTAAGTAATGTTTGTTTGGTCAAGCCGACCTGAACTTTTCTTTGTTATATTTTGAGCAGCGCACGTGGTATTTAGCGGGGAGGGGGAGAGATGTCTGTAATATATTTTTTTTTGCGTTCGCCTTTTTCTCTATTTTCCCAAGGCGGTGTGTGTTGCACTGTGGTTTTTATTTTGCGCCTGTCGGCACAGTGCATCCAACTTCAGCATGCATTTTATGTAAGAGTGCTTCCTCCTGCATTTTCTAAGGGTTTGCTTCCCCGGGGTAACGGTCGGTGCTGGGATGGGGATCGAAACCAGCACCTCCTGGTTGTGAGCCATGTCACTTAACCAGTAGCCCACGCCGTCCCCTCTGTAATATTTGACTACATGCTGCTTGGCAGTACTTTGTTTACATATTATCAGCATCGCAGAATTATAACTATCTACCTATCTATCTATCTATTTATCTATCTATCTATCTATCTGTCTGTCTGTCTGTCTGTCTGTCTGTCTGTCTACCTATCTATCTGTCTACCTATCTATCTATCTAAATATATATCTATCTACCTACCTATCTAAATATATATATATCTATCTATATATCTATCTATCTATATATCTATCTATGTATCTATCTATCTATATCTATCTATCTATATATCTATCTATCTATATATCTATCTACCTACCTACCTACCTGCCTGCCTGTCTGCCTACCAGTCTGCCTACCAGTCTGCCTGTCTGCCTACCAGTCTGCCTACCAGTCAGCCTGTCTGCCTACAAGTCTGCCTACCTGTCTGCCTCACGTATAGTGTTGTTGTCAGTTGATGTAACCCTCAACGATCACGATTACGGTGGATGTTATCTCGACGGAGCGTGACTGAGACGGCGGTTCGTAGTCTTCCAAACAGTAGTCCAATACGAAGCTAATCAAGAAACTCCTCATGTTGGGGATTACAATGATGATCCCCACCACGTTGATAAGAATGCTATTACACATCCTGCTTGCAGGAACACTAGCAATGGCCTGAGGTGGGGTCTTGATCAGTATGTTTGTGTCACCTATCCCTGATTACTCTTCTCTGCACCTTGATCAGTATGTTTGTGTCACCTATCCCTGATTACTTTTCTCTCCCACCTTGATCAGTATGTTTGTGTCACCTAGCCCTGATTACTCTTCTCTGCACCTTGATCAGTATGTTTGTGTCACCTATCCCTGATTACTTTTCTCTCCCACCTTGATCAGTATGTTTGTGTCACCTATCCCTGATTACTTTTCTCTCCCACGTTGATCAGTATGTTTGTGTCACCTATCCCTGATTACTCTTCTCTGCACCTTGACCAGTATGTTTGTGTCACCTATCCCTGATTACTTTTCTCTCCCACCTTGATCAGTATGTTTGTGTCACCTATCCCTGATTACTTTTCTCTCCCACGTTGATCAGTATGTTTGTGTCACCTATCCCTGATTACTCTTCTCTGCACCTTGATCAGTTTGTTTGTGTCACCTAGCCCTGATTACTTTTCTTTCCCACCTTGATCAGTATGTTTGTGTCACCTAGCCCTGATTACTTTTCTCTCCCACCTTGATAAGTATGTTTGTGTCACCTATCCCTGATTACTCTTCTCTGCACCTTGATCAGTATGTTTGTGTCACCTATCCCTGATTACTTTTCTCTCCCACCTTGATCAGTATGTTTGTGTCACCTATCCCTGATTACTTTTCTCTCCCACCTTGATCAGTATGTTTGTGTCACCTATCCCTGATTACTCTTCTCTGCACCTTGATCAGTTTGTTTGTGTCACCTAGCCCTGATTACTTTTCTCTCCCACCTTGATCAGTATGTTTGTGTCACCTAGCCCTGATTACTTTTCTCTCCCACCTTGATCAGTATGTTTGTGTCACCTAGCCCTGATTACTTTTCTCTCCCACCTTGATCAGTATGTTTGTGTCACCTAGCCCTGATTACTTTTCTCTCTCACCTTGATCAGTATGTTTGTGTCACCTATCCCTGATTACTTTTCTCTCCCACCTTGATCAGTATGTTTGTGTCACCTATCCCTGATTACTCTTCTCTGCACCTTGATCAGTTTGTTTGTGTCACCTAGCCCTGATTACTTTTCTCTCCCACCTTGATCAGTATGCTTGTGTCACCTATCCCTGATTACTTTTCTCTCCCACCTTGATCAGTATGTTTGTGTCACCTATCCCTGATTACTCTTCTCTGCACCTTGATCAGTTTGTTTGTGTCACCTAGCCCTGATTACTTTTCTCTCCCACCTTGATCAGTATGTTTGTGTCACCTAGCCCTGATTACTTTTCTCTCCCACCTTGATCAGTATGTTTGTGTCACCTATCCCTGATTACTCTTCTCTCCCACCTTGATCAGCATGTTTCACCAGGCACCTATTTCTCTTTACTTTCGCCAAAAAGAACTCTTAAAGATTAATAAACACATACATGCACACATGCACGCATACACACATGCACACATGCACACATGCACACATACACACATACACATATGCACACGTACATTACATTACGTACCTATGAAGGATGTTCAATATGTAGGTAACAAAATGAAAAATGTAGTACGTAGTTTCTAAAGGTGTCATTATGTGACAGCAACATCCAGTTTTGTGAATACTGTAGGTGGCAGACACTAAGTGTTGCATGCGCGTACGCAGTACAGATGCAAAATGGCGTCTGTGCTCAGGGAGCATCGTGCTGTTGTGCATTTATTTTTATTGAGCAAACGGATCGTCTTTAAAGGATATTCATAAGGAAATGCTTTGTGGGGGACGGCGTGGCCTAGTGGTTAAGTGGCACGGCTCACAACCGGAAGGTGCTGGGTTCGATCCCCATCACAGCACCGGCCGTTACCCCGAGGAAGCAAACCCTTAGAAAATGCAGGAGGAAGCAGACCCTTACATAAAATGAATGCTGAAGTCGGATGCACTGGGCTGACAGGCGCAAAATAAAAACCACAGTGCAACGCACACCGTCTTGGTGATTAGAGAAATAAAGCGAACGCCAAAAAAAAAAAAGTGCTTTGTGTTTACCAAAAAAACACCAAAAAAAACGTGTCTGTCAAACAGGACACGGCAGGATTCGAACCAGGTGCGTTAGGATTGGGAACACACACACCCCATATAAATGTATGTATAGGGCTAGAGGAAGAGAAAGAGAATAAGATAATTTGACGCTGTTAAAATAACACCACAGAAGAATGGATTGAATAATAACGATAGCTGGCACTGCAGATAAATTGTTCCACTCAGGTACGCCAGACGACGTGCTATCGACAGACGTGATGAGATACTGTACTTATGTACAATTGATACTGATCTATATTTCTATATGCTACATAATATAGCCAAATGCAATAGCGTGTGTATTTAATTCTAACTTTTAAATGTATATTTCTTTTTATTCTCTGCCTGAATGCCGAAATAATTTTTGATATTTCGAAATTGCATGCACAATCTGCTGCTTAAATGTGCAAAAACAGTAGGTTATCGTATGTGGAATATTGATATTTCGTATGTGGAATATTGATATTTCGTATGTTAAATATTGATGTTTATTTAGCTCAAATGTCATCTGAAGTTTCGCCAACAAGGCACGTTTCTCCTTGGCAGGCGTGATCTTTACGTCAACATGACTTTGTCTCTAGACAATTCGATTTTGGAGTATCTATGTCATAGGCACAAGTAATATTGATCAATCAAAGGATAACGTTTGGTAGCCTGACAGATTGTCAAAGAAAGGCTGAAAGCTCCATCAACATGACGTAAGAATGATCACATATTTGATCTAGTAGGACGCAGATCACCCATCGTGCATGATGCAAATATAGACAGAGATCACGTATTTGATCTAGTAGGACACAGATCAGCCGACATCAGACAGAGATCACATATTTGATCTAGTAGAACGCAGATCACCCATCGTGCATGATGCAAATATAGACATAGATCACATATTTGATCTAGTAGAACACAGATCACCCGACGTCAGATAGAGATCACATATTTGATCTGGAAGGACACAGATCACCCGACGTCAGACAGAGATCATATATTTGATCTAGTAGAACACAGATCACCCGACGTCAGATAGAGATCACATATTTGATCTAGTAGAACACAGATCATCCGACGTCAGATAGAGATCACATATTTGATCTAGAAGGACACAGATCACCCGGCGTCAGAGATCACATATTTCATCTAGTAGAACACAGATCACTCATCGTACATGATGCAAATATAACATTAGTAAACAAGGGTAAACATAAATAATCCAGACAAAAACCACAAACAAGAATCCACATAAACAGATAAATAAATAAGAGTACGAGTTATCTCCTGCCATCTAATCCTCAGCAGTGCACGTGGAAGTGGTTTAATTTCCCGACATGGCGCGGCGTACCCAGCTACGTAAAAACACAGGACGAGTGCTGATGTTCGGGGGACATTTGGCTGTGCTCTTCATTTTGTGCCAGTCAATTTTCAGATGATATTCTTTCTCGCATGTATCTTCCGTTTTGTTTCTTGACAATATATCGCATAAGACATCATGCGATTCAACTTTACAATCAAATTTGGGAGCCATACTGCGTTCCGGCCCCTGTCCTTGCTATTCAATCTGTAGTTTTCTTTTTGCCACTGTTTCTTAGGTGAAATGCCCATACTTGGGTTTTGTTGTGGTTGGTTTTGTTGTTTTGTTCGTCCCGTCCATAATAATCGACGAGGACCACTTTGTCAGTATTCTTCTATAAACTGTTCGCATGAGTTCGAAGATGGCTAAATAAACCAATCTGAGCCTTGAATTCTATGTTGCAGTTAGTGCCAGAAAATAGGACACCCTTTTCCACCAAGGTTGAAGAGAGGTTGATGTGAGGCGACTTGTTGATGTGAGGCGACTTGTTGATGTGAGGCGATTTGCAGAGCGATCGTATCTGTAAAGCCTCATCTATTCTTGATGCCTCATGTCTCTAGATGGTCTCATCTATTCGTGATGCCTCATGTCTCTGGATGGCCGCATCTATTCTTGATGTCTCATGTCTCTAGATGGCCTCATCTATTCTTGATGCCTCATGTCTCTGGATGGCCTCATCTATCGATACCTCATGTCTCTTGATGGCTTCATCTATTCTTGATGCCTCATGTCTCTGGATGGCCTCATCTATCGATACCTCATGTCTCTTGATGGCTTCATCTATTCTTGATGCCTTATGTCTCTGGATGGCCTCATCTATTCTTGATACCTCATGTGTCTGGGTGGTCTCATGTCTCTGGATGGCCTCATCTATTCTTGATGCCTCATGTCTCTGTATAACCTCATCTATTCTTGATGTCTCATGTCTCTGGATGCCCTTATCTATTCTTGATGCCTCATGTCTCTGGATGGCCTCATCTATTCTTGATACCTCATGTCTCTGGGTGGTCTCATGTCTCTGGATGGCCTCATCTATTCTTGATACCTCATGTCTCTGGGTGGTCTCATGTCTCTGGATGGCCTCATCTATTCTTGATACCTCATGTCTCTGGGTGGTCTCATGTCTCTGGATGGCCTCATCTATTCTTGATGCCTCATGTCTCTGGATGGCCTCATCTATTCTTGGTGCCTCATCTAACTGGATGGCCTCATCTATTCTTGATGTCTCATGTCTCTGGATGGCCTCATCTATTCTTGATGCCTCATCTAACTGGATGACCTCATCTATTCTTGATGCCTCATGTCAATGAACACCCTCAGCTATAGTGCTGCGCTAGTCTGGACGACTGGTGGAGATTATTTCCCAGTCAACATGGTTAATACCGCACTGGATAGTGATTTTTCTGGCAACGTACGCCACGCAGGCGTGCAAGCACATACACACACACACACATACACACACGCATAACACACAAAAGCCCGCTTGGTTTGGATTCGTTCTTGGTTGTTGATTTAGTATTTTCCCGCCATTGTAAACGAGGGACTGTCTTATCAGATATAGACTGCGTTAGTTTGGTTGGTTCAAGACCTAACTTCCATCTTGACGACGTAGCGACCGGCGCGTGATTATGTTTCATACTTGACTTACCTACTCTATCCTTCCACTGATGTCATGAAGCGTCGTGATAAGATGTAGGTCTCTCTCTTGGACCCAATGTGCTACTGTAGTTGTTGTAAGCTGGGATAGAATGTCGTTGATGCTATCTATCCATTTGTCTTGAGACCTCCCCTTGGCTCAAAACTCCGATCTCGTATTGCTTAATTAAAGTAAGCGACGTCACTGGCTCCCTGTTCACATTCCGATCCCCTTTCTTTGTCTGCTTGCATTGTCGTTCCCGCGTAAACCAGGCGGTTAGAAGCGATCCGAAAACCCCCATGACGACTATCACACGCTTGACTGGCAGGAACAGATCACCATACTTTGTCTCAGGTCAGGTCATCCCGTAACCGGTGAAGTCGTTGGAACACACATGAAGACAGCCCCACATCACTCCTCTCTGTCAGCGGCCCCTTATTGTGCTTCCTCTGGTCGGAGATTGGTCCATAATCTATATTGTCCTCCCACCTCTTTTTGGAATGACCTCTACGTCGTCCGCCATGCACCTTTTCGTGTACCAAGACCGTTTGAGCCCCTATTGCTGTTATAATTCTTTCTCATATTTTGCTCATGTATGACTCAATCTTTGTGTGTGACTCCTTCTTTGTGTGTGAATCCTTCTTTGTGTGTGACTCCTTCTTTGTGTGTGATTCCTTCTTTGTGTGTGAATCCTTCTTTGTGTGTGACTCCTTCCTTGTGTGTGACTCCTTCTTTGTGTGTAATTCCTTCTTTGTGTGGGAATCTCTCTTTGTGTGTGATTCCTTCTTTGTGTGTGATTCCTTCTTTGTGTGGGAATCCTTCTTTGTGTGTGACTCCTTCTTTGTGTGTGACTCCTTCTTTGTGTGTGACTCCTTCTTTGTGTGTGATTCCTTCTTTGTGTGTGACTCCGTCTTTGTGTGTGACTCCTTCTTTGTGTGTGATTCCTTCTTTGTGTGTGACTCCTTCTTTGTGTGTGATTCCTTCTTTGTGTGGGAATCTTTCTTTGTGTGTGATTTCTTCTTTGTGTGGGAATCTTTCTTTGTGTGTGATTCCTTCTTTATGTGTGACTCCTTCTTTGTGTGTGACTCCTTCTTTGTGTGGGAACCTTTCTTTGTGTGTGATTCCTTCTTTGTGTGTGACTCCTTCTTTGTGTGTGACTCCTTCTTTGTGTGTGACTCCTTCTTTGTGTGTGACTCCTGCATTGTATGTGACTCCTTCTCTGTCTGCAGTGATATCGATTATGCGTAATATAACATAAAAATATCATTTGCTTCCAGTCCAGTCCAGTCCATTTCCTAGGCTTAATTTTAAGTCAGGGTCCTCACAACAGTGAAGTCCGGTGTGCTAGGCATTGCTTTGTAGAGTGACCGACAGGGACTATTTTCTTAAGCTGAACACGTTCACTTCGCGTCAAGATTATAATCCTGCAGAATGAACAAAGAAAGCCTGGAGAAATAAACAAAAGTCTGTACAAAAGAAAACATGGCTATCCCAAGCTTACGCAATGACCGCGAAATGTTAACGATGTAGTCATGGTTACGGCTCAATAACAAAGACGATTACTCGACTCACGCTATTTCATGTTAGTTCTTCCACGGGTACTCTTCAGAGTCGTGACAAAGTTAACGTTGTTTTCAGGTCCCATTCTTGCATACGGTGTCTAGCTTAGAATGTAGCCTATATTCTCTACCGCCTGTTTCACGCAACACTAGGCTTCTACAAGAGGTGGACGGGCTAACACAATAGATTGTTTACAAGCTGGTCGATGGTATTGTTGTGGGCAGATATCGAGCAGCCCTGAGGCTGTTGTTGTTGTTTCTGCTGAATGCTAATGATGAGTAAGTTTGCTCTTTTAATGGGTCTTGAATATGGCGTTAGATGGGCGGTGGTGGGGTGGGGGGTTGAGGGGGGGGGGGAGGCGGGGTATGTTTATTCTTTTAATGAGTCTTTTATTCAGTAATCTTCTTCTATCTTCTTTGGCGTTAGTCCTTACAATGACGCGTGTGGCACCGTGTTGCAGCTAGTCAGCAATCCGAGTTCAACTGGGTTTTCTGGGTGCCTGGTTTGCCTTTCCAGTGTGATCCATATTCTATTAGCTAGACTACACTAGTGCAACCTGTTTCTAGGACCGCCGTTTGAATGCAGAATAAGGTCTTGGTCAGATATAATTCGCTAACCCCGATGTAAGAAGTCTACTATCATTCGCTGACCCTGATGTAAGCAGTCAATCATTCGCTGACCCTGATGTAAGCAGTCTACTATCATTCGCTGACCCTGATGTAAGAAGTCTGCTATCATTCGCTGACCCTGATGTAAGCAGTCAATCATTCACTGATCCTGATGTAAGCAGTCAATCATTCGCTGATCTTGATGTAAGCAGTCAATCATTCGCTGACCCTGATGTAAGCAGTCAATCATTCGCTGATCCTGATGTAAGCAGTCAATCATTCGCTGACCCTGATGTAAGCAGTCAATCATTCGCTGATCCTGATGTAAGCAGTCAATCATTCGCTGACCCTGATGTAAGCAGTCAATCATTCGCTGACCCTGATGTAAGCAGTCAATCATTCGCTGATCCTGATGTAAGAAGTCTGCTATCATTCGCTGACCCTGATGTAAGGAGTCTGCTATCATTCGCTGACCCTGGTGTAAGCAGTCAATCATTCGCTGATCCTGATGTAAGCAGTCAATCATTCGCTGACCCTGATGTAAGCAGTCAATCATTCGCTGATCCTGATGTAAGCAGTCAATCATTCGCTGACCCTGATGTAAGCAGTCAATCATTCGCTGATCCTGATGTAAGCAGTCAATCATTCGCTGACCCTGATGTAAGCAGTCCATCATTCGCTGACTCTGATGTAAGCAGTCAATCATTCGCTTACCCTGATGTAAGAAGTCTGCTATCATTGGCTGACCCTGATGTAAGCAGTCAATCATTCGCTGACCCTGATGTAAGAAGTCAATCATTCGCTGACCCTGATGTAAGCAATCAACAATCATTCGCTGACCCTGATGTAAACAGTCAATCATCTTTTGCTGACCCTGATGTAAGCAGTCAATCATTCGCTGACCCTGATGTAAGCAGTCAATCATTCGCTGACCCTGATGTAAGCAGTCGATCATTCGCTGACCCTGATGTAAGCAGTCAACAATCATTCGCTGACCCTGATGTAAGCAGTCAACAATCATTCGCTGACCCTGATGTAAGCAGTCAACAATCATTCTCTGACCCTGATGTAAGCAGTCAATCATTCGCTGCGCTGATGCGATTGGTCCGCTATGAACCACGCGCCGCTGTCACTCATTCACAGCTGCATCTTCGTGCGTTTGTTGTTGATCGAGGATACTCGTGCATCGTTGAGTTCACTCTTGACAGTTCTGTGGAAGTGGGTTAAAGTGGCTCTTCTTACATCCTAGCTTTAGTGCAACATGAGGCTCCTCAATACGCTGAGTACTATGGGGATCTTCCTCTTCTTCTCCTTGTCTCGTTTTCACATCGACCGGATTATATGGCCACCAGTACATCATGTTGGAAGCCAGCGCCAAAAGCACTTCATCTGCTTTTCTTTAGCAATTTGTTTATGAGGTTGCTAGCCCCATGCACAACTCTCTATAGTAACTTTTTACGACGTGCATGAAGGGGCAGTGGTTCTATTATTTCCTACCAAGAAAGGGTATCTAGGAACTATTAACTTAACTGAACATCTTTATACTGGTTTAGAAGACTGCAGAGTCTGTATACAACTAGTTTCATTTACATTGTCGTGCTCTAAAATCTATGCGCATCCAATCTATTCTTAAATGCATTAATTATCTCTGCCTCCACTACTTCCTGTGGCAATGCATTCCAAGCATTCACCACTCTCTGACTAAAAAATTATTCCCTAATATCTAATCTGGACCTTTCTTTAGTTAATTTGTAGCTATGCCCTCTTGTTCTTGTAGGTGGTTGTATTTTGAAAAAAAACTTGTTATAGTCTAATTTATCCATTCCTCTGATCATCTTATAAACCTGTATTACGTCACCACGAATTCTTCTCTCTTCTAGACACTGCAGGCCGGTTTTTCTGAGTCTTTCCTCATAACTGTAATTCTGGAATCCCACTTTCAGCTTTGTCGCTCTTTTTTGTATTCTTTCCAGCATGTTTATATCACCTCTGTGATACGGACTCCACACCTGTACACAGTACTCCAATCTAGGTCTAACTAATGCTTTATACAGTTTGACTATCACTTCCTTGCTCCTACGTTTAATATTTATTTTTATCATACCTAACATTGCATTTTCCTTTTTCACTGCTACCTGGTCTTGCTCACACACTTTACCTGTATGATCTAATAAAACCTATAGGTCTCTTCCATTTCTATCATTCTAGTATTATGACCAATATTGAGATTACGTGGTCTGATATATAAGACCTTCCTCTCTGGTTTGAACATCATGTAAACAGGGAATTAATTCAGCTGTACGCGGCTCTGTAAGACATAGGATTCCATTCGAGGTTTGTACCATGTTCCTGGTACGGTCTGGCTTTTTAAATGTTCAGCAAAGAAGCCAATTGACACAAATCTGATGTCCTAAAATATGTGTTGTGTGAAGAAACCGAGTCAGTTGACATCAGTCAATAGTGTCCTAAACATGTGACTTGACTAAGTCACATCACGCAATAGTGTCCTAAACATGTGATGTGACCAAGTCACATCAGGCAATAGTGTCCTAAACATGTGATGTGACCAAGTCACATCAGGCAATAGTGCCCTAAACATGTGACAGCCATTACGTCCTGATATAACCGAAAAAAATCCATATCTGACCCCCATTCTCCATATCTGACCCCCATTCTCCATATCTGACCCCCATTCTCCATATCTGACCCCCATTCTCCATATCTGACCCCCATTCTCCATATCTGACCCCCATTCTCCTTATCTGATCCCAATTCGCCACTACGGATTCCTACTATCTACATCTAACTCTCATCTGCCACATACGGCCCTCAGTCGTACACATCATCTGACCCCCATTTCCACATCTGATCCCTATTATCAACATCTATCCCCCATTCACCCCCATTCTACCCTCAGTCGTATCCAACATCTGACCCCATACCCCACACACGATACCCCCGCTGATCCCGAATGACTATCAGACATCCCCTACAATCTCTCATCCTTGCTTGCTTGAGCAAATTCTGGTCACAATTGGCGTGCCAGACAAATTGTGAGACGAAACTTCCATTGACAGTTAGCTTCCGGTTGATTGCATCTGACAAGTCTAACAAATGAGATCTCTGTGGCGAAGTGGTCAAGCCGTTTGCATCGTCGGGGTTCGAATTCGAGTTGCGGTGGTCGGTTCATGGCAGAAATATTATCCTGAGATCCCTGGGGTCATCGCTGAAGAGATCCCTGGGTTCATCGATGGAGGGACCCCTGGGTTCATCACTTGAGGGACCCCTGGGTTCATCGATGGAGGGATCCCATGAGTCATCGCCGGAGGGATCCCTGTGTTCATCGCTTGAGGGAACCCTGGGTTCATCACTTGAGGGGCCCCTGGGTTCATCGCTGGGGCTACGGAGTTGGTGTTTTGTGCGATGCTATCAGCAGGCGGGAAACTTTTCTGAGGAGCGAGAACGAGCCATTTGGGGAGAGCCGTTGCGATGAAGTCTAGCACTCGACCTTTAACCTTTAACCTTGCATCTTATAAGGAAATGACTAGGTTGGGCATTCTATTTTTCTTTCTTTCAAATCTCACGTTTGAGAATTAATTTACAACGCCTTCTGCCATCATGTATACCTTTCCGTGAAAACTAAATGTCAAGGTTGTTTCTGGTCAAATTGCCAGTGTGGCATTTTCATTATTTTGCAGTGTTGTCTTGCACTGTATTTCTATTTTTCTTTTAGCTGTTGACATTCCGACAACTACGAGACTTGTATGGTATTCAAATGCATATAAATCTTGCCAGCTCCATGGGGAGCACAAGCTTTCAACAAGTACACGTCACTGACAAATCCTCCTGACCCCATGCAGTTATTCCAGATCTCTCCGCACGTCTTCCTGGTCTATTCTGTTGTCTCAAACGGTCTTTTCGTGTGTGTGATTTGTTATCTTCCTTTTTGTCTTGCCAGGGAGGTTCCAGAACAGAGACTACCTTGTAAATCTTGTCAGATAGTTTCCTTAATATGTGTCTTATCCAATACCAGCTACAAGGGTACTTGTGACTTAATTCACCCCAAACAGAGTTCACTGGTTTCACATTGTACGTAACGGGATTTAGAGAGAGGACAGGTCGAAATAATTTCATTTTAAATAAATACGATTTAGATAGCAGTGTATAATAGATTATTATATTCAGTTTTGCGAAGAGTTAGGGTTATGGTTAAAGTTATAGTTATGGCTATGTGTAGAATCAAGATTTTGGTTAGTATTAGTGTTATGGTTAGGGATAGGTTTATGGTTAGATATATAGTTGTTATTAAATCGTCTGACAGCCTGGATAGTGCCATGCTGCTGTAGAAACTGGCTGCTACTCTCCGTATCATGGACCGACATTGACAGATTCAAGAAGCTCATTTCTAAGACGGCAGGAACAAGCGGAAGCAGAAATTCTCGTCTTTTCTCGCAGAATGTTTGACACCCCCATCAGTTAAAAGTGAACTATTCTGTGACGTCACTACCTCAAATTCGGTGCTAAAAATATTCATTTCTTTTGTTTGAGGTGTCTGAAGACACAAGTACCGCTTCATGTTGAGCCTTCGTTAGTTATTTTGTCAACATACTTTGTAAGCGGGCGTGGGTCTGCTCATTGACCGCAATTGTGCGGCCATTACACTCACGCTAGATCATGATTAGTTTACCCAGATAAACTCATTGACACGAGAAGAGACAGGAAGATAACATGGCGGCCAGACAACGAGAACAACGCGAGAGTTGACAGCTTTCAAATGTCATTGGGGTTCACTTGTGTTCACGTTCAGTGGTATCACGTGCTGGCTGGTGCGGCGTCTTACATCAAGCACGTTCTGCGCGTGATTGTTGAAGAGGGGTCATCGAGTGGGGGGAATGTGTGGTCCTTGCGCGTGTACAGATAATGAGATGGATTGATATGTGGATTGGTATATAGCTGTGTTGCTGGATAGATGGATGGATGGACGTACATACGAATGGATGGATGGATTAATAGACGGGTGAATTGATGGATAAGTGGATGGATGGGTTGAGAGATGGATTGATGGATGAATGGATTGAACACACGGTTAGATGGATTGATAGATTAATGGGTGGATGAATGTGTTGATGGATGGATGTATGGATAGTTAGATGAACGACCTGTGTAAATAGCTACATGAACAGACACAAGCACTGACAGAAACAATCATTCTCATATATATGTCCTCCATTAATGACATCTCCTATTGTCATTTGTATCCACTTTTGTATCGCAAATATTACGTCTTTTATTATCAGCCTCTTTCTCCAACTAATGACATCTCCTATTATCAGTTTCTGTGTCCTATTGATGACGATGTCTCCTATTATCAGCTTCTGTGTCCTATTGACGACGTCTCATATTATCAGCTTCTGTGTCATATTGATGACGTCTCCTATTATCAGCTTTTGTGTCCTATTGACGACGTCTCCTATTATCAGCTTTTGTGTCCTATTGACGACGTCTGCTATTATCAGCTTCTGTGTCCTATTGACGATCACGTCTCCTATTATCAGCTTCTGTGTCCTATTGACGACGTCTCATATTATCAGCTTTTGTGTCCTATTGACGACGTCTCCTATTATCAGCTTCTGTCTCCTATTGACGACGTCTCCTATTATCAGCTTCTGTGTCCTATTGACGACCACGTCTGCTATTATCAGCTTCTGTGTCATATTGACGACGACGTCTCCTATTATCAGCTTTTGTGTCCTATTGACGACGTCTCCTATTATCAGCTTTTGTGTCCTATTGACGACGTCTCCTATTATCAGCTTCTGTGTCCTATTGACGACGTCTCCTATTATCAGCTTTTGTGTCCTATTGACGACGTCTCCTATTATCAGCGTCTGTGTCCTATTGACGGCGTCTCCTATTATCAGCTTTTGTGTCCTATTGACGACGTCTGCTATTATCAGCTTCTGTGTCATATTGATAACCGCTCTTCACTCGTACATTTATATGCATTTCTTCATGTTGATCTTTGACAGCAAACACATTGTCCCGCGTGGAGGAGCTGCGTGGGCCACCTGTCGACTCCTATGACAAGCTCATCGCGTGGTTAGCAGAGATGGCTGAGACTGACAACGTACAGCTGGACACGTCCGTGTTTGTGTCTCAACTTAACCGTGTCTGTCGGGGCTGTGTACAGAACGACGTTTTGGGAGTGCCCCAAACTACAGGTTTCAGCGGTACTTCAGGTGGGGACGCTCTGTTTGGCGGAACTGAAAAAAGGCCGCCTAATACAAGACAAAACTCGACATCATGTGATAGTCACGTGAGCAGTGACGTCACGCAACGTAACAAAAGCTCCACGCGCTCTGACGACTTCTTGGACCCCAGCTCAGCCTGGAGGTCAGGGGTCAGCACGAGACAGAATACATTTAGCGATGACCTTGAAGAGGAAGAAGATGCGGACGTGCGAAATGCGTCCATAGAAAGCTTGTACAGCAGTACAGACAGAGACAGTGAACTGGGAAGCTTATTAGCGTACGACGACACTTCCAGGCGATGCGGGCGAAACTGGGGATTCCAAAATGGTTCACCGTTACCAAGAGCGCTTCTCGCGAAAAGACTTCAATGTGTGCAGCGTGATCAAATGTTAACGCCATGTAGTGCCAGCACCGGTAATCTGGACTTTAGTGCGCTCACAGATGCTAGAGGGATGTCTTGTTCATTTAATCCTTACGTCAAAAAAAGTGCAAGCTTGCTAAACCTATCCAAACCTGGGAGCATTGTTTCAGGAGATAGCATCCCCAAACTTGTCCTTACAAACGGACAAGTTCCAGTGCATGAGCACAGACTAAACCTTTCCAAACCTGAGAGCATTGTTTCAGGAGATAGCATCCCCAAACTTGTCCTTACAAACGGACAAGTTCCAGTGCATGAGCACAGACTAAACCTTTCCAAACCTGAGAGCATTGTTTCAGGAGATAGCATCCCCAAACTTGTCCTTACAAACGGACAAGTTCCAGTGCATGAGCACAGACCACCGATAGAGAACACATTTATACGCAAGAAGTTAGGGTCAGGACCAAAATCGCTGTCGCTAACATCAGGAAGACAGAGGCAAGCCAAGTTTGAGAGACAATTCTCTTTGCATTCAGACCCCAGACCCTCGGCTTCCATGACAGTCGGTGGGTTCCTTCCCCCAATTTTCCCGGCTCGCATAGTAAACGTGGATTCACCAGACAAAGCTACAGAACAGGCGGCAACTGTATTTCTCAATGACTCTCTCTTAGATAGAAATATTGCTGACATACTGTTCTCAGTTGAAGCTTTATGGCCTAAGAAATGAATCTAGTTTGATAATTAAAGATATCGTTCAATGAACTTGGTTTGATTGAGAACACAAGGCTGGTGCATGTCCTCAAAGATTCTCTCTTGGATCGGAATCCAGACTTTAAAAACGTGGAGATTTCCAAATATCGGATTGTCTCGTGGTCATAACGAGACTTTACCATTTCCAGGAAAGAGCACAGAACAGTTAGAAAGACAAGATGGCGGTTACAGAGAGAGCAAGATAAGAAATGCGGTGATTACATTGTGTGTTCAATCCTTCTGGTCGTTCACTCTTATTATATCCTATTTCACCCAGTAGGAGCATGAGATCACAGCTACAATAAGCCTACTTGTCAACGAATGTACGTGCTCGCTAGTGGCTTTCTCTGTGGTACAATACTTTACACGATGATGTAACTAATCCCATGCACAACCCTACTTTGTCACGTTTTACTGTTTGCATATCTGCAGAATAGCTGAGGCAGATGTACACAGGACACTGACGGTTTCAGGCATCTATGTTTGCTATCTACCTATAACGTTCCCATACTTTGTGTCCCTCCAAGATATGGACTGAGAGACAGACTTACCCCAATAAACCAGGTCTCATATTACACTCGCATTTCACAACAAAGATACGAGGTTCAACTATCCTTACCAACAAGCTCCAGTCAACCCACCTGTAAATTGGTACCTGGCGTACTGTTAGAGAGTGAAAGGCAGCGATAGGAAGGGGGGGGGGGGGGAACTTGGTCACTCCGGCTCACAAAAAGTTGTGGTCTCGTACAAAGAAATCTCTAACACTTTATCCCTGAGAACAGCGTCTGTACTTTAATATATTGCTACGTCTGCATCAAATGTTCTAGTCGAGCACCACCAATCCAGTCATGTCGTAAATGGTGGCTAAAGTAGGGTGTGAATGATACTAGCAACGTCATAAAAACGAATGTGTCTCTCATCCACTACTAAAAGAGAGTACGCGAGTGTTGTTGTACAGGCTTCCTGTAAGGAGTCGTGCCCCTATGATTCGTAAGGATAAAAATATAGAAAAGAAAATGAAATATCTCAAGCATATGTAGATGAAAGAGAACACATTTTATAATTGGATTACAATGCATTTAACAAGCGTGTTTCTAGAGTGTAGGTAATTCTGGAACACAGAGAATCCCGTTGGTTAATGCCATCGTCTGCAACCAGCGCGTGTCTATCACAACCAAGCAACAGGACCCTCCCAGGTCTTGACACATCCCAGCATACCTAGCTGTAAATGGGTACGTGACTTACAGGTAGACAATGCAGCTTACAAAGCTATGTTCAATGAAGGTGTGTAACATTTGACCCCGGAAGCAGTTCCTGCTATGGCCTTACCTTGACCTTCAAATAGGAGCGTGCGTGTATTGTGCAACTAATTATCCTGGTATAATTGCAAGTCTCTCATTTAATGTTATTATTTCCGACGTGGAGTCAAAGATGTGAGACCTTTCATCGTGACATTTCCCAATGTTTGCAGTTCTTCTCAAAATGACTGACTGTATCATTTTTTTCATTCCCCCGTGCACCAGTGCCTGACGGAAGTGAAGGCCAGATTTCTCCCCTTTTAACATTCCATTAGTACAGACGTATGTTTGTTATTTATTTTTTTAACCATTTTGTTGTGTCACCTCACAGATGTATTATGTTCTCTTTCATTTGTTGTTTACGATTATGCCTTCTTGAGCCACGTTTTATTTTACCTTTACGATAATCAATTTGTCTATATTGTGAAACAAGGTTATCCTATATAATTCGTGCATTTTCGGAAACCACGCGGTATTCGGTAAATTGTATTTATTTCAGTATTAGGTCATTGTCTATTTGAGATATCTGGCTATATTAGGAATTTTACTATATTTTGAAAATGTATGTAATGTTAGGTTATTGGCTAGATTAGGTTATTGGTCATATTATGTTAATGACTGACAATCAGGCAACAGCGACACATGGGCCTTCACAACAGCGACATCTGAAGAATATCACAAGTCAAAGACATTCAGCAGTAAATAAACCAATCACAACGCAGATGGGCTGGTCATATCGCAGAAAGGAAAGACGAGTGATGGATCTCCAGAACTGCTCTATCCTCAGGAAAAGAGAACCTGCAGTCGACCACACACCAGATGGAAGAATCGATGAAGAGGATCAACAACATTCACCACTCTACATCGGGTAAACTGCTCATCCACTTTTGAACTCGTGTTGCAACAGTAACGAGAGTGAGTATTCGAGCCCGCACAAGGCAAACCACCTCGCAGAGGAAGGGGTTGATTAAGATAAGGTTATTGATTTTTTGATGGATATAGGTATCTGGGAGCAGCGTTGAGCAGTGGTTATCGCGCTGGCTTCGCATCTGGGTGGTCCTGGGTTCATTCCCCAGTTGAGGCGGTAATGTTTTTCAGACCGCAACGGCACCCGGGTCGACCCAGCCTTAAATGGGTACCGGTTCAGTCCGGGAAGTAAAAGCGGCGAGGAAGAAGAGATGGCTACCGCCCTCATATAGCCGAGCCTTTGAAATCTGAGATCGCTAACACCTCACACCCCTACGGCAGTAATGCTATGGGTTACTTTACTTTTACTTTTTATAGGTGTCTGGCTATATTAGAAATTTGGTTATTTTATGAAAATCTATATAAAATTAGGTAATGAGCTATAATAGGTTCTTTGTCCTTAGTCGACCTGTACTTCTACAGTTGCAGATGCCCCTGTGCAGGTCCCAGCTTTTGTATGAGTTGGATGTAACTGGGAGGAGGATTTCCTGCTTAGCAAGCTAGGTTCGAGCAGCTTATTACTGCGCTACGTTAGGACAAGTGCCACGGAGGATGGTTAACTGACGTGTGAGTCCATCTTTATAGACTCAAATACTAGAGCAAGGTGGTTGCTATATTAGATACTTGACTATATTATGAACCTCGTTAAAATAAGTAATTGGTTATATTCAGTAATTGGTTATATTCAGTAATTTGTTATATTCAGTAATTGGTTATATTGAGTAATTGGTTATATTCAGTAATTTGTTATATTCAGTAATTGGTTATATTCAGTAATTGGTTGTATTAGGCGATTGGGGATTGCTGTAGTCGAGAGTTAGGGCACTCGCGCCTGAAAGCGATGAATAGAAACAGCGTGGGTGCAAGACCCACAGGTTTCAAGCCATCCCTTGGTCGCAAAAGAGGTGGGACCAAAGTGCCTGCATCCAGAATTACCTCCATTCATCTTCTTATGTCTTGCCACTGGCCTAAGGTAGTTCGGGACCAGAGAGTGATGTTGATGACCAGCGCAGCCTCTTTCTCACTATAATCCAAATGAAGCGGAAGTTACGTCACCAAGACAAAACTGTCTGATGGTGTCGCCATCTAGGCTTGTGATGGACAACTAACTTTTATTCGGTAGTTAACTATATTGTTAAACTTGATCACAAAATGAAATTGATTATATTAAGTAACTGACAATCTTGTAAAAATATACACAATTAGATCTTTTGGGTGTAATCTGGAAACTGACTGCATTATAGCAGCATTGCCGACGAAGTATGGCTCTGCTACTCCTGACATACTTTTAAGGGTAAAGACAGGGTAGACTTCTGCCAAGTGTAGACAGGCCATTTAGGTTTGAAAGACAAATCTTGAAACAACAACAGCCCAAGTGTGATACATGGAATAGGAGAAGGAATTACTTGTTCACTAGGATTTGTAGAAGTATGGCGATAGTTGTGTGTAAGTACAACCCCAACAGACATGCTGGCGATAGAGTTTGTGTGTAAGTACAACCCCAACAGACATGATGGCGATAGAGTGTGTGTGTAAGTACAACCCCAACAGATATGCTGGCGATAGAAGTTGTGTGTAAGTGCAACCCCAACAGATATGCTGGCGATAGAGTTTGTGTGTAAGTACAACCCCAACAGACATGATGGCGATAGAGTCTGTGTGTAAGTGCAACCCCAACAGACATGATGGCGATAGAGTTTGTGTGTAAGTACAACCCCAACAGACGTGCTGGCGATAGAGTTTGTGTAAGTACAACCTCAACAGACAGGACGGCGATAGAGTTTGTGTGTAAGTACAACCCCAACAGACAGGACGGCGATAGAGTCTGTGTGTAAGTACAACCCCAACAGATATGCTGGCGATAGCAAAACTAGCAATATGAACAGACCGCGAAGTAGGAGCTAGACAACACGAGACATAAGCCCATTCCACTGCAGGCAGACTGGGAACAGTCAAGGAAGAAAAATATTGCAAAAATGACTATTGAATTGGATGCATCGAACGCCAGTCCTAACAGAAAAAGTGCGGCTTGACGCTGATTCCATAATGCTGCGTCTGCTGGAAAATCTTACATTGTGTTGGAGTGTGAAGGAGCCAGGTTCACCTTCTTATGTACGTCTAGGGATGTAAGAAGAGCCAATGTAACCTGCTAACAGAGATAATGCATTGAGTCGTGGGCTCAGTATGAAGAGCATACCAAACAACATAGGATTAAGTCAACATACAAGCAAAGACCGTCCCTTTCAATCATAAATATGGTTCTTGATATGTTCAGATATGTCACTTATCAGAAAGTATTATTTTCCTTCGGCGCTTGATATAAATATGAATGGTCCATCATCCTTGGCCAAAGTACTTCTATTTTTATGGCTGTCTCTCAGCTCTCTCCATTAGCCTAATTATGGATGTCTACTTTTGATTCTTTACCGTACCTGCCATGGTATGCCCAAAAGGACTATTTGGTGTACAGAAGCGCACTTTTGTCCCAAAGAGAATAACTTTTATATCAATATCCATGATGATATGACCTTCGACCTTCCTGGTATCGCCAGATTTCTTGGACCTTTCTGTTCAAACACGTGGCCAAATGACATCATCGCCGTGTAGAATGTCCTTGATATAACATCGCTTTCACCACAGCTATCGATAGGAACCTCGATTAACAGTCAGTCTACTCGCCTGCTCCATGTTTAAGGTGTCCTTGATGTCTTGTGTCAATCTACGTCTTGGTCGGCTCTGTCTTGACTTCCTGGAACAATGCCCTCCAGAACTACTTTCTCCAGTCCGTCATGGCGCTTGATGCGGCCGAAAAACCTGAGTTTCCGAGACATAACTTGATTTAATTCGAGGTGACGTAATACAGGTTTATACGAATATCAAAGGAAAGGATAAATTATACGAGATTAAGTTTTGTTTTCTTCAAAATACAACCGCCACAAAAGAGCATAGTTACAAATTAACTAAAGAAAGGTCCAGATTAGATATTAGGAAATATTTTTGTTATTCAGAGAGTGGTGAATGCTTGGAATGTATTGCCACAGGAAGAAGTGGATGCAGGTACAATTAATGCATTTAAGAATAAATTGATCGTACATAGCTTTTAGAGCAAGGAAATGTAAATGGTTGTAAACAGACTGCAGAGTCTTCTAAAACAATACAAAGACGCCACGTTAAATTAACATTACAGGTTGACGTCTGACAGCGTACGAAGAAGAAGAAATTACATTACTAAGCCAGATCTCGTAGGATGGCTTTATTTATTATTTTCTTTACCCAGGGTATTTTGAGGATTCTTCTGTAGCATTTCGTTTCGAAATCCCCGATCCTCTTTCTTAATATTTGTGTGATGATCCAAGTCTAGCACCCAAATATTGCCACGGGGAGTACACGTTGTTCTGAGGATCTTCAAATGTAATTCTTTGTTAGTATTGTGCCACTCATTTTGCATACTATTCAGTTTCTGTTTCGCCATGGACAATCATCAGTCCCTATCCAATAACATCGGATGTTTATGTTTGACCTCCAGTTTTTTTTGTGAACTGAACGTCTTTATACTGGTTTAGAAGACTCTGCAGACTCTGTTTACAACTAGTTATATGTGAACTTGAAAGTAAAACATCAAATGATTGAAATTAATTAGTTTGTTTAACACGAAAGGTCGATAACAGTTATATCAATTAAGACCTTTACCAAAGGCCGGGTCTTGTAATATTATGTTGCAGGCTCTACCAATTAAGACCTTTACCAAAGGCCAGGTCTTGTAATATTATGTTGCAGGCTCTACCAATTAAGACCTTCACCAAAGGCCAGGTCTTGTAATATTATGTTGCAGGCTCTACCAATTAAGACCTTTACCAAAGGCCAGGTCTTGTAATATTATGTTGCAGGCTCTACCAATTAAGACATTTACCAAAGGCCAGGTTTTGTGTTTATAATAACCAATATTATGTTCCTTGCCACATTGTGTTCATTATATTGTTAACGTCACTTCAATTTATTTTCGTCCCAATTTTTTAAATAATGAATGAATGTTTAATACACATTATTATTTGATGTTAACCGTGTTGTATAAATGTTGTATAATACAACTTCAAATATAATGTTTTTATTCAATGTTTTGTTAGTTTTTATTGCAAATATTCACATTAGCTACTATCTTCAAATATTGTAAGATACTATTGAAGTGTCTTTGGTTGCGGGATACAGTTGCTCTTCTATTTCGCAGAATATAGAAGGATCTCGGTTTAGGTCATCCTGGCCGTAGTGCAACGCAAGATTTTTAATAGGTTCATTATTATGGGGATCACAATGTCGATCCCTACCTCGTTCGCATGACTGCTGTAACACAGCCTGTTTCCAGGAGAGCGACGAGGACAAGTGGTGAGGGATTTTGTCAGTATGTTTCACCTGACCCTGACGTGAGATGGGGTCTTGGTCAGTATGTTTCACCTGACCCTGACGTGAGATGGGGTCTTGGTCAGTATGTTTCACCTGACCCTGACGTGAGATGAGGTGTTGGTCAGTATGTTTCACCTGACCCTGACGTGAGTTGAGGTCTTGGTCAGTACGTTAGTTTCACCTGACCCTGACGTGAGATGAGGTCTTTGTCAGTATGTTTCACCTGACCCTGACGTGAGTTGAGGACTTGGTCAGTAAGTTAGTTTCACCTGCTCCTGATGTAAGTTGAGGTCTTGATCAATATGTTTCATCTGACCCTGGAGTGTGATGAAGACTTGGTCAGTATGTTTCACCTGACCCTGATGTGAGATGAGGTCTTGGTCAGTATGTTTCACCTGAACCTGACGTGAGATGAGGTCTTGGCTTGGCTTCGTTGGTTCTCAATCTCCCACTACCAAACACTGGAAGGGCTTAAGTAGCAGAATGTAGTCTAGAGAACGGAATGTATTGTGTCGTAGATTACAGCTTGACTGCGATATTTGCACCTTTCGGTCCAACACATCCGACTTCAGCAAGCATTTTTTTAGTACCGGGTTAGCATTCCCTCTTCGCTCCCTTCTCCTTAGCCAATTTGCTCTGCTGCAGCCTGTTATCCAGGATCACCACGTGGAGGTGTAGAAGGGTCTTGGCAGCTTTGGTTCGCTAGCAGTCAGCTATGAGTCGCTGATCACTGCAGCTCATGCGCTCAGATGAGGTCTTGATCCGTATGTTTCATCTGACCCTGACGTGAGTTGAGGTCTTGGTCAATGTGTTTCACCTGAACCCGACGTGAGTTCAGGACTTGGTCAGTATGTTTCACCTGACCCTGACGTGAGTTGAGGACTTGGTCAGTATGTTTCACCTGACCCTGACGTGAGTTGAGGACTTGGTCAGTATGTTTCCCCTGGCCTTGACGTGAGTCTTGTCTTCCACCATCTCCACTTCAA
This sequence comes from Ariolimax columbianus, assembly GCA_036924085.1. NCBI lineage: Eukaryota > Metazoa > Mollusca > Gastropoda > Stylommatophora > Arionidae > Ariolimax > Ariolimax columbianus. The sequence goes on from JAVGWX010000013.1 coordinate 75,769,562, forward strand.
AGTTTGACTTCCGTTTCTCGCCTTGAAGGTACATGCACGCATGATTATCCGCGCAAATCTGGGATTCTATTCTTTAACTTACAGCATTGTCTTACACATTCGCCCACCAATTTTCCTTCAAAATAGTTTTTCAACCACGTGCTTAATAAACTTTTGAGGAGCGACTGGTCAAACAGTTTGGATGTCGATCATTGACCACATGAGCATGCGTTCAAATCCTAGATGGGGTCAACGATGCATCGGTGAATGAGCTGACAGCAGCCAGAGACTCAAAGCTGGATGCTTACTTCAGGATTAGTGACGCAAAACTGACCAAGACCCTATTTCGCCGCCAAATGGCGGCCCTGGAAACACTGCAACCATGCAGCTTGGCTAAAATATTAGGGATCAAAGAGGGAAACAAACCATGTCCCAAAAAGTCTATGCTGAAGTCGGATGTGTTGGGCCGAAAGGCGCCAATATACAGTCTCGCTGTAAACTAAGACGCAATGTCACAAATGTCTTTTCGAGACGAACAAAAGAGGAAGAAGACGACGTTTTTCAAGATCAGGCATGGGATTTTTCTATCTAAAGCAAAATAAAAACAGTCTGTGCAGTACGTTGTGTACTGCATGTGTAAGCGGCCTTTATTCCTCAGCCTCACAAATCGTCCCGGTAAACTTAAGCAATAGAAATAAACATCTCAATGATAGTTTGTTTTTTAAAATTGACGCCTTTTAGTTTCGGACAAAATATTCAAATTCCCCGACTGTGTATTCATTAATGTCTATATCACAAGTAATTCAGAACCCCTCTTCCCCCCCCCCCCCCCTCTCCCTCCTTGTTGATTCCTTTTCCTTCCAGCAGATAGGCCCCTATTCTTCAATATATCCATATCTACAACCTCCTTTGATTCAATCTCTTCCCATCAGATGAGTCCAGGAAGGAAGACTAACGTCTGGTCAGGCATAACATACTGATCAAACATGTTAGTCAGGGTCAGGCATAACATACTGATCAAACATGTAAGTCAGGGTCAGGCATAACATACTGATCAAACATGTTAGTCAGGGTCATGCATAACATACTGATCAGACATGTTAGTCAGGCACAACATACTGATCAGATATGTCAGTCAGGGTCATGCATAACATACTGATCAGACATGTTAGTCAGGCACAACGTACTGATCAGACATGTTAGTCAGGGCTAGGCACAACGTACTGATCAGACATGTTAGTCAGGGTCAGGCACAACGTACTGATCAGACATGTTAGTCAGGCACAACGTACTGATCAGACATATTAGTCAGGCACAACGTACTGATCAGACATGTTAGTCAGGCACAACGTACTGATCAGACATGTTAGTCAGGCACAACGTACTGATCAGACATGTTAGTCAGGGCCAGGCAATATATATGACAAGACCCTCGCCTTGGCTTCCTCATAGCTCTTCCTGGAAACAAGCTGTTTTTATGGCAGCCTAGCTAACAAGGTGAGGGATCGACGTGACCCCCGTAGTAGTGAGCGACAAACAGATGAAGTCAAGCATAGCACAATCGCCTGGAGGATCCCAGTCCACCTACATCAGCACGATCGGGATGTCAGGAAAGCTACAATGCCCTTTTTAGGGGGCACAAAAAAGTAAATCTACCCTTTGTGAGCATTACTTCAACAACCAGATGGGCCCTATTCTTCTATAAATCCACATCTTTGATTCCTTCTCTTCCCATCAGATGGGCCCTAATTCTTCTATAAATCCACATCTTTGGGCGCTATTCTTCTATAAATCCACATCTTTGATTCCTTCTCTTCCCATCAGATGGGCCCCATTCCTCGATAAATCCACATCTTTGGGCACTATTCTTTTATAAATCCACATCTTTGATTTCTTCTCTTCCCATCAGATGGGCCCCATTCCTCGATAAATCCACATCTTTGGGCACTATTCTTTTATAAATCCATATCTTTGATTCCTTCTCTTCTCATCAAATGGGTCCTATTCTTCTATATATCCACATCTCTACAATCTCATTAGAAGTCTTCACTGTCTATGACATATGGATTTATACGTTCCTGTCCTTGTGCCCCCCCCCCCTTCCCCTTGCTACTCCGCCAACAGATTTCGCTGTCAACTTCTGAGAGTCATAATGAGGGAAGAGCACGGAGCCAAAGACAAAGTATACTAGATGACATCAGTCGGCTATGAGTCACTGACTCTTGTCATATAGTTCTCTGCATCAATGTAAAAAAAAAAAACAGCTGTTCAAGACCCAATTACACCTTCAAGTGGTGGTTCCTAGAGACAGGCTGATTCTTGCAGGCTGACTGGGAATAGGGATTTAAAAGAAAAGGAAAGCCCTGTCCCAACGATGTGCCATGTTCAAACAAGATATGCCATGTTGAAACGAGATGTGCCATGTGGAAACCAGATGTGCCAGACTGACAAGGCACAGATATCGCAGCCCCGCTGTAAATTATGACAACATAACAAAACATCCTTTTCAGGATGAGCGAAGAAGACAGAAACACTTGAATTCTATTACTAACACCAACCAGATATTTGAGAAGGTCACCATACAAAATTACTTGGTGATTTAAAACATGTTTTATTTTTCACCAGCACATAAACAGCAAAGTAAAATATACACACATTCTTTACAATAAAATATAATTGCTAGTTCCACACACAACCTTCACAGCTGTTATTATTACATATATTAGAGGATATAGTGACTGATTTTTTCATTCTTCTGGTGTTTATTAAAAAGTTTACTTTCTTTAAGGTCAAGATGTACCTCTTTCAATCATAGACACAGAGAGTCCATTTGGTTAAAACTGTCCTCCCCAGTCAGTGTTGTGATTTATAAAAGGACACAACAAATACAAGATCAAACATGAAAATGAGAAATAGAAAATGTACTTAAAGAACACAAAACGCAACAGCACATAATCACATACTGAGCGGACAATGTTAGTCAGGGTCAGGTGAACATACTCAGCGGACAATGTTAGTCAGGGTCAGGTGAACATACTGAGCGGACATGTTAGTCAGGGTCAGGTAAACATACTGAGCGGACATGTTAGTCAGGGTCAGGTAAAACATACTGAGCGGACAATGTTAGTCAGGGTCACGTGAACATACTGAGCGGACAATGTTAGTCAGGGTCAGGTGAACATACTGAGCGGACATGTTAGTTAGGGTCAGGTGAAACATACTGATCAGACTATGTTAGTCAGGGTCAGGTAAAACATACTGAGCGGACAATGTTAGTCAGGGTCAGGTGAAACATACTGAGCGGACATGTTAGTCAGGGTCAGGTGAAACATACTGAGCGGACAATGTTAGTCAGGGTCAGGTAAAACATACTGAGCGGACATGTTAGTCAGGGTCAGGTGAAACATACTGAGCGGACAATGTTAGTCAGGGTCAGGTGAAACATACTGAGCGGACAATGTTAGTCAGGGTCAGGTAAAACATACTGAGCGGACAATGTTAGTCAGGGTCAGGTAAAACATACTGAGCGGACAATGTTAGTCAGGGTCAGGTAAAACATACTGAGCGGACATGTTAGTCAGGGTCAGGTGAAACATACTGAGCGGACAATGTTAGTCAGGGTCAGGTAAAACATACTGAGCGGACATGTTAGTCAGGGTCAGGTAAAACATACTGAGCGGACAATGTTAGTCAGGGTCAGGTAAAACATACTGAGCGGACATGTTAGTCAGGGTCATGTGAAACATACTGAGCGGACAATGTTAGTCAGGGTCAGGTAAAACATACTGAGCGGACATGTTAGTCAGGGTCAGGTGAAACATACTGAGCGGACAATGTTAGTCAGGGTCAGGTAAAACATACTGAGCGGACATGTTAGTCAGGGTCAGGTAAAACATACTGAGTGGACAATGTTAGTCAGGGTCAGGTAAAACATACTGAGTGGACATGTTAGTCAGGGTCAGGTAAAACATACTGAGCGGACATGTTAGTCAGGGTCAGGTAAAACATACTGAGCGGACATGTTAGTCAGGGTCAGGTGAAACATACTGAGCGGACAGTATTAGTCAGGGTCAGGTAAAACATACTGAGCGGACATGTTAGTCAGGGTCAGGTGAAACATACTGAGCGGACATGTTAGTCAGGGTCAGGTGAAACATACTGAGCGGACAATGTTAGTCAGGGTCAGGTGAAACATACTGAGCGGACAATGTTAGTCAGGGTCAGGTAAAACATACTGAGCGGACAATGTTAGTCAGGGTCAGGTAAAACATACTGAGCGGACAATGTTAGTCAGGGTCAGGTAAAACATACTGAGCGGACAATGTTAGTCAGGGTCAGGTGAAACATACTGAGCGGACAATGTTAGTCAGGGTCAGGTGAAATATACTGAGCGGACAATGTTAGTCAGGGTCAGGTAAAACATACTGAGCGGACATGTTAGTCAGGGTCAGGTGAAACATACTGATCAGACTATGTTAGTCAGGGTCAGGTAAAACATACTGATCGGACATGTTAGTCAGGATCAGGTAAAACATACTGATCAGACTATGTTAGTCAGGATCAGGTCAAACATGCTGGTCAAACATGCTGATCAGATATGCGAGAGGGTTAGGTAAAACATACTGATCAGACATGTTAGTCAGGTAAAACATACTGAGCGGACATGTTAGTCAGGTAAAACATACTGATCGGACATGTTAGTCAGGATGGGTCAGGTAAAACATACTGATAGGACACATTAGTCAGGGTGGGTCAGGTAAAACATGATCGGACAGGTTAGTCAGGTAAAACATACTGATCGGACAGGTTAGTCAGGTAAAACATACTGATCGGACAGGTTAGTCAGGTAAAACATACCGATCGGACAGGTTAGTCAGGTAAAACATACCGATCGGACAGGATAGTCAGGTAAAACATACTGAGCGGACATGTTGGTCAGTTAAAACATACTGATCAGACAATGTTAGTCAGGATCAGGTAAAACATACTGATCAGACTATGTTAGTCAGGGTCAGGTGAAACATACTGACCAGACTATGTTAGTCAGGGTCAGGTAAAACATACTGATCAGACTATGTTAGTCAGGGTCAGGTAAAACATACTGATCAGACTATGTTAGTCAGGGTCAGGTAAAACATACTGATCAGATAATGTTAGTCAGGGTCAGTTAAAACATACCAATAGGACAATATTAGTCAGGGTCAGGTAAAACACACTGAGTGGACATGTTAGTCAGGTAAAACATACTGATAGGACATGTTAGTCAGCGTGCTTCATGTAAAACATACTGAGCGGACATGTTGGTCAGGTAAAACATACTAATAGGACAATGTTAGTCAGGGTCAGGTAAAACATGCTGATCAGACATGTTAGTCAAGGTCAGTCAAAATATACTGGCCATCTCACGTCTTTCAGGTCTCCCTGGAAATAGGCTGTTTTCGTGGCAGGATGACAAAAGAGGTGGGGAATTAATATGATCCCCATAGTAGTGAGTGACATGCAGATGAAGTCAACCATCTGGAAGACCGCAGTCCACCTTCAGTAGCATGCTCAGTATGTGAGAAAAGTAACTGCAGTCCACAAATTGGCACTCTTGTTAGGGCACATAAAAGACTAATTGTAGGCACTCAACAGCAACAACACAATCACATACAGGCAAACACACACATGAACACATACAGGCAAACACACACATGAACACATACAGGCAAACACACACATGAACACACACATGAATACACACAGCAAATACCCACATGAACACACACACAAAAAAGAACCCACAAAGCACAGTATTACATTCAAGTTTGGGGTTAACTAAATGTTTCACAACGTATAAACATATTAACAAATGTAGCTAGACACACAAAACATTTCACAACGTATAAACATATTAACAAATGTAGCTAGACACACAAAACATTTCACAACGTATAAACATATTAACAAATGTAGCTAGACACACAAAACATTTCACAACGTATAAACATATTAACAAATGTAGCTAGACACACAAAACATTTCACAACGTATAAACATATAAACAAAAGTAGCTAGACACACAAAACATTTCAGCAAAATTGCTCTCTGCTAGTCAACATGACTCCATTCAGAGAGAAGCTCTACTAGACTGGACTCAAAGGATTTTCTGTCATCCAGAGAGAAACTCTACTAGACTGGACTCAAAGGATCCCTGCCATTCAGAGAGAAACTCTACTAGACTGGACTCAAAGGATCCCTGCCATTCAGAGAGAAACTCTACTAGACTGGACTCAAAGGATCCCTGCCATTCAGAGAGAAACTCTACTAGACTAGACTCAAAGGATCCCGTCATTCAGAGAGAAACTCTACTAGACTGGACTCAAAGGATCCCTGCCATTCAGAGAGAAACTCTACTAGACTGGACTCAAAGGATCCCTGCCATTCAGAGAGAAACTCTACTAGACTGGACTCAAAGGATTCCTTGTCATTCAGAGAGACACTCTACTAGACTGGACTCAAAGGATTCCGTGTCATTCAGAGAGAAACTCTACTAGAATGTTCTTAAAGGATTCCCTGTCATTCAGAGACAACTCTACTAGAATGTTCTTAAAGGATTCCCTGTCATTCAGAGACAACTCTACTAGAATGTTCTCAAAGAATTCTTTGCCCTTCATCGTACGCAATATTAGAATATGTACAAATGATTCCCTGCCATTCAAAGAGAAATTCTTCTAGAATGGACTCAAAATTCCTTGCCATTCATCATTCTAGCAGGATATAACTTCTCATTTCTTCTATCCCAGCTGCCTAAATGCTGCCTTTGTTGAAGGTAAATTTGATGTAGCTTAGTCACTTGGTTTTATCATTGAAACAACCTTTATCTATACTCGAAGTATTCCATCAACCAACAAGCACCCAGTCACTATACATCTTGCCATCAGTGCTGCCATGTTTAAGGGTCAGATTTTTAGGAAGTTCGTCACTTGTAAAATTATTTATGCTCTTTCAGATTCTTGGGCGAGCGTCTCATCCTCAAAGTATAGTCTGTATCTGTGCTCGAAGGATTCTCTATCGTCCAATGGGAAACATTTCACTAAAACATCACTGTCACTTTCTTCTGGAACAGATGAATCACTGCCGTCTTTGTTGAGGTTAGATTTTGATGCGGTCAGGTCACTTGTTGTAGGTAACAGATCCTGTGCCCTGTTGTCTTCATTTGACATCGGCATAGAATCAGGCAACTCCAGCATATGATACAAGTCATCTGGTTTGTCAATCAAAGAACCAGGTGACTCACAAACAGGTGATAAAATATCAGTTTTAGGTCTGTTCCAATGTGTTTCCTTTTGATGACTTGGACAAGGTACACAGGAAGTGCTCGTAATCTTCTTGTTGTTTTTAGTGTTGTGTAAAAGTCTACCATCAACGTAGTTGTTGAGGATCTCGGCACAGTTACCAACGTAGGGCTTGAGGATCTCGGCACAGTTCTCAACATTAGGCTTCAGGATCTCGGCACAGTTCTGAACATTAGGCTTGGAGATCTCAGCACAGTTCCCAACATTAGGCTTGGAGATCTCGGCACAGTTCCCAACATTAGGCTTGGAGATCTCGGCACAGTTCCCAACATTAGGCTTGGAGATCTCGGCACAGTTCTCAACATTAGGCTTGGAGATCTCGGCACAGTTTCCAAAATTAGGCTTGAGGCTCTCGGCACAGTTCTCAACATTAGGCTTGGAGATCTCGGCACAGTTCCCAACATTAGGCTTGGAGATCTCGGCACAGTTCCCAACATTAGGCTTGGAGATCTCAGCACAGTTCTCAACATTAGGCTTGAGGATCTCGGCACAGTTCAGAACATAAGACTTGAGGCTCACGGCACAGTTCAGAACATAAGACTTGAGGCTCACGGTGGAGTTACCAACACAAGGCTTGAGGCTCCCAGTAGAGTTACCAACACAAGGCTTGAGGCTCTCAGTAGAGTTACCAACACAAGGCTTGAGGCTCTCAGTAGAGTTACCAACACAAGGCTTGAGGCTCCCAGTAGAGTTACCAACACAAGGCTTGAGGCTCTCAGTAGAGTTACCAACACAAGGCTTGAGGCTCTCAGTAGAGTTACCAACACAAGGCTTGAGGCTCTCAGTAGAGTTACCAACACAATGCTTGAGGCTCCCAGTAGAGTTACCAACACAAGGCTTGAGGCTCCCAGTAGAGTTACCAACACAAGACTTGAGGCCTTCAGTAGAGTTACCAACACAAGGCTTGAGGCTCCCAGTAGAGTTACCAACACAAGGCTTAAGGCTCTCCGTGCAGGTGCCAATGTCTGGATGTCTGAAGTAAGAACACTGCCCAATGTTTTGTGTCAAAAGTGACTTCCCATCTTCTAAGGCAGCTCTAGATAAGTTATTACCCTGAAACAACAAAGAATGACCAACAACAGTGTCGGTGATATAACCACATGACCTGCTATCCTGGTTTATACTTTTAAAATAATCGGAACGTCTAGAGACCTTGTCCAAAACTTTTGAATTATTATCCTTCCTGGCAATACAATCAATGGTATTAAGATAATCCCTATCTTCTGTCCTTTTACTTGACCTTAATCCATACGTCTGGCATTGCCTGCACAAATCACGGCTAGATGGCTGTGACTTATTTTGATGATAATCTTTGTGAAAATGACATTCTAACTTCCGAGGCATAACTTGGTTTTTAGATATACTGTGGTTTACCTTTTTATTTGTGTCAATTTTGCATACAGTGTCATCCTGCATGTCATTTCTACAAACATCGAGAGATTTTAATAGATCCATTTCATCTGACGACGCTGGTTTTCGGATTTCTGTAATGCTTTTTTGATGATTGTTTTTGTTCTGAAATTGCCGTAATAGAATTCTTTTGTACAAACAGGCTAAAGGTTTATTGTGTAATTTGTCATCAGTATTTGTTGTACTGTCCATTACTACTTCCTTTTGTGAATCTGGCTGGACAGGTGACAAATTTGTAGCATTTTCTTGGAAATCTAGTGACTTTGTACGATAATTCTGGGAAAATGGTGACTTTGTAAGAATTTGTTGTGAACTTCGTGACTTTGTAAGACTTTTGTGAACTACTGGTAGCTTTACAAGACTTTGTTGAAATGCAGGAGGCTTGCTACTTTGTTGGGAAAGTGATGGCTGTGAACAACTTTCCTGAAAATGTGGCGACTTTGTAGGGCATTCTTGCAAACGTGGCAGCTTTGTAGGACATTCTTGGAAACATGTCAGCTTTGTAGGACATTCTTGGAAACATTTCAGCTTTGTAGGGCATTCCTGAAGATGTGGTGACTTGATAAGATACCTTTTTTCAGCATATGAACAGCTTTTGCTACAACTGGTCTGTCCAGATGCGTGTAGAGAATCGAGACCACCATCCAACATTTTAGCTGACTTTGCTGCATCAGTTTGATCTATAACTGTGCAATGTAGTTTGTGTGTTTTGGGGCATTCCAGTCTGCTTTCTTGTTGAAGCTTTCCACTTTCAGCGAAGTTATGTTCTCTACAGCTTGATCTGCCGTTTGTTCTGCCATGACCAGGATTGACTTGCACTGTACAAAAGTGAAAGTTTTTGTCAGCTTTGACGGGACTCGAGGTGCTGCTTGCCTGGTCACGCAGCGTCTTGATCTCCATCGGAGATTCACCAGAAGTCCTGCGCTGGATCCAATGGTCAAAACAAAATGAACTTTTAAATTTTTCCATTTTTTTACTCCTGGAATATGGATTGTTTCTTGGTATTATTGTTATGTCTGATGATAATGGAGGGGTTACAGCTTCTGATATCATCTCCATGATAACTTCCTTCTCCACATCTGCTAAGATCACCCGTCCTCTGTGGATATATAACATTCACATTTTTAACAAAAACCTATACTTCTATCATTTATTTCACGCTAAACGAAAGCGAATTCACTGCAATCCAAGAGATCAAGATGCTGAGCAGTGCATGATCTGCAGTGGTCAGTGACACATAGCTGACTGCTAGCGTCAGGGCCAGTGAACCAGAGCTGCAAAGACCCTTCTACACCTCCACGCGGTGATCCTGGATAACAGGCTGCGACAGAGCGGAAAATGGACTACGGAAAAGGGATCGAAGAGGGGAGGTGGATCTGGGTACCCAAAAATACCTGCTGAAGTCGGATGTGTCGGACCAAAAGGTACAAATATCACAGTCAAGCTGCAAACTACAACACAACACATTCTGTTCTCCAGACAACATCCTGCTACTTACAAAGCCCTTTTGAGGGCTTTGCAGCGGGAACGATCGAAGAAGAAGAAGAACTGCAATCCATAGACCCGGCGTTGTGATTCTCTTTCAGCATTAACCTATTTTGTTTTATGTATTTCAGACTGACTTTAGAGTTACAACATTAAACAATCAAGAATGCTTATAATCCAAGTACTGTACAGACCCAACATACACTAATCAAGAATACTTATAATCCAAGTACTGTACTGATCCAACATACACTAATCAACAATCAAGAATGCTTATAATCCAAGTACTGTACTGATCCAACATACACTAATCAACAATCAAGAATGCTTATAATCCAAGTACTGTACAGACCCAACATACACTAATCAAGAATGCTTATAATCCAAGTACTGTACTGACCCAACATACACTAATCAAGAATGCTTATAATCCAAGTACTGTACAGACCCAACATACACTAATCAAGAATACTTATAATCCAAGTACTGTACAGACCCAACATACACTAATCAACAATCAAGAATACTTATAATCCAAGTACTGTACTGATCCAACATACACTAATCAAGAATGCTTATAATCCAAGTAATGTACCGACCCAACCTACACTAATCAAGAATGCTTATAATCCAAGTACTGCACTGACCCAAAATGCACTAATCAACAATCAAGAATACTTATAATCCAAGTACTGTACTGATCCAACATACACTAATCAAGAATGCTTATAATCCAAGTACTGTACTGACCCAACATACACTAATCAAGAATACTTATAATCCAAGTACTGTACAGACCCAACATACACTAATCAAGAACGCTTATAATCCAAGTACTGTACAGACCCAACATACACTAATCAAGAATACTTATAATCCAAGTACTGTACTGATCCAACATACACTAATCAACAATGCTTATAATCCAAGTACTGTACTGATCCAACATACACTAATCAACAATCAAGAATACTTATAATCCAAGTAATGTACTGACCCAACATACACTAATCAACAATCAAGAATGCTTATAATCCAAGTACTGTACTGACCCAACATACACTAATCAAGAATGCTTATAATCCAAGTACTGTACAGACCAAACATACACTAATCAAGAATACTTATAATCCAATTACTGTACTGATCCAACATACACTAATCAACAATCAAGAATGCTTATAATCCAAGTACTGTACTGATCCAACATACACTAATCAACAATCAAGAATGCTTATAATCCAAGTAATGTACTGACCCAACATACACTAATCAAGAATGCTTATAATCCAAGTACTGCACTGACCCAAAATGCACTAATCAATCAATGAGAACCTTTCAGCTTCCTGCGGAGCAGAGGTCCTCAACAAATACTTCAGGTTATGTGCCATGTTGCCCCGCTGTGTCCCCATCTTTCCTGACATTTAAATGTATGTCTCAATTTCCCTTCACTGTGAGGTGTTCAGGTCTACCCCTACTTCTCTTGACCTGAGGATTCCAGAACAGTGACTGTCTTGTAATGGTATCAGCTGTTTTCCGTAATGTGTTCAATCAATTGTCAGTACCTTTCCTTTAGAGTCGTCTCACTTGTATCTACCATGCACTAAATGTCAAGTTTCACTGGTATCTGACATGAACTAAATGTCAAGTCTCACTGGCATCTGACATGCACTAAATGTCAAGTCTCACTGGCATCTGACATGCACTAAATGTCAAGTCTCACTGGCATCTGACATGCACTAAATGTCAAGTCTCACTGGCATCTGAAAAGGAAACTAAATGTCAAGTCTCACTGGCATCTGACATTCACTAAATGTCAAGTCTTACTGGTATCTGACATGCACCAATACCAAATTTAAATTCAAGATCACATAATGCTTACGGCATAGTGCATCCAACTTCAGCGCCTTTTATGGGGTTTATATCTCAGAAGGACAAGACCTTATTGAATCCATTCACAACCCTGTTTTGGCTGTGAACCACTTTGCTGCGCTCCTCCCCTCTCCAATCTGGAGTCTTTATGAATGGAGAAAAAGAAGCGACCCAAAACAGTAACTGATTCGGACAACCAGACCTAGGCTCATGCTCCAAGGGGAGCCAGAAGAATCATGGCAGACATTATCATGAGGTGAAAATATACGAGGGGGCTTCAAACGAAAACCTTAAGAGTGAGATAGAGATGAGAAAAGCCACGTCTTTTTGTCTTTATATTTTAACTTGTTTATATGGTTGCTAAGGATGTCAAGAGTGTCCTACATGTGTCATCATCGTGCAGACAAACAACATGACATCATAAATGCACCAAATAATAGTAGCATTCTGTTATCCGTTTTTGAGCAGCAAAGGGGTAAAACCTACAGAAATTCATTGGGAAATGAAGGTCCAGTATATCCCGAGTGGTTGCCCGAGTCTTTGTGTATGACAAGGGCAAGCATAGTACCACTGCCTCATAGAGAGCATGTCGTAAGAGGCCACTCAGTCATTGTTAGGTGGTGCCTTCGTTAGAGTCATTGAAGTTGTGGTCTGAAGAGGAACGAGGAAAAAGAAGAAGAAATAGAGAGTATGTCGTAAGAGGCCACTCAGTCATTGTTAGGTGGTTTATTTAGAGCAGCATAGATGGCACTTAACAGGCTGCGGGTCTACTTTGCTCTAGTGTTTGAGTCTTTTAAGATGAACTTGCACATCAGTTAATCACCCAATGTAGCAGAGAATTAAGCTGCTCAAGCCTAGCCCACTAGGCAAGAAATCATCCTCGCAGCTACATCCAGCTCATACCAGAGCTGGGAGCTGCATAAAGGGCATCTGCCCTTGTAGAAGTACAGGTAGACTAAGACCTAAGGTCTAACACAGTGATGCATGCCTTTCCCTCACAGTCGATCTGTGATTTTCCTCTGCGAGGCTGCAATCGACTCTGGGTCACTACGCAGTGTGCCCGACCAGGCCGTGAACAGTCTGTCACAGAAACTCACACCATTTTGGAACTTCCTACTCCACTCATACACTTGCTAGAGTGAAATGCTGGACCTTCATTTGCCGATGAATTTCAATAGGTTTCACTCCTTTGCTGCTAAAAAAACGGATAACAGAAAGCTGCTTCTCTTTGGTGCATGTCAATAGAGGAGCGGCCATCTTTTAACTTTCAATATGACGTCATGTTGCTCGTCTGCACTATAATGGCACTTGTTGGACACTCCTGACATCCTTAGCAACCATATTAACAAGCTACAATACAAACGCATCATTTTATTTCTTATTTTCTTGTCTCACTAATAACGTTTTCACTTGAAGCCCCCTCGTACATGAAAGACAACGCAAATGATATTACAACATTAGTATTTTGGATATTAATATGAACAAGTGGTTACCTTATGTCATGCACAAGTGATCAAACATCTGATTCTGTGATTCTGTGAGAAGAATTTACAAAATGGTGGATGAAAACGTAATCATGCTTACTACATGCTAAGTAAGATGCAAAGACGTGAGAGGAAATAAAATATTCTACAGTAATATTAATACAAGCAAAGTTTAAATGGCATTTAATAGGAGAACAGTTAGAGGCATGTACCAATTGTGTGACCTAATTATGCAATTATAAAGATCTGGACAAACAATAACAATGCAATTGAAAATAGCCAACTAAGTGTTAAAGGAAAATCAGTTTGCAGACGAAACAAGTTATTTGTTTTGTAAATTAAATTTAGTTAGATATTGAAATTATGTCTGATCTTTTATCACAAATGTTATATGGACAATTTAGTTAAGTTATTTTTAGTAAAGGCGACTTCTTTAACTAGAACAATCATCGTTTCCTGACTCCCAAACCTTACTTTGGAAAGTACAGAAAGGCTGGCTAAAGCATGAGTGGATAGCAGCTATAGTGGCATAAAACCTTCAGGAAGGCTGGTGTGGATCTAATGTCCTGGTTGTGCTAGGGTTTCAGACAATGAAAGAGCCGACATCTTGGCTACTTAAATACCCATTATGGGCACATGAGACAGGGGTAGGGGTGACCTGTGAAGTCTACCCATTACAGTCTGTTGGACGACACTGCAATCAATGAATCAGCAATTCACAGACTGCAGAACTTTGAAATTAAGTGATGATCAAGCGGACTTTGGTACAGGAGAGGACAAAGCAGGAGTGTTTTAAGCCAATGAGCAACACGGACCAACAGTAATTGTACACTTTGTCATTTACGGAGAAGGACTGAGCATGTATGGGTACGTTCGGAATGCTGTGAAGCTAATAGTTAAGAACAAAACTGAACAGTCATGCTGAAGACGGATGTGTGGGACAGAAAGGTGCAAATATTGCAGCAAAACTGTAAACTAGCGACACAACGCATTCCGTTCTCCTGACTACATCCTGCTACTTGCAAAGCCCTGTTCATCGATTGGTAGGGGGAGATTGAGAACAATGCAGAAGAAGAAGAAAAACAGAACAGTAAATTGTATTTAACATATTGAATCCGCTACCCCAAAATGACTGAACTCAATTGTCACATAATCAGATTTACACATAAATGTTTATCTACATGTGTTACTGTAATGTTTCAACACTTAAACAAATCATTTGTGTGAAACAGCTAACTTACTTACTGTAAACACCTATTTAAGGGTGTTGATCAGATAATAAATTGAATGGCAAAAAGATGCCCTACTATAGACAGACGTTGCCCTGCTATAGACAGATGCTGCTCTGCTATAGACAGACGTTGCCCTGCTATAGACAGACACTGCTGTTGGGGATAAAGTGTTATATTTCAATGAGGTTTCAGCTTTATCAGATGGAATGATTAGATTCAATCCTTGTCGCCTTAGTTTTTTTCAACTCTTATAACATCAGGTACCCATATACAGCTGATAGATATGTTACTAGTTATGTTCTTGTTTAGCTGAAGACAAACATTGTAACCCCTCTGCCATTTGTTAAGATAACTTTACAAAGACAATCAGTTCATTAAGTACAGGAGATCAAGACTTTTCCCGCAAAAAATAACTTTGACAAAAAGTCTTCCAACAAAGACGTAACATTAAAAAAAATAAGTTTAAAATTTCAACAATAGGATTCGAACTTTGAGAGAAACAGGGTTAAGTAGGTATGAAACAAAACTTGTTAATCTGAAACAATTTCACCAAACTTATAAAAACATGGCTGTAGGAATCAAGAGATCAAAGATAATACCTGTCAGAAATGTCACCTAAATGAAGGAAAATTAAACAAAATTCATAATACTATCAGAAATTAAACATTTTAAATAAATCAACCTCATGGACAATTTTACTGGTCACATAATAGAAGAACGATAGATAAGCTTTCTCTGGAATCATAACCTAAATCTACCAGAATCATACCCTAAATCTACCAGAATCATAACCTAAATGAACCAGAATCATAACCTAAATCTACCAGAATCATAACCTAAATCTACCAGAATCATAACCTAAATCTACCAGAATCACAGAATCATAACCTAAATCTAACAGAATCATAACCTAAAGCTACCAGAATCATAACCTAAATCTACCAGAATTATAAATCTACCACAATCATAACCTACATTGACCTGAATCATAAATCTACCAGAATCATAAGTCTACCAGAATCATAACCAAAATCTACCAGAATCATAAGTCTACCAGAATCATAACCAAAATCTACCAGAATCATAACCAAAATCTACCATAATCACAACCTAAATCTACCAGAATTTTAAATATATCAAAATCGTAACCAGTCAAATCTACCAGAATCATAAATCTACCAGAATTATAAATCTACCAGAATCACAACCTAAATCTACCAGAATCATACATCTACCAGAATCACAACCTAAATCTACCAGAATCATACATCTACCAGAATCATAAATCTACCAGAATCATAAATCTACCAAAATCACAACTTAAATCTACCAGAATCACAACCTAAATCTACCAGAATCATAAATCTACCAGAATCACAACCTAAATCTTCCAGAATCATAAATCTACCAGAATCACAACCTAAATCTACCAGAATCATAAATCTACCAGAATCACAAATCTACCAGAATCACAACCTAAATCTACCAGAATCATAAATCTACCAGAATCACAACCTAAATCTACCAGAATCATAAATCTACCAGAATCACAACCTAAATCTACCAGAATCATAAATCTACCAGAATCCCAACCTAAATCAACCAGAATCATAAATCTACCAGAATCACAAACTAAATCTACCAGAATCATAAATCTACCAGAATCACAACCTAAATCTACCAGAATCATAAATCTACCAGAATCACAACCTAAATCTACCAGAATCATAAATCTACCAGAATCACAACCTAAATCTACCAGAATCATAAATCTACCAGAATCACAACCTAAATCTACCAGAATCATAAATATACTAGAATCATAAATCTACCAGAATCATAAATCTACCAGAATCACAACCTAAATCTACCAGAAGTCTTAGGAAAATAATAACACTACAAAATAATTAGTAAAACATGTAAATATTTTTTTGTAAAGTTCTTCAATACATGTTTTTATTTAAAGTAAGACAAGTTTTTGTTTTTTGGACTACGTCAAAATCTGATAGATTAACAAGTCGCAGTAGTAGAGGCTGTGTACACAATTTCAGGCTCTCTATGTTATGGGGAAGTTGGTTAAAATAGGAGAAATAAAAGTCCATGAAAACGGACAACTATCATTTCTAGTTGAGTAAAAGCTTGTAAGAACTTTGTGAAGCCAGCATGCTAACCATTGCAATACAAGGCTCCCTGCATATAAAGACAGAAAACTATTTGTTTATCATGTTTTGAGTTAGCCAGATGTAAAAATAAATATTGTCAGTGTCGTTTTGTATGGATATGAAACATGGCGGATGGCGTAATGCAATATTTAAAAAATTACAAAACTTCAACAAATTCATGATAAAAATTCTAAACATGCAAATTTTCAAAAAGGTTACAATTGAAATGTTGTGATGGATAACAGAAAAGCTAGGGGGAGACGGACATCTTAGGAAGGAGGTGGAATTGGATAGGTCGCACTTTGTGAAATCTTCAAGGCAGTATCGCTAGACATTCTGTTGTGAAACTTCTAAAGAAAAAGTGGCCAAGAAAGACAAAAGAGAACATGGAAACAGTTCTAATGGCTGACAAAATAAAAATGAAAAAACCTGGTGAAAATTGCACAGGACTGGACTGCTTGAATTGGATTGATTGGTGACTTGTCACCCCAGGGTGACAAAGGAGGAAAGAACTGCTTGAATTGGATTGGTTCGTGACTCCTCGACCCCAGGGTGATGAGGGAAGAAATAGACGACATCTAAAGTATCGGGCATGGGATAGGAGGTGAAAGTTTTTCCTTTAGTGCTCCGCTCTCTATAGACTGTACGAGGGATGGTCGACATGTTTTGTACTTTAGTATGATGGAGTCAAGACACATGTCTAGAAAAATTGGTGTGAACTTTAGTCTTTATCTGTGTATTCATCCTGCAAGGCGATATGCTGCTTCCATCTTTTCTTCCCCTTCCTGATGCTTTGATTGTACAACCCCTCCGCCTGGTCCTGAAAGCACGTCTCCAGTTCAGTAATCAAGTCGTGGACATCAGACAAATGACGTCCATGAAGCAGATTCTCCATGTTTGGAAACAGGATGAAGTCACTAGGTGCCACGTTCAGCGAGTATCGTGGGTGAGACATCATGTCATATCCGCATGTTTTTTAATGTCCAGGACTTGATTACTGAATTGAAAACATGGTTCCAGGCCAAGACGAAGGAGCTGTAAGACACAAAATAATCAAACAAGAAAAAGAAGAGAAGATTTTGACACGCCGTGGTAGAAGAGGAGTGACTTGACAATTTATGTCGGTGATATTAAACATCTTTTTAAAAGTCAATGTCACTAAACAACAGAAACTATCAAAATCACTTATTTTCATAACGGCACATTTAGGTGGGGAAATGTCAGTACACATCAGTTAGCTGATACAAATATATGTCAATGATTGCCCAGGGACCACACAAGGACAAAAACAAAATCAAACCCACATTACAGTAACATGGCCTTCATCAAGGATAAAGAACCAAAAAACAAAAACAAATAATCACAACAATATAAAATACATAATGTGTGATAGTGACACAACATGGTTTGAGTTGGTAGCAATTTCCAGGAGGTGAGTGGCCAGAAATGTGTGAGTCACAGTATATCAATTATGAAAAAATAGTAGACCAGACAAGAAATAGTAAATATGATTACACATAGAATAAATATAAATGCAAAGTGCACACTTAGACTGCACCAGGACATAAACAAAAGCGCACCTACATGACAGTTCTCATGCAAAATTGCACTTTAGCCATGCTCGTATTTCAGACATTATTAATGTCACCAGGAAATATCGATCAGGAAATGATATCAGGAATATTATGGGAATGTCTTACCTCGATCATATGGATATCTAAATAGATCTCTTAAGAGTGGAGCCTGTTTAACTACCACTGCATGCCTATAACAATAGAATATCTGATTATAGGACTTGAGGCAGATACAAGAACACTAGGTGAGAGCAGTCGATGCAACACTTGGCTCAAGACGGAACACTTGAGCACATCACAACACATCACAACACATCACAACACATCACAACACATCACAGCACAACACATCACAGCACAACACATCACAGCACAACACATCACAACACATCACAGCACATCACAGCACATCACAGCACATCACAACACATCACAACACATCACAACACATCACAACACATCACAGCACATCACAGCACATCACAGCACATCACATCACAGCACATCACAGCACATCACAGCACATCACAACACATCACAACACATCACAACACATCACAGCACATCACAACACAGCACATCACAACACATCATAACACATCACAACACATCACAGCACATCACAACACATCACAACAAAGGCCATCTTGCAATGCCCAGTAAGTACTTACTTTTTCTTAGCAAACAAATTTTTGAAGGATGCTTTGAAGGCTATCTTTTTTCTTCCATTTACACGATCTTCACTAGCCATGAGTTGGCCGTCTGCAAGAGTGACATTTGATTCATCTGTCTTTGCACTTTCCTTTCTTCTTCCTCTGAGTCCGTCAGTGTCAAGGTCAGCTATATCTAGTGGTGGTAACTCATGCGTGTCATGGTAAGAACTGTGGTGATTGTAGCCATTTCCATGGCTATCACTACTTTGTGTAGTAGCACTATTTTTTCTAGTAGCACTACTTTGTATAGTAGCACTACTTTGTGTAGTAGTACTACTTTGTCTAGTAGCACTACTTTGTGTAGTAGCAATACTTTGTGTAGTAGCACTACTTTGTGTATTAGCATTACTTTGTGTAGCAGTACTACTTTGTGTAGCCAAAGTCTTAGATAGCCGAGCTGTGGCATCAGCAGCGTTGGTTGTAGATGAAGTGTACAGCCGATTTGGTTTCGCAGGAGATTTGTGATCAGCCGAAGGAGAGTTGAGTTTTCTGAGGATCGATGTGTTCTGAGATGAGAATGACGGGGATCTTGAATAGGTCAAACTACTTGAAGACATGGTCTGGTTGCTTGAGGAGGCAGTCTGATCCAAATCTGCATCATATTTCAAGGAGGAGGGTGAAGTGGCCATGTGGTATGACATTCTTACACCATCTTTATTACTTGCAGGAACAGATAACACAGAAGTTTTTGGATGTTTCTTAGGAAAGGGCACAGGCTTTGCGTTTGAAGGTCCAAGATTATCTTTAATGTCTGAAATTTGGTTCTGAGAGCTTCCAGTTTTGCTGCTTCGAGGTGGGGCATAAGGCAAAGCATTAGAAGAGCCCATTTTAAAATTAGGTGAAAGGCTTACATTGGCATCATAACTAGGCTGTGCGCAAGTAGTCTTGGTAGAATCTTCCTGTGATTTTCCAACGCTATGACTGCTGCTATTTGATGTCTTGGTCAGATCTACCTCGTCCTCATTTGAATCTCTTCTTGTGAAGGACTTCAGAAGCTGCCTTTTATTACCTACAGAGGATGTCTTGTTTGGGTTTACCTGTTCAACATTTGAAGATCTGCTTGCGAAGGACTCTAGAACTTTTCTATTATTTACAAGTGATGTTTTGTTCAACTCAACTTGTTCCATATTTGAATTCTTGCTTGCGAGAGACTTCAGAAACTCCTTGTTACTTTTCAAGATAAGTTCTGACCTAGCAGCTTTTTCTCCATCAGTTAATTTATCTACAAAACTTCCAGGATTTGAGATAGTTTGAACAGAATTTTTCCCAGTAGGCAACAAACTTTCAAGTTCTTGTTGCAAGATGGTATGTTCTGTTGAAGTAACAGCTGTTGTCGTGTTATCTATATTTAAATATTTGGCATTTTGAAAAGACGAAGAATCTTGCTGAGTATCTTTTACACTGGCTTGTCCAGAGTTCAGTTTAGTGGCATGGATGGATTTATTGTTTGATATGACATTATTAGCAACCACATGCTGTTTCTGGATACTGACATCTTTTCTTTCTTTAATCACAGGTTTTGATGACTCTTCCTTCAATTTTGAGATCTTCGGCTCGGATACATCCGTACCAGCTAGGCTCAGAGAGACACTGCCATCATCTCTTAAGTCTGGCTGGGTACTGTACAACCGTCTTGAACCATTTGCTGGTATTTGTGTACAGTCTACCTGAGGGGAATGAGCAGTACCAGAAGTCCGGCTAGCACTTTGAGGACTTGGACTGTCAACATGGTCTTGGTTTAAGAAAAGTTCCATTTCATGAGCATCATTTGAGCTATGGCTGCGGACGTATGAATGAGATCCACTAGTGCCAAAGGAATTGTTCTCGAAGGTTCTTGTGTCGTCTTCCTCATCATCATGGCCATCAAAGTTGTTTGATATCTGTCGAGTCGGTGGTCGCTGTGGAGGTAAACCTGGGTCTGTCAAATGTTTCTTCTGGTGATCTGCTTGATCAGGTAAATTTGCAGAGGATGTTGACTCAGTCCAGACAGTGTTTGAGGTAGATCTGTCAAATAGAGACACAAAAAGTGTAGGCTTGAATCTGATTTATGAGGCAAAAATAGTAGACTAGGTCAACTGCAAACTAAATTGTCAATAATAGGTGGGTCAGTTTGACATGGGTCACCGTGTCATGCATGGGGAACCAGATGCCACTGTCTGTCATGCATACAGAACCAGATGCCACTGTCTGTCATGCATACAGAACCAGATGCCACTGTCTGTCATGCATACAGAACCAGATGCCACTGTCTGTCATGCATACAGAACAAGATGCTACTGTCTGTCATGCATACAGAACAAGATGCCACTGTCTGTCATGCATACAGAACCAGATGCCACTGTCTGTCATGCATACAGAACCAGATGCCACTGTCTGTCATGCATACAGAACCAGATGCCACTGTCTGTCATGCATACAGAACCAGATGCTACTGTCTGTCATGCATACAGAACCAGATGCCACTGTCTGTCATGCATACAGAACCAGATGCCACTGTCTGTCATGCATACAGAACCAGATGCCACTGTCTGTCATGCATACAGAACAAGATGCCACTGTCTGTCATGCGTACAGAACCAGATGCCACTGTCTGTCATGCATACAGAACCAGATGCCAGATAAGTCTAACATTCCCCTCTGTTGATTCCCCTCTGTTGATTCCCCTCCGTTGATTCCCCTCCGTTGATTCCCCTGGTTGGTTGTCCCTACACAAACTATTGATAAGAACTTTGGTTGCTGTTTCTGCATTTGGAAGTACAGACAACTGGCTCTCATCTTATGTTATACCAGCAATGAGTGATCTATTCTTTCACAATTTTTCTCATTACCGGGGACCAATGGCAAGATCTGAAGGCAAAGATGTAAAGGCTGTTTACCCAGGCAGTCACAATGTAGTGTTAAAAATAGGTATTTGTTTTACCTGTGCTGAATAACGCTCGGCCGTACTGAGGTTTGATCTTTCAATACTACTCAGCCAGTCGCATCTCAATTGTTTCGCTTCTTTTGTCTCTCACTCCGCATGGTGGAGCATCCTTTGTCAAGGACAAGTACGGCATCCTTTGTCAAGGACAAGTACGGTGTTTTGAATTCACCCGACCTTGGATACCAGTTGGGTTGTCAAACAAAGTATTTTGTCACTGTCACAGTCGTGATGATTGAAGCAATTCTATGTTAGTTGGATTCTATTTACATATTTCATGACAATCATGATTGAAGCAATTTTATGTTAGTTGGATTCTATTTACATATTTCATGACAATCATGATTGAAGCAATTTTATGTTAGTTGGATTCTATTTACATATTTCATGACAATCATGATTGAAGCAATTTTATGTTAGTTGGATTCTATTTACATATTTCATGACAATCATGATTGAAGCAATTTTATGTTAGTTGGATTCTATTTACATATTTCATGACAATCATGATGATTGAAGCAATTTTATGTTAGTTGGATTCTATTTACATATTTCATGACAATCATGATTGAAGCAATTTTATGTTAGTTGGATTCTATTTACATATTTCATGACAATCATGGTGATTGAAGCAATTTTATGTTAGTTGGATTCTATTTACATATTTCATGACAATCATGATTGAAGCAATTTTATGTTAGTTGGATTCTATTTACATAGTCCTTATCATAGAGGGGACATAAGCATGCTAGAAAGAATACAAAAAAGAGCGACAAAGATGATAGTGGGATTCCAGAATTACAGTTATGAGGAACGACTCAGAAAAACCGGCCTACAGTGTCTCGAAGAGAGAAGAATTCGTGGTGACTTAATACAGGTTTATAAGATGATCAGAGGAATGGATAAATTAGACTATAACAAGTTTTTTAAAATACAGCCACCTACAATAACACGAGGGCATAGCTACAAGCTGATTAAAGAGAGGTCCAGGTTAGATATTAGGAAATATTTTTTTAGTCAGAGAGTGGTGTCTGCTTGGAATGCATTGCCAGGGAAGGTAGTGGAGGCAGGGACAGTTAATGCATTTAAGAATAAACTGGATGCGCATAGCTTTTAGAGCAAGGTGATGTAAATGTAACTGGTTGTATACATACTCTGCAGGGTCTTCTAAACCAGTATAAAGATGTTAAGTTATATATTTCATGACAATCATGATAATTGAAGCAATGTTATATTTGTTAGATCCTGACCCTATGTTTCATGACAATAATGATTGAAACCACCTTATGCAATCATTCAGAGATTTGGCAGAAATCAACACTGAAGGATTAGATATCGCAAGGTTTTTTTTATTATTAGACAGTCTGATTCCTCTGGTCCATAACAGTTCTGAATTGGCTGTTGAATGCCAGGTGATGCAGACAGCACCAAGAAAGGCTTCGGGGCATAACTTGGGTTGGTCCGAGAGTGGATTGAAGCCACATTTGAGTTCGGCCAGCCTACCAATTGTGGCCTCACTCAGCCAGGACCCATTCAAGTCCCACTTTGTGGCCAAGTCTGGCTGACCCAGTCCCACTTTGTGGCCAAGTCTGGCCGACCCAGTCCCACTTTGTGGCCAAGTCTGGCTGACCCAGTCCCACTTTGTGGCCAAGTCTGGCTGACCCAGTCCCACTTTGTGGCCAAGTCTGGCAGACCAAGTCCTACTTTGTGGCCAAGTCTGGCAGGCCAAGTCTGGCAGACCAAGTCCTACTTTGTGGCCAAGTCTGGCCGACCAAGTCCTACTTTGCAAAATTGGTTAAAGGTCGCACCAAACATTTTTTTAGAGAGGGCATCCACAAGTTAGTGGACAGGTGGACAAAGTGTGTTGGACATTCATGAGCTAGTGGACAGCTGGACCAAGTGTGTTGGACATCCATGAGCTAGTGGACAGCTGGACATCCACGAGTTAGTGGACAGGTGGACAAAGTGTGTTGGACATCCATGAGCTAGTGGACAGCTGGACCAAGTGTGTTGGACATCCATGAGCTAGTGGACAGCTGGACATCCACAAGTTAGTGGACAGGTGGACAAAGTGTGCTGGACATCCATGAGCTAGTGGACAGCTGCACATCCACAAGTTAGTGGACAGGTGGACAAAGTGTGCTGGACATCCACAAGCTAGTGGAAAGGTCGACAAAGTGTGTTAGACATCCACAAGCTAGTGGACAGGTGGACAAAGTGTGTTGGACATTCACAAGCTAGTGGACAGGTAGATAAAGTGTGTTAGACATCCACAAGCTAGTGGACAGGTGGACAAAGTGTGCTGGACATCCACAAGCTAGTGGAAAGGTCGACAAAGTGTGTTAGACATCCACAAGCTAGTGGACAGGTGGACAAAGTGTGTTGGACATCCACAAGCTAGTGGACAGCTGGACAAAGTGTGTTGGACCTCCACAAGCTAGTGGATAGGTGGACAAAGTGTGTTAGACATCCACAAGCTAGTGGACAGCTGGACAAAGTGTGTTGGACATCCACAAGCTAGTGGACAGGTGGACAAAGTGTGCTGGACATCCACAAGCTAGTGGACAGGTGGACAAAGTGTGCTGGACATCCACAAGCTAGTGGATAGCTGGACCATGTGTTAACAGGCAGGGAGAAAATGTCAAAACATAAAACACAAAATTGTTTGGTTCAAACTCTTATAAAAAAGCTATTCATAAAATTCTTGTTACTTAATAACCGTCCCTCGTAATGTAATATTAAAGTCACACAATACAAAAACATTTTTCAATATAACTGACTGGCATCATTCAAAGTTTAACAGGATGTGTTTGATGAAGATAAGGTAAATGTGCAAAGATACAAATATGCAACCTTCATAGGACATGAATTGTCAGAGGGAAAGTGGATGTGTAACAGAAAGGATACTAGGATTACTGCTACAGAGATAATAGGATTACTGCTACATATATGATAATAGGATTACTGATACAGAGATGATACTAGGATTACTGCTACAGAGATGATAATAGGATTACTGCTAGAGAGACGATAATATGATTACTGATAGAGAAACAAAAAAGGGATTACTGCTAGAGAGACAAAAAAGGGATTACTGTTAGAGAGACAAAGAAGGGATTACTGTTAGAAAGCCAAGATTAGGATTCATGTTAGAGAGACAAGAATAGGATTAATGTTAGAGAGACAGGAATAGGATTAATGTTAGAGAGACAGGAATAGGATTACTGCTACAACTGAGAACATGTCTTAAATGATGACTGACAGTGCAGTGTATCCCTCTTAAGAAGACTCCCCAACTCATGGGTATTGCATACTCGACCGTTCATACAGACCAATAACCTGCTTAGTGCGGAGTTACCTTCCCAATTGTAAAAGAAAGCTTGTTCGAAAAACAATAAGTCTACAGAAAACAAAATATTTTTTGCGGCAGAAAAAGTGTGATGTGCTCCAACATCACTGGTACAGGTTCCTACAAAGCCAGTCACACTGCCAGCCCCACACTCATATTGTAATGAAAACAGGAAGGATATGACACCACTCCATCAGACTCGCTACCCTCTCATCTCTTACCTGATACTCTGCTTAATTTGACTCTGTCCGAAGAGACTGCAGAGCCCAGCAGCAATCAGAGAAACTCAGAAGACTGACTGACCATCCAATGCACCAGAGACTAAACAGTTTCAGAAATGGGAAACTAAAGCGAAGAAACTTTGTAGAAATAGCCAAAGCAAAGATGCACGAAGATCCCATGAACGCACTAACACCAAAGCCCATCCCTACTGTACGAAAACCTACCTGGAGGCAGCATATATTTCCAGAGATGGTAGAAAATATACCAGGTATTGGAAACAAAAACTGCCAGACTGAAAAAGAAAGAAGAGATACTACCCTGAGCTACATAACGAAAAACTACCCAAGCATGGACTGGACCCATGCATACACCGACGGTTCTGTAACAAACACAACACAGAACGGAGGGGCAGGAGCATTCCTGAACCTACCAAATGGCAGAAAAATAACACTGTCATTCGCTACTGGAAAATACAAAAGCAATTTCAGAGCGGAGGCAGAGGCACTGAGGGCGGCAGTGGAAGAAATGGTGACAGGTAAAAGGAATGAAAGCCATATAGTCCTGCTTACAGATGCCCTGGCCGTAGTCACAGCACTAAAAAGCCAGAAAAATACTGAACTTAATGATTTAAGATTAGCACTTTGTCAACTATGCCAACTGTCCGCACCAAAAAGGGTAGTGGTACAGTGGGTTCCATCCCACTGCAACATCCAAGGCAACGAGGAGGCAGACATACTGGCAAAAGAAGCTGCAAGACTACCACAACCAGATACTAGTATGACGTACGAAGAGTCAAAATGGCTTATTAGAGCTAGATACATGACCAAATGGGAAACCGAACATATTGGCTACACAAAAAACAATGCCTATTACCAGTTGAACAAAAGAGAGCAGGTCGTGGTCTTCAGACTTCGCACTGGCCACAATAGACTGAGGTACCACCTATTGAACAAATTTAAGATAGGTGGCACTGACGAATGCTCGTGTGGTATCGGGAAAATGACCGCTGAACATTTGCTGCAAACTGCCCAACATACGAGGATCAGAGAGAGCAGATGTGGCCATCACCAGTGGCAACACTAGACAAGCTCTATGGCAGTGTCGACAGCCTCAGGATGACCGCTGCTTTTTTCGAAAAAATTAAGGTTGATGTCTGACTGCGTACGAAGAAGAAGAAGATTTGACTCTGTCCAACAACCACACTCCTACACAACTTTCACACGCGCCCTCAAGAGTGAGGCCCTTCCATTGCACTTTGGTTTGGTTGATCTCTAGAGTGCCCTAACTAGCATAGGTACATACAAACGGACACATGCATTCAAGGAGTGGTTGATACGTCCTGATATCTCCTAAAAGGCTGCGGCCCAGGGTGCAAAGGGGAGTGCCTCGGCCAGTAGAATAGAGAGGCAAACACTTTACAAGAAAAAAAAACCAAAAATGACTCCACAAGAATGACAGCAACAGGTTACCACAAAACTTACAGTTGAGGTTCAGATCGTCTGACAGTTTTCCTGCTAATGACAACTGGTCTGTGACTAGTGCTCAGGACATTTAGCCCTAAGGCAGAGCGAGGTCTAGGCTGGGGGACTGGACCCTGGCAGTTCCTGGACTGTCCAGGGAGGTCACTGTATTTATGATGCTGCTGTTGGCGATGGTTGGAATGCTTGATGAAGTCTACAGAGGAGGAGGATCGGACCCCAAACGGGAGGTTGTAGGGGACATAATCTTGTGTTGTTGAAAGGTAGCCAGTCAGAGTTGGATTCCTTTTCTTGATCTGTCGGATATCAAATGATAAATATTTCATGAAAGGTCTTATAAATGTCAGCTTGTACTAGGGTCAATCATACGTTAAAGTCACATACATGACTCTTCCTCTCTCTTCTTACCTGACACTTCGCTTCATTTGACTCTGTCCAACAATCAAACTCTTACATTGTCCCTTCTATTGCACTTTGATTGGGTTGACCTCAGAGCGCCCTAACTAGCATAGGTACGAGGCATGTTCACATGAAACCAGACCTAACTGCACCAAGTGAACATATATACAATGCGCATGATGATGTCACTTCTGATGTAAACAGCACATACCAACCGTCAAGTTTGCAAAGTTTCATTATTCCCAACTCAGTTTTCTCAGCAGACCGTTGAAAACATGGTGAGTATGATACGAAAAAATTCGCCCAGAGTTGATCAGCGAGCGGTGATTCGGTTTCTAACAGCTGAAGGATGTCGACCCAAATTGCGGCATCAATTTTGGCGATGGCATCTTCTGACGCAACAATATGTGTCTGACCTGATCCCGCCAGATCTTTCATTAACTCACATCGCTCTTTAAACATCGTTGTCCAGTTCTTCACTGCTGTCTTCGACACACTTTTGTCACCATACACTGCCTGCATTCTGCGATGAATGCCAACAACGGGGAGCATACAATAAGTAAGAAGATATTCAGCCAAAGTCTAACTGGGGCGCAGCAACAGTAGGAATGCGAATCAACGTCAAGAAAACCATGAGAGTTGACCCATAAATTAAAAGTGGCTATTAAGATTAATGGTCAGACAAGTGGCTATTTAGATTAATGGTCAGAAAAGTGGCTATTAAGATTAATGGTCAGAAAAGTGACTATTAGATTAATGGTCAGAAAAGTGGCTATTAAGATTAATGGTCAGAAAAGTGGCTATTAAGATTAATGGTCAGAAAAGTGGCTATTTAGATTAATGGTCAGAAAAGTGGCTATTTAGATTAATGGTCAGAAAAGTGGCTATTAAGATTAATGGTCAGAAAAGTGGCTATTTAGATTAATGGTCAGAAAAGTGGCTATTAAGATTAATGGTCAGAAAAGTGGCTATTAAGATTAATGGTCCGAAAAGTGGCTATTTAGATTAATGGTCAGAAAAGTGGCTATTTAGATTAATGGTCAGAAAAGTGGCTATTTAGATTAATGGTCAGAAAAGTGGATATTAAGATTAATGGTCAGAAAAGTGGCTATTAAGATTAATGGTCAGAAAAGTGGCTATTAAGATTAATGGTCAGAAAAGTGGCTATTTGGATTAATGGTCAGAAAAGTGGCTATTAAGATTAATGGTCCGAAAAGTGGCTATTTAGATTAATGGTCAGAAAAGTGGCTATTGAGATTAATGGTCAGAAAATTGGCTATTTAGATTAATGGTCCGAAAAGTGGCTATTTAGATTAATGGTAAGAAAAGTGGCTATTAGATTAATGGTCAGAAAAGTGGCTATTACGATCAATGGTCAGAAAAGTGGCTATTTAGATTAATGGTCAGAAAAGTGGCTATTTAGATTAATGGTCAGAAAAGTGGCTATTAAGATTAATGGTCAGAAAAGTGGCTATTTAGATTAATGGTCAGAAAAGTGGCTATTAAGATTAATGGTCAGAAAAGTGGCTATTAAGATTAATGGTCAGAAAAGTGGCTATTTAGATTAATGGTCAGAAAAGTGGCTATTAAGATTAATGGTCAGAAAAGTGGCTATTAAGATTAATGGTCAGAAAAGTGGCTATTTAGATTAATGGTCAGAAAAGTGGCTATTTAGATTAATGGTCAGAAAAGTGGCTATTAAGATTAATGGTCAGAAAAGTGGCTATTTAGATTAATGGTCAGAAAAGTGGCTATTAAGATTAATGGTCAGAAAAGTGGCTATTAAGATTAATGGTCCGAAAAGTGGCTATTTAGATTAATGGTCAGAAAAGTGGCTATTTAGATTAATGGTCAGAAAAGTGGCTATTTAGATTAATGGTCAGAAAAGTGGATATTAAGATTAATGGTCAGAAAAGTGGCTATTAAGATTAATGGTCAGAAAAGTGGCTATTTGGATTAATGGTCAGAAAAGTGGCTATTAAGATTAATGGTCCGAAAAGTGGCTATTTAGATTAATGGTCAGAAAAGTGGCTATTGAGATTAATGGTCAGAAAATTGGCTATTTAGATTAATGGTCCGAAAAGTGGCTATTTAGATTAATGGTAAGAAAAGTGGCTATTAGATTAATGGTCAGAAAAGTGGCTATTACGATCAATGGTCAGAAAAGTGGCTATTTAGATTAATGGTCAGAAAAGTGGCTATTAAGATTAATGGTCAGAAAAGTGGCTATTAAGATTAATGGTCAGAAAAGTGGCTATTTAGATTAATGGTCAGAAAAGTGGCTATTAAGATTAATGGTCAGAAAAGTGGCTATTAAGATTAATGGTCAGAAAAGTGGCTATTAAGATTAATGGTCAGAAAAGTGGCTATTAAGATTAATGGTCAGAAAAGTGGCTATTTAGATTAATGGTCAGAAAAGTGGCTATTAAGATTAATGGTCAGAAAAGTGGCTATTTAGATTAATGGTCAGAAAAGTGGCTATTTAGATTAATGGTCAGGAAAGTGGCTATTTAGATTATTGGTCAGACAAATGGAGAAGTGCAGAGATTGATACATTTCTTCAGGAATAATGGTACAAGAAGTACATGAGGATATTCATGATATGGTGATCACATACTTCTATGAGGGCACACAGGGGATAATGATGGATGGTGTATGGATGGTTTGATGGATGAGGGGTGGATGGAAGAGTGATGGATGAATGGTGTATGGATGGTGTGTTGATGAATGATGGGTGGATAAATGAATGGTGGGTAGTGGATAGATGGATGGTGGATTATGGATGATGGATAGATGGTTGAATTATTGTTGAATAATGGATCAACAACCCTTCACAGCTTGTGTTGCCCAGCACTGGTCCCCATAAATCTATAATGGTGAATGAATTGTAGATGGATCAATGGATGGGTGGATGGATGATGATAGTATAGGGTGATGATAGATGACTGATGGTAATGATATATAGATGACTGATAGATGATGATGAATGATAGATGGATGATAAATAGAAAAATTAAAAACTAAACCTTGAACTTTTGTATCCGCTGCCTCGTAGACACATCGTTATCACTGTCTCCACCACCACCAGAGGACAGAGCTGAATGACTGCGAGGGATCTGGGACAACATTTGAGAATCTGAAGACATGTTCACATTTTGATAAGCGAAGAGATCCGGCTGGCTTAGGCGTCCAGGTGATGCCCACGGCTGCCTCGGGTGGGTATTGTAGTAGGAATTCTCCTGCCACTCTGAAGGCATATGACTGGAAAGTACAGCAATGAAATTTGGTTAATACAATTATCTGGTTTTACAGCAGTACCTCACTGACAGTACAACTGGCTATCGAGAAGATGTGCTCAAGTCAATGTTTCATGTGCATGAGACTCTCTTGGCTGGACTTACATTTATCTAGATTTTCTTGGCTGGACTTAGATTTATCCAGACTTTCTTGGCCGGACTTTCTTGACCAGACTTTCTTGACCAGACTTTCTTGACCAGACTTTCTTGACCAGACTTTCTTGACCAGACTTTCTTGACCAGACTTTCTTGACCAGACTTACTTGACCTGACTTACTTGACCTGACTTGTATTATACTACAGCCAGGGGAATCTGGTCCACCATCAAGTTTGCTTCAGCATGTAAGATGAGTCACTGTGACCCACCATCAAATAAGCCTGGTCAAAAGTTTAAACAAACTCTTTATGTGTGGTTTTCACAGCAACAACAAACTGTCCGAAAATTTATCAAAAAAATACCAGCAACAAAGCAGACCAACGAAAGACAAAGTTTAAAGAAGAAGAATTAATACTGAAGAACAGAAGACAACGAACATCCGCCAGTCAGCCTAGCTGGCAGTTTACTTGCTGAAGAAGACCTTAAAGTTAGTTGTGATATGCCAGGTAAAGAAGAAATCAAGGGAACAATTAGCCTTCTTCTAAAGAAAGACAGTAGCAGGATACCGCTCAAGCTTGTGTTGCCTGGCATTGGTCCCCGAAAATCTATAAATGGATTGCTTGTCTCGACCAAAATGGACCTCTGAAACATGCATTTGTGTTATCGCAATTTTGTTTCCCGAAATTGTTTTTGACAGCTCTACACAGTGGTTGCGCACGCACATGAACAAGTGAAATTTAACTGTATATTTCCGATAGGTCAATTAAAATCGTGATATGAGATTTGAAAGTCCACCCATTCATTGCCATTAACGTTGGGCTACAAGACTGTGGAAATGATTTATTATTTGATCAGCCCAATAAAAATGCATCTGGATTACTTGTGGATATTTAACACATGGCTGATTCAGACTTTGACAAGGACACTTAATACAAATGTAGGCGTAAAGGATTTGACGGATATATCGGCAAAAGATGTGACGAGGTAAGTATGAAAACAAAATTCTCTCCAATTTCCACCTCTGCATTAATGCCATTTAACGCTTCATACTAACATATAATCATTATTATGAATACTTCATGTCATAGATAGTTTAGTTATGTGTCTTTCAATGTTCTGATCATAATTTTAACTCAATTTGTTCAGTAATAATGAATTTTATTTGGAATAAAACTGACTCATTGTGTTTCAGCATTTTCACTTGGACTGAAAGACAAATCAGCCATTGAAGCATCCACCAATGGTTAGACATGTTAGATGTGTTAGCAATATGAAGGAAAGGTGGAGAGCGAACATGCCAGAGGAAAACACTGTTAAAAGTGGGAAGATAACTGGTTGTATACAGACTTTGCAGAGTCTTCTAAACCAGTATAAAGACGTTAAGTTAAGTTAGTTAAGTTATAACGTCAAAAGATGGATAGAGAAAAGAGTAGACGATTGCACCATTTAGGTCAGGGACTGGGGACAATGGAAATCCATTGCAGATTACCTTTTTAGTGGAAATGGGACAAGCTAAACTGAACTATCGTCAAAAAAGCAAAGGACTAACCTCCTTGTAGACTTGAAAAATGCTCTGGCAGAAGTGATTTGATCGTCCTCGGGTGAAGTGGAATGCTGACCACTGTCTCTGGCATCCATCAAATGTTCATTCATATACTCTGACCTGTGGAAAGTTTCATTTAGATTTGATGTGCGTACATGATGGGGGAAATGCCTGAACATTCAACAACAAAGCCAGAAAGTGATCAAGTCTTCAAAACATAGACTAGTAATGAGTTCACAGAATCTCACATAAGTAATTTTACCACAAAACAGACTAGTAATGAGTTCACAGAATCTCACATAAGTAATTTTACCACAAAACAGACTAGTAATGAGTTCACAGAATCTCACATAAGTAATTTTACCACAAAACAGACTAGTAATGAGTTCACAGAATCTCACATAAGTAATTTTACCACAAAACAGACTAGTAATGAGTTCACAGAATCTCACATAAGTAATTTTACCACAAAACAGACTAGTGATGAGTTCACAAATTCTCATGTAAGTAATCTTACCACAAAAATGATCAGGTGGTCTTCTATACCATCGAAATAAAACCATGAAAATAATCTTCTAACAAAATGAGTTCCATGTCAGCGAAGCCATCTGCACCTTATCTTCAACAATTGTAGTGTCTCTAACATTGTCAGTCCAATTTTTTCTTAATCTTCCTCTTACTCTGAAGCTCTGCTGCTTGGTGTTGGAAACTTATACAATAAGTGGTTTGGAGGCATCGACATAAATGAATCTACGTGCATTTGTACGTGGCTAGTTTTGCAAACAGACAAAAATCTACAAATAACGTGAAACGTGCTCTAATTACCCTGCCACTTGCACAATAACTATACAGGAACCCTGATTTGAAAGACAATGATAAGATTATTGATTGTAGTATCATTTCTTTATTAGGCAACGCATGACCTGCAGTAGTCAGCAACCCATAGCTGACTGCTAGTGTCAGGGCCAGCTAACCTGGGCTTTCAAAACCCTTATACACCTCCACGCGGTGATCCTGGATAACAGGCTACAACAGAGCAGACTGGCTAAGGAGAAGGTATTGAAGAGAGAAGGCTAAGCCTTTTCAGGGTTTGGTAGTGGGAGATTGAGAACAAACGAAGAAGAATTTTTTTATTAATTATAGGTTTTTGTCTATGAGCAAAAGTTGTCACGTACTAATGTATGTAAATTCATGTATGTCAATATCTCCATTTTATGAGCTTATAACACCAAGTAGCCCTATTCAGAGCTTCAGAGTAAGAGGAAGACTCAGAAATAATTGGACTGACAATGTTAAAGATATACTACAATGGTTGAAAATAACAGCAAGCACATGAAAGAAGGCTGCACATTCTAATTATGTTTAGTGCCATAACTGGATAGATGGGATGGAATTTGATGACAAAACTGATCATTTAAAATCAAAATCTTTCTCTCTCTTGTTGTCACTAATGTGTGACTCTGATGTCTGGTGGACTGGCTCTGATGTCTGGTGGACTGACTCTGATGTCTGGTGGACTGTCTTCTTCTTCTTGTTATCAAATACCCACAATGAGTAGTTTACTCTTTTGTGCGCCCTGAAAAGGATGTTAAGTGGTGGGTTGCTGTAGCTTTCCTCACATCACGAGCATGCTGATGAAGGTCAAACTGGGTCTTCTAGGTGAATGTGCTATGTTTGACTTCATCTCTGTGTTGCTCATTACTACGGGGATCACAATGATCCCCTACCTTATCAGTCAGTATGCCATGAAAAAAATCCGTTATTAAGCAGGACTACATGGAAGTCGAGGCCAGTATATTTTGCTTGACCCTGACTAGAATGTCTAATAAGTGAGTTTTGTCTGACCTGACAGTCTTCCTACCGGGTGAATTGTCTTAACAAATTGTATTATTACTAATTTTATTCCTTGATTAAAGAAAAAGTACCATATTGATGCCACTAACCGTGCTTGTCCATCTTGGTTCAAATCTTCAATTGTGTTGAACAACATGTCGTTGAGGTAGTCCACAAAACTCTGGAGCCTGTGAAGTATTGCCTCAAAGTGTGGAAAGTCTGCATGTGAAGGGGGGGTGTGAATGGATATTTCCTGTGGAGATTAATATTATTTTAGTCAGAGAGTGGTGGATGCTTGGAATGCACTGCCACAGGAAGTAGTGGAGGCAGAGATATATAATGCATTTAAGAATAGATTGGATGGGCATAGCTTTCGGAGCAAGGAAATGTAAATGAAACTGGTTGTATACAAACTTTGCATATTTGCATAGTCTTCTAAACCAGTATAAGGACATTAAGTTAAAAGTTCCCAAATTATTTCTTTCCTTGTTCTCTTCAAAACATTTTGAACATATTACATGAAAGCAACGGCCAGCATGAGATTACTGGCATTTCCATAGAGCTTGCCTAAAAATAGCACTGTTGGCCAGATATGCTTTCTTCTTGTTGTTGCACTGTTGGCCAGATATGCTTTCTTGTTGTTGTTGCTGAATACCCACAATGAGTATGCTTATTCTGTTAGTAAAGTAAGATGGCCATCTCTTGACTGGTTGTGCTCTTGGCTCACTCCGGTGTTAGTGTCATTTTTCTATGTTTGCTAGTTCCTGTTCAGATTATAATTCACAGCTCCTTCCCCAGGTGGCATCAATGGCTTTATTCTGCAGAATTCATGTGCTTTCACTCGGTTATCCTCTTGTTATGCTGCATCTTGCTGCGGCTGTGCCTGGCTTAAACTGTGAGAAAATCATTTTTCTACTTCTTGTCTTGTCTGTAACTCCAAGAGGTCGTACAGACATCACTCAGCATGTCAGTGATGTGTCTTGGGCTTGTTGCTAACCAGGCAGGGCCCAATTTGTCCTGGGTGATGTGTCTCGGGCTTGTTGCTAACCAGACAGGGCCCAATCTCTCCTCAGAGATGTGTCTTGGGCTTGTTGCTAACCAGGCAGGGCCCAATCTGTCCTGGGTGATGTGTCTTGGGCTTGTTGCTAACCAGGCAGGGCCCAATCTCTCCTGGGTAATGTGTCTTGGGCTTGTTGCTAACCAGGCAGGGCCCAATTTGTCCTGGGTGATGTGTCTTGGGCTTGTTGCTAACCAGGCAGGGCCCAATTTGTCCTGGGTGATGTGTCTCGGGCTTGTTGCTAACCAGACAGGGCCCAATCTCTCCTCAGAGATGTGTCTTGGGCTTGTTGCTAACCAGACAGGGCCCAATCTGTCCTGGGTGATGTGTCTTGGGCTTGTTGCTAACCAGGCAGGGCCCAATCTCTCCTCAGAGATGTGTCTTGGGCTTGTTGCTAACCAGGCAGGGCCCAATCTCTCCTCAGAGATGTGTCTTGGGCTTGTTGCTAACCAGGCAGGGCCCAATCTTTCCTGGGTGATGTGTCTTGGGCTTGTTGCTAACCAGGCAGGGCCCAATCTTTCCTGGGTAATGTGTCTTGGGCTTGTTGCTAACCAGGCAGGGCCCAATCTCTCCTGGGTGATGTGTCTTGGGCTTGTTGCTAACCAGGCAGGGCCCAATCTTTCCTGGGTAATGTGTCTTGGGCTTGTTGCTAACCAGGCAGGGCCCAATCTCTCCTGGGTGATGTGTCTTGGGCTTGTTGCTAACCAGGCAAGGCCCAATCTCTCCTGGGTGATGTGTTAGTCCATTATTGGCCTGTATGAACATTTCCCCGCCACACCAAAACTGCCACTGTCAGCAAACATGGTGAAGGACACCAAATCTTGTGAAGTTGAGCCGTGTGCACTATGTGAAAATATGACAGGGTAACCGAAATACTTTTTCAAATAGCTGATGACCCTGTCAGGATAATTAGAGGGTAAAACACCACAAAATGAATGACCTATCTAATCCAAATGGAAATCCCCAAAACATTTCCGTGGACACCTGAAGTCGTTGACTAGTATGAATTCAAGTCAAATCAGTGGCCTGGTGGCATCTGGAATGGACTAAAGCATGAGAGCTAATTTTGACCCAAGGCCTGTTAGGAGCCAACTTTGCTCTACATTCCCACAGGGCAAAAGAGGAGCAGCTAAGGAGATATGCTTCCTCTGCTCACTGCACATCGAGCACTTTTGCAGCAAATTGTTGAGCAGTCATTTTATCAGTGCTCGAGCTACATTTATTAGGGATCAAAGAGGGAAGGCAAACCCGATCTCAAAAATGATGTGCTGAAATCGGATGTGTGGGGAAAAGAGACTAACATCTGATCAGCCAAAATATACAGAGAATATTCTGGACAAGACCCCCCTCTTCCTCATAAATCTCTCTGGAAATATTCTTTTTTAGGATAGACTGGCTAATGAGGTGTGGGATGATATGATCCCTGTAGTAGTGAGCGACATGCAGATCAAGCAAAGTATCACAACCGCCTGGAGAACCCCAGTCCACTTTCATCAGCACACTCAGGATGTGAGGAAAGCTACTGCAACCCGCCACTTAATGTCCTTTCCAGGGCACACAAATGAGTACAAAATTACTCATTGTGAGTTCAACAACAACAAATCGGACATATCAGGCCGAAAGGCGCTGATATCACAGCCTCACTGCGACACAACATCAAACATTCTTTTTGAGGATGAAGAAGAAGCAGAAGAAGATCAGGTTACATTCTCATGAGACAGACGAACCATCTCATCTTCTGTCTCGACATGCATTCAGCACAAAGGGTCGCTCTCATGAGACAGCAGAACCATCTCGTCTTCTGTCTTGACATGCATTCAGCACAAAGGGTCACTCTCATGAGACAGATGAACCATCTCGTCTTCTGTCTTGACATGCATTCAGCACAAAGGGTCGCTCTCATGAGACAGCAGAACCATCTCGTCTTCTGTCTTGATATGCATTCAGCACAAAGGGTCACTCTCATGAGACAGCAGAACCATCTCATCTTCTGTCTTGACATGCATTCAGCACAAAGGGTCACTCTCATGAGACAGATGAACCATCTCGTCTTCTGTCTTGACATGCATTCAGCACAAAGGGTCGCTCTCATGAGACAGCAGAACCATCTCGTCTTCTGTCTTGATATGCATTCAGCACAAAGGGTCACTCTCATGAGACAGCAGAACCATCTCATCTTCTGTCTTGACATGCATTCAGCACAAAGGGTCGCTCTCATGAGACAGCAGAACCATCTCGTCTTCTGTCTTGACATGCATTCAGCACAAAGGGTCATTCTCATGAGACAGACGAAGCATCTCATCATGCGTTCAGCACAAGGGTTCATTCTCATGAGACAGACGAACCATCTCATCATGCGTTCAGCACAAAGGGTCATTCTCATGAGACAGACGAACCATCTCATCATGCGTTCAACACAAGGGGTCGTTTTCAATATATCTAATGCCGCAATTTATCAATTATAATTATTTAAACAACAACTGCCTGACATCACCACTATGTGGTTGCATAACATGGACAGTCTTCCGAAGAATGCCACATCATCTTAGTATGTACCTGTAACTGCAGCAACAATTTAGGCATCCTCTGGACAGGACTCAGCAACAACGACATGAGGTCTTCACTTTCACAGATGCTCAGTTTTATTGCCTTTAATAAAAAAGGAAAATATAAACAAACTCCATAACAGGAAAATAGAAACAAAATGAATTACAAAACAGGAAAATAGAAACAAAATGAATTCCAAAACTATACCAAGAAGAGTCCATAGCTCATTATTTGCAGACGATCTGGCTATGTGGACCTCTGAAAAGAATCTCACCATAGCAAGAAATCAGATGCAGCAGGCCCTAACATCGCTGGAAGAGTGGGCGAACTCATGGCTGGTCAAAATAAACGAGGAGAAAACCACATGCACAATATTCTCGCTTTCAATCAAACCACAAAACACCAAATTAAGCCTAAATGGCAAATTCCTGCAGCCAAACGACAACCCAAACTATCTGGGAGTCACATTTGATCGGCGCATGACATGGAAAAGTCAGATCGAGAGAAACCGAATGAGAGCCAGAGAAAGAATGGCAATCATGAGGAAACTTGCTGGCACAAGCTGGGGAGCAGAAGAAAGCATACTAAAAAAACTGTACACTGGAAGAGTGAGACCAGTTCTCGAGTATGGCATTGCGGCATGGACAACAGCAGCAAAGGCGAACTTCGATAAAGTTAGCAAACTTCAAAACCAAGCCATGAGAGTTATAACAGGAGGCATGAAGTCAACGCCAATTGTAGAACTTGAAAAGATTACAAAACTGCAATCCATGACCGATAGAAGAGACTGCAGAGCCCAGCTGCAGTCAGAGAAACTCCGAAGACTGACTGACCATCCAATGCACCAGAGACTAAACAATTTGGGAAATGGGAAACTAAAGCGGAGAAACTTTGCAGAAATAGCCAAAGCAAAGATGCACGAAGATCCCATAAACGCACTAACAACACCAAAGCCCATCACTACTGTACGAAAACCTACCTGGAGGCAGCATATATTTCCAGAGGTGGTAGAAAATATACCAGGTATTGGAAACAAAAACTGCCAGACTGAAAAAGAAAGGAGAGATACTACCCTAAGCTTTAAATCGAAAAACTACCCAAGCATGGACTGGACCCATGCATACACCGACGGTTCTGTAACAAACACTACACAGAACGGAGGGGCAGGAGCATTCCTGAACCTACCAAATGGCAGAAAAATAACACACTCATTCGCTACTGGTAAGTACACAAGCAATTTCAGAGCGGAGGCAGAGGCACTGAGGGCGGCAGTGGAAGAAATTGTCACACGTAAAGAAAATGAAAGCCATATAGTCCTGCTTACAGATGCTCTGGCCGTAGTCACAGTGCTAAAAAGCCAGAAAAACACTGAACTTAATGACTTAAGAGCAGTACTCTGTCAACTATGCCAGCAGTCCGCACCAAAAAGGGTAGTGGTACAGTGGGTCCCATCACACTGCAACATCCAAGGCAACGAGGAGGCAGACAGACTGGCAAAAAAAGGTCTATTGTGGCCAGTGCGAAGTCTGAAGACAACGACCTGCTCTCTTCTGTTCAACTGGTAATAGGCATCGTTTTTGGTGTAACCAGTATGTTCGGTTTCCCATTTGGTCATGTATCTGGCTTTGACAAGCCGTTTTGACTCTTCGTACATCATACTAGTATCTGTTTGTGTACCACCTATTCAATAAACTGAAGATAGGTGGCACTGATGAATGCCCCTGTGGTACCGGGAAAATGATCCCTGAACATCTTTGCAAAGTTGCCCGACATACGAGGACCAGAGAAAACACATGTGGCCATCACCAGTGCCAACCCTAGACAAGCTCTATGGCAGTGTCGACAGCCTCAAGATGACCGCTGCTTTCTTCGACAAATTCAAGTTTACGTTTGACAGCGCACAAAGAAGAAGAAGATTAAGCTTCCAATTAAATTCTTTTCTCTGAATTTCAAAACATGGCAGGTCTACCGGCCTACAGTGCCTACCTCGAGGTGACGTAATACAGGTTTATAAGATAATCAAAGGAACGGATAAATTAGACTATAACAAGTTTTTCAAAATACAACCACTTATAAGAACAAGAGGGCATAACTACAAATTAACTAAAGAAAGGTCCACATTAGATATTAGGAAATGTTTTTTTAGTCAGAGAGTGGTGAATGCTTAGAATGCATTGCCACAGGAAGTAGTGGAGGCAAGGACAAATAATGCATTTAATAATAGATTGGATGCGCATAGTTTTTTTAGCAAGGAAATGTAAATGAAACTGGTTGTATACATACTCTGCAGTCTTCTAAACCAGTATAAAGACATTAAGTTAAGTTATGGTATTTTTTAAACCATTATAAAGTATGATCCAGCCAAAGTATTTGAGTTTCCTAGTTATATTGTTGACCAGCCAATCTTGTTTGATGTCCAGCTCTTTCGGAATTTCTGTGTTTCTCTTTCTTGCTATAAAGTTCTATAATAAAACATACAAAAAAGGGCTCAGAATACCATTACGACCAAGTTGCAATAAAATGTGGCACATACTTTAAGAAACACTTGAAGTTGTGACGACTGTGCCAAGGCCCTTCGGAGATAAGTGAGTGCTGCAGGCAAGTCATAGGCATATTCCTTGTACAAGAACAGAAGAGACTCCTGCAGACAAAAATATGCAATGGCAGCTTAAATGTAATTTTGGAAAGGAAGTTTTCAAGAAAAAAGTCATAAATAGAGGAAGAATAACATAGGCAGCAATATTCTGTCAGTCTGACAGAAGTTCATGGGCAGTTGTGATTGATGCCGTGACCTTTTGCTGTTTATTGTACACGCTTATATGACCTGTCTCTGCAAGTATGCTGTTTCTTTTGCTGCTAACCACTTCATTACCTCTAAGAAATAGCAGATGTCTTGTGTTACCACTATCATCTCATAGATAACAGAAACCGGTTTGCATTAGAACAAAAATTAATTAAAACAATTAACCTTCCACATGGGGAGTCTCAGACCTAATGGCTTTAACATGTCTATACCTTTTCCTAAAATTATTTTTACACATATCTCCTTGTTCCTCCTGGGCTCAACATATGTTGTTATGAATAACAGATGAGAAGTGACTGGTGTTGAATAGCAAACCTGCTGACAACATTAGGTCACAGTCACGGTCTCGGTTTTGAAATTCCCCCAAAGGAAAATAAAAAAGAGGTAGACCAAAACACACAGAGAAAAAAGCTCAAGGAAGACAAAGGAGATAAAGAAGCTATAAAGAGAGCTGGAAAACGTGGCACAGGGCAGTACATTTTCATTCGTTGTCCTGTCCTCCACAGGCAGCTGAAGGGTTTTGATTGATTGTGAAATATTCAAAATGTTTTCCATTTTCCTTGTTTATAATTGTTAATTAATTTCATCCATGCCTTCTCTGTCCCTGATGAAGGCCATATACAAAGGCAAGTCAGTCAGTAGATCACAAACTAACATGGGACAGCCTAGTCGACAGTGAGCTGGTTTGCTAGGGTTCGAGTTCACAGACAGACAGTAAAAGAATGTGGGTTTGGTTCATTAGGGTGTTTGTATGGCATAATTGGTTATAGGGTGTTTGTATGGCATAATTGGTAATAGGGTGTTTGTATGGCATAATTGGTTATAAAGTGTTTGTATGGCATAATCAATTTTAGGTTGTTTGTATGGCATAATCGATTTTAGGTTGTTTGTATGGCATAATCGATTTTAGGTTGTTTGTATGGCATAATCGATTTTAGGTTGTTTGTATGGCATAATCGATTTTAGGTTTGTATGGCATAATCGATTATTGGGTGTTTGTATGGCATAATCAATTTTAGGTTGTTTGTATGGCATAATCGATTATTGGGTGTTTGTATGGCATAATCGATTTTAGGTTGTTTGTATGGCATAATCGATTTTAGGTTTGAATGGCATAATCGATTATTGGGTGTTTGTATGGCATAATCAATTTTAGGCTGTTTGTATGGCATAATCGATTATTGGGTGTTTGTATGGCATAATCAATTTTAGGTTGTTTGTATGGCATAATCGATTATTGGGTGTTTGTATGGCATAATCGATTTTAGGTTGTTTGTATGGCATAATCGATTTAATTTATGAAAAGTGTGCTGACGAACACAGAATGAATCCTGTCCCTGCACTGATAAAGCAATGGAATGTTAATGTTGTTGTTGTTGTTGTTCTTTAATGCCCACAATGAGGACATTCACTCTTTTGTGCATCCTGAAAAGCGCGTTAAGTGGCTGGCTGTAGTATCTTTCCTCACATCCCGAGTGTGCTGGTGAAGGTGGTCCATGGTCGTCCAGACAGTTCTACTATTTTTGACAATAGAGTGGCGCTCACTACTGCGGGGATCACATCGATCCACATCTCATCAGCCAGACTGCCTTGAAAACAGCCTGTTTCCAGGGAATGCTACATGGAGGAGAGATAGTAGTCTTGGTCAGTGTGTTGTGCCTGATCGGACTTGCATCTCAATTCCCCCAAAGTGATGGGATAAGTGTATCAATGTTGGGGGAGATGGGATAAGTGTATCAATGTTGGGGGAGATGGGATAAGTGTATCAATGTTGGGGGAGATGGGATACGTGTATCAATGTTGGTGGGATAAGTGTATCAATGTTGGTGGAGATGGGATTAGTGTATCAATGTTGGGGGAGATGGGATAAGTGTATCAATGTTGGGGGAGATGGGATAAGTGTATCAATGTTGGGGGAGATGGGATAAGTGTATCAATGTTGGTGGAGATGAGTGTATCAATGTTGGGGGAGATGAGATAAGTGTATCAATGTTGGTGGAGATGGGATCAGTGTATCAATGTTGGGGGAGATGAGATAAGTGTATCAATGTTGGGGGAGATGGGATAAGTGTATCAATGTTGGTGGAGATGGGATAACTGTATCGATGTTGGTGGAGATGAGATAAGTGTATCAATGTTGGTGGAGATGGGATAAGTGTATCAATATTGGTGGAGATGGGATAAGTGTATGAATGTTGGTGGAGATGAGTGTATCAATGTTAGGGGAGATGAGATAAGTGTATCAATGTTGGGGGAGATGGGATAAGTGTAACAATGTTGGTGGAGATGAGATAAGTATATCAATGTTGGGGGAAATGAGTGTATAAATGTTGGGGGAGATGAGATAAGTGTATCAATGTTGGGGGAGATGAGATAAGTGTATCAATGTTGGGGGAGATGAGATAAGTGTATCAATGTTGGTGGGAGATGAGATAAGTGTATCAATGTTGGGGGAGATGAGTTAAGTGTATCAATGTTGGTGGAGATGAGTGTATTAATGTTGGGGGAGATGAGATAAGTGTATCAATGTTGGTGGAGATGAGTGTATCAATGTTGGGGGAGATGAGATAAGTGTATCAATGTTGGGGGAGATCAGATAGGTGTATCAATGTTGGTGGAGATGAGTAAATCAATGTTGGGGGAGATGAGATAAGTGTATCAATGTTGGTGGAGATGAGATAAGTGTATCAATGTTGGGGGAGATGAGATAAGTGTATCAATGTTGGTGGAGATGAGTGTATCAATGTTGGGGGAGATGGGATAAGTGTATCAATGTTGGGGGAGATGAGATAAGTGTATCAATGTTGGGGGAGATGAGATAAGTGTATCAATGTTGGGGGAGATGGGATAAGTGTATCAATGTTGGTGGAGATGGGATAAGTGTATCAATGTTGGGGGAGATGAGTGTATCAATGTTGGGGGAGATGAGATAAGTGTATCAATGTTGGGGGAGATGAGTGTATCAATGTTGGGGGAGATGAGATAAGTGTATCAATGTTGGGGGAGATGAGTGTATCAATGTTGGGGGAGATGAGATAAGTGTATCAATGTTAGCGGAGATGAGTGTATCAATGTTGGGAAAGATGAGATAAGTGTATCAATGTTGGGGGAGATGAGTGTATCAATGTTGGGAAAGATGAGATAAGTGTATCAATGTTGGGGGAAATGAGTGTATCAATGTTGGTGGAGATGGGATAAGTGTATCAATGTTGGGGGAGATGGGATATGTGTATCAATGTTGAGGGAGATGAGATAAGTGTATCAATGTTGGGGGAGATGAGTGTATCAATGTTGGGGGAGATGAGATAAGTGTATCAATGTTGGGGGAGATGAGTGTATCAATGTTGGGGGAGATGAGATAAGTGTATCAATGTTGGGGGAGATGAGTGTATCAATGTTGGGAAAGATGAGATAAGTGTATCAATGTTGGGGGAGATGAGTGTATCAATGTTGGTGGAGATGGGATAAGTGTATCAATGTTGGGGGAGATGGAATAAGTGTATCAATGTTGAGGGAGATGAGATAAGTGTATCAATGTTGGGGGAGATGAGTGTATCAATGTTGGGGGAGATCAGATAAGTGTATCAATGTTGGGGGAGATGAGTGAATCAATGTTGGGGGAGATGAGATAAGTGTATCAATGTTGGGGGAGATGAGTGTATCAATGTTGGGAAAGATGAGATAAGTGTATCAATGTTGGGGGAGATGAGATCAGTGTATCAATGTTGGGGGAGATAAGATAAGTGTATCAATGTTGGTGGAGATGGGATAAGTGTATCAATGTTGGGGGAGATGGGATAAGTGTATCAATGTTGGGGGAGATGAGATAAGTGTATCAATGTTGGTGGAGATGAGATAAGTGTATCAATGTTGGGGGAGATGGGATAAGTGTATCAATGTTGGGGGAGATGAGATAAGTGTATCAATGTTGGTGGAGATAAGATAAGTGTATCAATGTTGGTGGAGATGAGATAAGTGTATCAATGTTGGGGGAGATGGGATAAGTGTATCAATGTTGGTGGGATAGGTGTATCAATGTTGGGAGAGATGGGATAAGTGTATCAATGTTGGTGGAGATGAGATAAGTGTATCAATGTTGGGGGAGATGG
This sequence comes from Ariolimax columbianus, assembly GCA_036924085.1. Classification (NCBI taxonomy): domain Eukaryota; kingdom Metazoa; phylum Mollusca; class Gastropoda; order Stylommatophora; family Arionidae; genus Ariolimax; species Ariolimax columbianus. The sequence continues at coordinate 75,814,463 of JAVGWX010000013.1, forward strand.
GATAAGTGTATCAATGTTGGTGGAGATGAGTGTATCAATGTTGGGGGAGATGAGATAAGTGTATCAATGTTGGGGGAGATGAGATAAGTGTATCAATGTTGGGGGAGATGAGATAAGTGTATCAATGTTGGGGGAGATGAGATAAGTGTATCAATGTTGGGGGAGATGAGATAAGTGTATCAATGTTGGGGGAGATGAGTGTATCAATGTTGGGAAAGATGAGATAAGTGTATCAATGTTGGAGGAGATGAGTGTATCAATGTTGGTGGAGATGGGATAAGTGTATCAATGTTGGGGGAGATGGGATAAGTGTATCAATGTTGAGGGAGATGAGATAAGTGTATCAATGTTGGGGGAGATGAGTGTATCAATGTTGGGGGAGATGAGATAAGTGTATCAATGTTGGGGGAGATGAGTGTATCAATGTTGGGGGAGATGAGATAAGTATCAATGTTAGCGGAGATGAGTGTATCAATGTTCGGAAAGATGAGATCAGTGTATCAATGTTGGGGGATATAAGATAAGTGTATCAATGTTGGTGGAGATGGGATAAGTGTATCAATGTTGGGGGAGATGGGATAAGTGTATCAATGTTGGGGGAGATGAGATAAGTGTATCAATGTTGGTGGAGATGAGATAAGTGTATCAATGTTGGGGGAGATGGGATAAGTGTATCAATGTTGGGGGAGATGAGATAAGTGTATCAATGTTGGGGGAGATGGGATAAGTGTATCAATGTTGGGAAAGATGAGATAAGTGTATCAATGTTGGGGGAGATGAGTGTATCAATGTTGGGAAAGATGAGATAAGTGTATCAATGTTGGGGGAGATGAGTGTATCAATGTTGGTGGAGATGGGATAAGTGTATCAATGTTGGGGGAGATGGGATAAGTGTATCAATGTTGAGGGAGATGAGATAAGTGTATCAATGTTGGGGGAGATGAGTGTATCAATGTTGGGGGAGATGAGATAAGTGTATCAATGTTGGGGGAGATGAGTGTATCAATGTTGGGGGAGATGAGATAAGTGTATCAATGTTGGGGGAGATGAGTGTATCAATGTTGGGAAAGATGAGATAAGTGTATCAATGTTGGGGGAGATGAGTGTATCAATGTTGGGAAAGATGAGATAAGTGTATCAATGTTGGGGGAGATGAGATCAGTGTATCAATGTTGGGGGAGATAAGATAAGTGTATCAATGTTGGTGGAGATGGGATAAGTGTATCAATGTTGGGGGAGATGGGATAAGTGTATCAATGTTGGGGGAGATGAGATAAGTGTATCAATGTTGGTGGAGATGAGATAAGTGTATCAATGTTGGGGGAGATGAGTGTATCAATGTTGGGGGAGATGAGATAAGTGTATCAATGTTGGTGGAGATAAGATAAGTGTTTCAATGTTGGTGGGGATGAGATAAGTGTATCAATGTTGGGGGAGATGGGATAAGTGTATCAATGTTGGTGGGATAGGTGTATCAATGTTGGGGGAGATGGGATAAGTGTATCAATGTTGGTGGAGATGAGATAAGTGTATCAATGTTGGGGGAGATGGGATAAGTGTATCAATGTTGGTGGAGATGAGTGTATCAATGTTGGGGGAGATGAGATAAGTGTATCAATGTTGGGGGAGATGAGATAAGTGTATCAATGTTGGGGGAGATGAGTGTATCAATGTTGGGGGAGATGAGATAAGTGTATCAATGTTGGGGGAGATGAGTGTATCAATGTTGGGAAAGATGAGATAAGTGTATCAATGTTGGTGGAGATGGGATAAGTGTATCAATGTTGGGGGAGATGGGATAAGTGTATCAATGTTGAGGGAGATGAGATAAGTGTATCAATGTTGGGGGAGATGGGATAAGTGTATCAATGTTGGGGGAGATGAGATAAGTATATCAATGTTGGGGGAGATGAGTGTATCAATGTTGGGGGAGATGAGATAAGTGTATCAATGTTGGGGGAGATGAGATAAGTGTATTAATGTTGGGGGAGATGAGATAAGTGTATCAATGTTGAGGGAGATGAGATAAGTGTATCAATGTTGGTGGAGATGAGATAAGTGTATCAATGTTGGTGGAGATGAGTGTATTAATGTTGGGGGAGATGAGATAAGTGTATCAATGTTGGTGGAGATGAGTGTATCAATGTTATGGGAGATGAGATAAGTGTATCAATGTTGGTGGAGATGAGTGTATCAATGTTGGGGGAGATGAGATAAGTGTATCAATGTTGGGGGAGATGAGTGTATCAATTTTGGGGGAGATGAGATAAGTGTATCAATGTTGGGGGAGATGAGATATGTGTATCAATGTTGGGGGAGATGAGATAAGTGTATCAATGTTGGGGGAGATGAGTTAAGTGTATCAATGTTGGGGGAGATGAGATAAGTATATCAATGTTGGTGGAGATGAGATAAGTGTATCAATGTTGGTGGAGATGAGTGTATCAATGATGGGGGAGATGAGATAAGTGTATCAATGTTGGGGGAGATGAGATAAGTGTATCAATGTTAAGGGAGATGAGATAAGTGTATCAATGTTGGGGGAGATGGGATAAGTGTATCAATATTGGTGGAGATGGGATAAGTGTATCAATGTTGGTGGAGATGGGATAAGTGTATCAATGTTGGGGGAGATGAGTGTATCAATGTTGGGGGAGATGAGATAAGTGTATCAATGTTGGTGGAGATGAGATAAGTGTATCAATGTTGGGGGAGATGAGTGTATCAATGTTGGGGAGATGAGATAAGTGTATCAATGTTGGGGGAGATGAGTGTATCAATGTTGGGGGAGATGAGATAAGTGTATCAATGTTGGGGGAGATGAGTGTATCAATGTTGGTGGAGATGGGATAAGTGTATCAATGTTGGGGGAGATGAGTGTATCAATGTTGGTGGAGATGGGATAAGTGTATCAATGTTGGGGGAGATGAGTGTGTCAATGTTGGGGGAGATGAGATAAGTGTATCAATGTTGGGGGAGATGAGATAAGTGTATCAATGTTGGGGGAGATGAGATAAGTGTATCAATGTTGGTGGAGATGAGTGTATCAATGTTGGGAGATATGAGATAAGTGTATCAATGTTGGGGGAGATGAGTGTATCAATGTTGGTGGAGATGAGATAAGTGTATCAATGTTGGTGGAGATGAGTGTATCAATGTTGTGGGATATGAGATAAGTGTATCAATGTTGGGGGAGATGAGTGTATCAATGTTGGTGGAGATGAGATAAGTGTATCAATGTTGGTGGAGATGGGATAAGTGTATCAATGTTGGGGGAGATAAGATAAGTGTATCAATGTTGGTGGAGATGGGATAAGTGTATCAATGTTGGGGGAGATGGGATAAGTGTATCAATGTTGGGGGAGATGAGATAAGTGTATTAATGTTGGGGGAGATGAGATAAGTGTATCAATGTTGGGGGAGATGGGATAAGTGTATCAATGTTGGGGGAGATGAGATAAGTGTATCAATGTTCGGGGAGATGGGATAAGTGTATCAATGTTGGTGGAGATGAGATAAGTGTATCAAGGTTGGTGGAGATGGGATAAGTGTATCAATGTTGGGGGAGATGGGATAAGTGTATCAATGTTGGGGGAGATGAGATAAGTGTATCAATGTTGGTGGAGATGGGATAAGTGTATCAATGTTGGTGGAGATGAGATAAGTGTATCAATGTTTGTGGAGAAGAGATAAGTGTATCAATGTTGGTGGAGATGAGATAAGTGTATCAATGTTCGGGGAGATGGGATAAGTGTATCAATGTGCGTGGGATAAGTGTATCAATGTTGGTGGAGATGGGATAAGTGTATCAATGTTGGTGGAGATGAGTGTATCAATGTTGGGGGAGATGAGATAAGTGTATCAATGTTGGTGGAGATGAGTGTATCAATGTTGGGGGAGATGAGATAAGTGTATCAATGTTGGGGGAGATGGGATAAGTGTATCAATGTTGGGGAAGATGAGATAAGTGTATCAATGTTGGGGGAGATGAGTGTATCAATGTTGGGGGAGATGAGATAAGTGTATCAATGTTGGGGGAGATGGGATAAGTGTATCAATGTTGGGGGAGATGAGTGTATCAATGTTGGGGGAGATGAGATAAGTGTATCAATGTTGGGGGAGATGAGTGTATCAATGTTGGTGGAGATGGGATAAGTGTATCAATGTTGGGGGAGATGAGTGTATCAATGTTGGTGGAGATGGGATAAGTGTATCAATGTTGGGGGAGATGAGTGTGTCAATGTTGGGGGAGATGAGATAAGTGTATCAATGTTGGGGGAGATGAGATAAGTGTATCAATGTTGGGGGAGATGAGATAAGTGTATCAATGTTGGGGGAGATGAGATAAGTGTATCAATGTTGGTGGAGATGAGTGTATCAATGTTGGGGGATATGAGATAAGTGTATCAATGTTGGGGGAGATGAGTGTATCAATGTTGGTGGAGATGAGATAAGTGTATCAATGTTGGTGGAGATGAGTGTATCAATGTTGGGGGAGATGAGATAAGTGTATCAATGTTGGGGGAGATGAGTGTATCAATGTTGGTGGAGATGAGATAAGTGTATCAATGTTGGTGGAGATGGGATAAGTGTATCAATGTTGGGGGAGATAAGATAAGTGTATCAATGTTGGTGGAGATGGGATAAGTGTATCAATGTTGGGGGAGATGGGATAAGTGTATCAATGTTGGGGGAGATGAGATAAGTGTATTAATGTTGGGGGAGATGAGATAAGTGTATCAATGTTGGGGGAGATGGGATAAGTGTATCAATGTTGGGGGAGATGAGATAAGTGTATCAATGTTCGGGGAGATGGGATAAGTGTATCAATGTTGGTGGAGATGAGATAAGTGTATCAAGGTTGGTGGAGATGGGATAAGTGTATCAATGTTGGGGGAGATGAGTGTATCAATGTTGGGGGAGATGAGATAAGTGTATCAATGTTGGGGGAGATGAGTGTATCAATGTTGGTGGAGATGGGATAAGTGTATCAATGTTGGGGGAGATGAGTGTATCAATGTTGGTGGAGATGGGATAAGTGTATCAATGTTGGGGGAGATGAGTGTGTCAATGTTGGGGGAGATGAGATAAGTGTATCAATGTTGGGGGAGATGAGATAAGTGTATCAATGTTGGGGGAGATGAGATAAGTGTATCAATGTTGGTGGAGATGAGTGTATCAATGTTGGGAGATATGAGATAAGTGTATCAATGTTGGGGGAGATGAGTGTATCAATGTTGGTGGAGATGAGATAAGTGTATCAATGTTGGTGGAGATGAGTGTATCAATGTTGGGGGATATGAGATAAGTGTATCAATGTTGGGGGAGATGAGTGTATCAATGTTGGTGGAGATGAGATAAGTGTATCAATGTTGGTGGAGATGGGATAAGTGTATCAATGTTGGGGGAGATAAGATAAGTGTATCAATGTTGGTGGAGATGGGATAAGTGTATCAATGTTGGGGGAGATGGGATAAGTGTATCAATGTTGGGGGAGATGAGATAAGTGTATTAATGTTGGGGGAGATGAGATAAGTGTATCAATGTTGGGGGAGATGGGATAAGTGTATCAATGTTGGGGGAGATGAGATAAGTGTATCAATGTTCGGGGAGATGGGATAAGTGTATCAATGTTGGTGGAGATGAGATAAGTGTATCAAGGTTGGTGGAGATGGGATAAGTGTATCAATGTTGGGGGAGATGGGATAAGTGTATCAATGTTGGGGGAGATGAGATAAGTGTATCAATGTTGGTGGAGATGGGATAAGTGTATCAATGTTGGTGGAGATGAGATAAGTGTATCAATGTTTGTGGAGAAGAGATAAGTGTATCAATGTTGGTGGAGATGAGATAAGTGTATCAATGTTCGGGGAGATGGGATAAGTGTATCAATGTGCGTGGGATAAGTGTATCAATGTTGGTGGAGATGGGATAAGTGTATCAATGTTGGTGGAGATGAGTGTATCAATGTTGGGGGAGATGAGATAAGTGTATCAATGTTGGTGGAGATGAGTGTATCAATGTTGGGGGAGATGAGATAAGTGTATCAATGTTGGGGGAGATGGGATAAGTGTATCAATGTTGGGGGAGATGGGATAAGTGTATCAATGTTGGGGAAGATGAGATAAGTGTATCAATGTTGGGGGAGATGAGTGTATCAATGTTGGGGGAGATGAGATAAGTGTATCAATGTTGGGGGAGATGGGATAAGTGTATCAATGTTGGGGGAGATGAGTGTATCAATGTTGGGGGAGATGAGATAAGTGTATCAATGTTGGGGGAGATGAGTGTATCAATGTTGGTGGAGATGGGATAAGTGTATCAATGTTGGGGGAGATGAGTGTATCAATGTTGGTGGAGATGGGATAAGTGTATCAATGTTGGGGGAGATGAGTGTGTCAATGTTGGGGGAGATGAGATAAGTGTATCAATGTTGGGGGAGATGAGATAAGTGTATCAATGTTGGGGGAGATGAGATAAGTGTATCAATGTTGGTGGAGATGAGTGTATCAATGTTGGGGGATATGAGATAAGTGTATCAATGTTGGGGGAGATGAGTGTATCAATGTTGGTGGAGATGAGATAAGTGTATCAATGTTGGTGGAGATGAGTGTATCAATGTTGGGGGATATGAGATAAGTGTATCAATGTTGGGGGAGATGAGTGTATCAATGTTGGTGGAGATGAGATAAGTGTATCAATGTTGGTGGAGATGGGATAAGTGTATCAATGTTGGGGGAGATAAGATAAGTGTATCAATGTTGGTGGAGATGGGATAAGTGTATCAATGTTGGGGGAGATGGGATAAGTGTATCAATGTTGGGGGAGATGAGATAAGTGTATTAATGTTGGGGGAGATGAGATAAGTGTATCAATGTTGGGGGAGATGGGATAAGTGTATCAATGTTGGGGGAGATGAGATAAGTGTATCAATGTTCGGGGAGATGGGATAAGTGTATCAATGTTTGTGGAGATGAGATAAGTGTATCAAGGTTGGTGGAGATGGGATAAGTGTATCAATGTTGGGGGAGATGGGATAAGTGTATCAATGTTGGGGGAGATGAGATAAGTGTATCAATGTTGGTGGAGATGGGATAAGTGTATCAATGTTGGTGGAGATGAGATAAGTGTATCAATGTTTGTGGAGAAGAGATAAGTGTATCAATGTTGGAGGAGATGAGATAAGTGTATCAATGTTCGGGGAGATGGGATAAGTGTATCAATGTGCGTGGGATAAGTGTATCAATGTTGGTGGAGATGGGATAAGTGTATCAATGTTGGTGGAGATGAGTGTATCAATGTTGGGGGAGATGAGATAAGTGTATCAATGTTGGTGGAGATGAGTGTATCAATGTTGGGGGAGATGAGATAAGTGTATCAATGTTGGGGGAGATGGGATAAGTGTATCAATGTTGGGGGAGATGGGATAAGTGTATAAATGTTGGGGAAGATGAGATAAGTGTATCAATGTTGGGGGAGATGAGTGTATCAATGTTGGGGGAGATGAGATAAGTGTATCAATGTTGGGGGAGATGGGATAAGTGTATCAATGTTGGGGGAGATGGGATAAGTGTATCAATGTTGGTGGAGATAGGATAAGTGTATCAATGTTGGGGGACATGAGATAAGTGTATCAATGTTGGGGGAGATGGGATAAGTGTATCAATGTTGGTGGAGATGGGATAAGTGTATCAATGTTGGGGGAGATGGGATAAGTGTATGAATGTTGGTGGAGATGAGTGTATCAATGTTGGGGGAGATTAGATAAGTGTATCAATGTTGGGGGAGATGGGCTAAGTATATCAATGTTGGGGGAGATGAGTGTATCAATGTTGGGGGAGATGAGATAAGTGTATCAATGTTGGGGGAGATGAGATAAGTGTATCAATGTTGGGGGAGATGAGATAAGTGTATCAATGTTGGGGGAGATGAGATAAGTGTATCAATGTTGGTGGAGATGAGTGTATTAATGTTGGGGGAGATGAGATAAGTGTATCAATGTTGGTGGAGATGAGTGTATCAATGTTGGGGGAGATGAGATAAGTGTATCAATGTTGGGGGAGATGAGATAAGTGTATCAATGTTGGTGGAGATGAGTGTATCAATGTTTGGGGAGATGAGATAAGTGTATCAATGTTGGGGGAGATGAGATAAGTGTATCAATGTTGGGGGAGATGAGATAAGTGTATCAATGTTGGTGGAGATGGGATAAGTGTATCAATGTTGGTGGAGATGAGTGTATCAATGTTGGTGGAGATGAGATAAGTGTATCAATGTTGGTGGAGATGGGATAAGTGTATCAATGTTGGGGGAGATGAGATAAGTGTATCAATGTTGGTGGAGATGGGATAAGTGTATCAATGTTGGTGGAGATGAGATAAGTGTATCAATGTTGGGGGAGATGGGATAAGTGTATCAATGTTGGGGGAGATGGGATAAGTGTATCAATGTTGGGGGAGATGAGATAAGTGTATCAATGTTGGGGGAGATGAGATAAGTGTATCAATGTTGGTGGAGATGGGATAAGTGTATCAATGTTGGGGGAGATGAGATAAGTGTATCAATGTTGGTGGAGATGGGATAAGTGTATCAATGTTGGGGGAGATGGGATAAGTGTATCAATGTTGGTGGAGATGAGATAAGTGTATCAATGTTGGGGGAGATGAGTGTATCAATGTTGGTGGAGATGGGATAAGTGTATCAATGTTGGGGGAGATGAGTGTATCAATGTTGGTGGAGATGGGATAAGTGTATCAATGTTGGGGGAGATGAGTGTGTCAATGTTGGGGGAGATGAGATAAGTGTATCAATGTTGGGGGAGATGAGATAAGTGTATCAATGTTGGGGGAGATGAGATAAGTGTATCAATGTTGGTGGAGATGAGTGTATCAATGTTGGGGGATATGAGATAAGTGTATCAATGTTGGGGGAGATGAGTGTATCAATGTTGGTGGAGATGAGATAAGTGTATCAATGTTGGTGGAGATGAGTGTATCAATGTTGGGGGATATGAGATAAGTGTATCAATGTTGGGGGAGATGAGTTTATCAATGTTGGTGGAGATGAGATAAGTGTATCAATGTTGGTGGAGATGGGATAAGTGTATCAATGTTGGGGGAGATAAGATAAGTGTATCAATGTTGGTGGAGATGGGATAAGTGTATCAATGTTGGGGGAGATGGGATAAGTGTATCAATGTTGGGGGAGATGAGATAAGTGTATTAATGTTGGGGGAGATGAGATAAGTGTATCAATGTTGGGGGAGATGGGATAAGTGTATCAATGTTGGGGGAGATGAGATAAGTGTATCAATGTTCGGGGAGATGGGATAAGTGTATCAATGTTGGTGGAGATGAGATAAGTGTATCAAGGTTGGTGGAGATGGGATAAGTGTATCAATGTTGGGGGAGATGGGATAAGTGTATCAATGTTGGGGGAGATGAGATAAGTGTATCAATGTTGGTGGAGATGGGATAAGTGTATCAATGTTGGTGGAGATGGGATAAGTGTATCAATGTTGGGGGAGATGAGATAAGTGTATCAATGTTCGGGGAGATGGGATAAGTGTATCAATGTTGGGGGAGATGGGATAAGTGTATCAATGTTGGGGGAGATGGGATAAGTGTATCAATGTTGGGGGAGATGAGATAAGTGTATCAATGTTGGTGGAGATGGGATAAGTGTATCAATGTTGGTGGAGATGAGATAAGTGTATCAATGTTTGTGGAGAAGAGATAAGTGTATCAATGTTGGTGGAGATGAGATAAGTGTATCAATGTTCGGGGAGATGGGATAAGTGTATCAATGTGCGTGGGATAAGTGTATCAATGTTGGTGGAGATGGGATAAGTGTATCAATGTTGGTGGAGATGAGTGTATCAATGTTGGGGGAGATGAGATAAGTGTATCAATGTTGGTGGAGATGAGTGTATCAATGTTGGGGGAGATGAGATAAGTGTATCAATGTTGGGGGAGATGGGATAAGTGTATCAATGTTGGGGGAGATGGGATAAGTGTATCAATGTTGGGGAAGATGAGATAAGTGTATCAATGTTGGGGGAGATGAGTGTATCAATGTTGGGGGAGATGAGATAAGTGTATCAATGTTGGGGGAGATGGGATAAGTGTATCAATGTTGGGGGAGATGGGATAAGTGTATCAATGTTGGTGGAGATGGGATAAGTGTATCAATGTTGGGGGACATGAGATAAGTGTATCAATGTTGGGGGAGATGGGATAAGTGTATCAATGTTGGTGGAGATGGGATAAGTGTATCAATGTTGGGGGAGATGGGATAAGTGTATGAATGTTGGTGGAGATGAGTGTATCAATGTTGGGGGAGATTAGATAAGTGTATCAATGTTGGGGGAGATGGGCTAAGTATATCAATGTTGGGGGAGATGAGTGTATCAATGTTGGGGGAGATGAGATAAGTGTATCAATGTTGGGGGAGATGAGATAAGTGTATCAATGTTGGGGGAGATGAGATAAGTGTATCAATGTTGGGGGAGATGAGATAAGTGTATCAATGTTGGTGGAGATGAGTGTATTAATGTTGGGGGAGATGAGATAAGTGTATCAATGTTGGTGGAGATGAGTGTATCAATGTTGGGGGAGATGAGATAAGTGTATCAATGTTGGGGGAGATGAGATAAGTGTATCAATGTTGGTGGAGATGAGTGTATCAATGTTTGGGGAGATGAGATAAGTGTATCAATGTTGGGGGAGATGAGATAAGTGTATCAATGTTGGGGGAGATGAGATAAGTGTATCAATGTTGGTGGAGATGGGATAAGTGTATCAATGTTGGTGGAGATGAGTGTATCAATGTTGGTGGAGATGAGATAAGTGTATCAATGTTGGTGGAGATGGGATAAGTGTATCAATGTTGGGGGAGATGAGATAAGTGTATCAATGTTGGTGGAGATGGGATAAGTGTATCAATGTTGGTGGAGATGAGATAAGTGTATCAATGTTGGGGGAGATGGGATAAGTGTATCAATGTTGGGGGAGATGGGATAAGTGTATCAATGTTGGGGGAGATGAGATAAGTGTATCAATGTTGGGGGAGATGAGATAAGTGTATCAATGTTGGTGGAGATGGGATAAGTGTATCAATGTTGGGGGAGATGAGATAAGTGTATCAATGTTGGTGGAGATGGGATAAGTGTATCAATGTTGGGGGAGATGGGATAAGTGTATCAATGTTGGTGGAGATGAGATAAGTGTATCAATGTTGGGGGAGATGGGATAAGTGTATCAATGTTGGGGGAGATGGGATAAGTGTATCAATGTTGGTGGAGATGGGATAAGTGTATCAATGTTGGTGGAGATGGGATAAGTGTATCAATGTTGGTGGAGATGGGATAAGTGTATCAATGTTGGGGGACATGAGATAAGTGTATCAATGTTGGGGGAGATGGGATAAGTGTATCAATGTTGGTGGAGATGGGATAAGTGTATCAATGTTGGGGGACATGAGATAAGTGTATCAATGTTGGGGGAGATGGGATAAGTGTATCAATGTTGGGGGAGATTAGATAAGTGTATCAATGTTGGGGGAGATGGGCTAAGTATATCAATGTTGGGGGAGATGAGTGTATCAATGTTGGGGGAGATGAGATAAGTGTATCAATGTTGGGGGAGATGAGATAAGTGTATCAATGTTGGGGGAGATGAGATAAGTGTATCAATGTTGGGGGAGATGAGATAAGTGTATCAATGTTGGTGGAGATGAGTGTATTAATGTTGGGGGAGATGAGATAAGTGTATCAATGTTGGTGGAGATGAGTGTATCAATGTTGGGGGAGATGAGATAAGTGTATCAATGTTGGGGGAGATGAGATAAGTGTATCAATGTTGGTGGAGATGAGTGTATCAATGTTTGGGGAGATGAGATAAGTGTATCAATGTTGGGGGAGATGAGATAAGTGTATCAATGTTGGGGGAGATGAGATAAGTGTATCAATGTTGGTGGAGATGGGATAAGTGTATCAATGTTGGTGGAGATGAGTGTATCAATGTTGGTGGAGATGAGATAAGTGTATCAATGTTGGTGGAGATGGGATAAGTGTATCAATGTTGGTGGAGATGAGTGTATCAATGTTGGTGGAGATGAGATAAGTGTATCAATGTTGGTGGAGATGAGATAAGTGTATCAATGTTGGTGGAGATGGGATAAGTGTATCAATGTTGGTGGAGATGAGTGTATCAATGTTGGTGGAGATGGGATAAGTGTATCAATGTTGGGGGAGATGAGATAAGTGTATGAATGTTGGTGGAGATGGGATAAGTGTATCAATTATTTTGTTAGATTATGTTGAGAAATAAGGGACAATGTCAGTGCAGCAATAAATGGTTTTCAAGTTCGTATCTCGTTTAGCTTTTTCTAATAGCCATTGTTGACCTATTTACTGACTTGTCCTTGCAGTTATAGTATTTTTTATCTTTCCTTATTCTGTACATCCCAAATTGAATCTGACATCTTTCTCTGTACGAAATCAATAATAGATTTAAATCATTTGAAAGGGTAAGGAAGACGTCGAAAAGGTCTTACTGAATTGTAAGAATCTGTAACCCATGTCAGCAGATCTGCCAGAGTTGTCGTATGTGTCCAATGCATGAGCCTGTCCTGCAGTTCCGTGCAGAAGCGGTAATGTTCTGTGTACATCTGGTCTAAGTACCGGGGTATCAGCATGTCTAACTCTCTAGAACTCAGGAAGCCAGCAGTCTGAAGGGGTGTCAGGTAGGTGCGGAGCAACGACCAGAGTTTAGAACAGTAATCTCTTTCTCCATCTGCCAGTTCTGTCACAGCTTTCTGCCTTTGGGCTGTTGCGATCAGACAAGATTAAGTCAGTATTGATGACTTTAAAGAAAAGCAAGTTAGGATACCCTTGAAATGTTAATTTACTAACTAGTGAAAATAAACTAAACAAAAAGCAAAAAGAAACAAAGAATTTCTAAACAAGAGGTCTTCTTCTTCTTTTTCATCTTTTTCTTCTTCTTCTGCGTTTGTTCTCAATCTCCCGCTACCAAGTTCTGAACAGGGTTTGCAAGTAGCAGGATGTAGTCCGGAGAGCGGAATGTGTTGTATTGCTAGTTTACAGTTTTGACTGCGATTTTTGCACCTTTCGGTCCGACACATCCCTCTTCAGCAGCTACAAGAGATCTAAACACCAGGCTTAAATAAATTGACTGAATTTGAGCCGAAGAAGTATCAGTGTATAAGCTGACAGCAGTCAACAACTGACAGATGGTCGCTTGCATCAGAACCAGTAACCCATAACTGGGAGGTAGTGGAGGCAGGGACAGTTAATGCATTTAAGAATAAATTGGATGCACATCGATTTTAGAGCAATGTGATGTAAATGAAACTGGTTGTATACAGACTCTGTAGAGTCTTCTAAACCAGTATAAAGACGTTAAGTTAAGTTAACTGACCAAGACTCAAGTGGCTGCCCTGGAAACAGACTGCAGCAATGCAGCCTGGCTAAGAGATTAAGGATCAAAGAGAAAAACCAAACCTTGTCCCAAAAAGGCTGAGCTGAAATCAGATGTGTCGGGATGAAATGTGCAGATACCACAGCCTCGCTGTTGTCTGCGAATGCCCACAAAGAGTAGGTTACCCTTTTGTGTGCCCTGAAAAGGACGTTAAGTAGCGGGTTGCAGCAGCTTTCCTCACATACTGAGCGTGCTGATGAAGGTGGACCAGGGTCCTCCAGGCATTTGTGCTATGCTTGGCTACATCTGTGTGTCACTCACTACTACGGGGATTACGTCGATACCTCAACTCATGAAAACAGCCCGCTTCCAGGGAGGGCCACTTGCAAGTCGAGGTGAGGGTCTTGACCAGTATGTTTTGCCAGACCCTAACTAACATGTTTGATCAGTATTTTTTACCTGACCAGATGTTAGTCTTCCTCCCGACAGCCTAGCTGTCAACTACAACACAATGTCACAAATATCCTCTTCAAGGGGGACGGCGTGGGCTTGTATTTAAGTGACACGGCTCACAACCAAGAAGGTGCTGGGTTCGATCCCCATCACAGCACCGGCTGTTACCCCGGGGAAGCAAACCTTTACAAAATGCAGGACGAAGCAGACACTTACATAAAATACATGCTAAAGTTGGATGCACTGGTCCGACAGGCGCAAAATAAAAACCACAGTGCAACGCACACAGCCTTGGGGAATAGATAAATTAGGCGAACGCACACAAAAAAAGAGAAAAAAAAAAAATTCTTTTCAGGACAAATACGAAAAAAGAAGAAATTCCTGCATATAAAAATAGAAAAAGTTTTACTCCATAATTGAAATTCTTGGGAAGAATTATAATGGTGAAAAATGAAGACCTGTTGACATGGCAGAAACTGTACAATGTGACAAGTTTTTTTAAAACTCTCAATAGAAAATAACTAAATACCTTACCAGTGTTCAAACTGCATCCCTAGACTAGGAGATTTGAGTGTCCAAACCACTCAACCCTATACTCGTCAGTTCGATATAAAAGACTATAATTTAGTCCTGAATCTACAAACAGATTTCAAGTCAACAGAAAGAATTTATTCTTCTCTCGCTCATAACAAAATTTCACTCTCATTCAATCCATTCACTTACATCACCTACGTCTGAACACAAAAGCTGAATTCTGCTTTCTTTTCATGTCAATCGGTTGGGTGCTACGTGGCAGGGTCTGATAAAACATTCTGACCAAGACTCATACTGATCAAGACCCATACTAAGACCCATACTGACCAAGACCCATACTAACCAAGACCCATACTAAGACCCATACTGACCAAGACCCATACTAAGACCCATATTGACCAAGACCCATACTAAGACCCATATTGACCAAGACCCATACTAAGACCCATACTGACCAAAACCCATACTGACCAAGACCCATACTGACCAAGACCCATACTGACCAAGACTCATACTGATCAAGACCCATACTAAGACCCATACTGACCAAGACCCATACTGACCAAGACCCATACTAAGACCCATATTGACCAAGACCCATACTAAGACCCATACTGACCAAAACCCATACTGACCAAGACCCATACTGACCAAGACCCATACTGACCAAGACCCAATCTCATGTCCAGGCCATGTACCTGGCTACAAGCTGTGTTATAATAAATAGCCTAGTCACAGGATGGGGTTGACATTGTGATCCCCCATCATTGTGAGACTGCTGAGACATCTAGTTTTTGCACTACAGCCAGGATGACAAATTCCACTTTCTTCAATATGCATGAGAAATAAGAAGTACGAATGTCTGCCAAAAGAGAAAATCGGTCAAGTTGTAAAATGTCTGAAGGAGAAACTGCAGTCAACAATAGAAATGTGAAGGAGGCTGGAGTCTGTAGCTTGGCAGGGATTGTTGGTACGACTGACCACCCAAACCAGCAGGTCGTACCCTACGGAAAGCAAAATAAACATTTTTAAATGTGCCAAAGTCAGATGCACTGGGCCAGTTGGTGCACAAAAACACAGTACAATGCACGATGCATTAGGAAACAATACAAACGGGAGCAGAATAAGAAAAGAATAAAAATGAAAAATAAAGGAAGGAGTAAACGTCCCCACCCCCCCCCCCCCCCCCCCAATCTCCCACCTGGTTTACATCCTCTTACCAACTTATGATTCCATTCATTCCCCTCCCCCCCCCCCCCCTATGTAAGCTACATGGATCAATCTTTTACCTGTCTTGCTAGCCTTGTAATGCCATCCTGCACTGGCCAACACCCTGTGCTGTCTATATGATGTCTGGTCTACCACATGATTTGCTGCCTTCTGCCTGTAGCTGGATGCCCTAAGGATCTCTTCATCCTCATCTTCATCGTTACTGGATTGAGACTGACTAAATTTAAGGCACTCTTCACCAAGAGCCTGGGTTAGGCTCAAACTTTTGCAGGCAATGGCTGTCACATCGTCTGATAGTAATGATACAATTAATATATATGATGTAATGTGAGATGTGTAAGGTGCGAGATGTAGGGTGTGAGATGTAGGGTGTGAGATGTAGGGTGTGAGATGTAGGATGTGAAATGTAGGGTGTGAGATGTAGGGTGTGAGATGTAGGGTGTGAGATGAGATGTAGGGTGTGAGATGTAGGGTGTGAGATGTAGGGTGCCAGATGTAGGGTGCCAGATGTAGGGTGCCAGATGTAGGGCGTGAGATGTAGGGTGTGAGATGTAGGGTGTGAGATGTAGGATGTGAAATGTAGGGTGTGAGATGTAGGGTGTGAGATGTAGGGTGTGAGATGAGATGTAGGGTGTGAGATGTAGGGTGTGAGATGTAGGGTGCCAGATGTAGGGCGTGAGATGTAGGGTGTGAGATGAGATGTAGGGTGTGAGATGTAGGGTGCCAGATGTAGGGTGCCAGATGTAGGGTGCCAGATGTACGAAGAAGGTTAAAAAAGTTATACATGAGAACAGCTTACCAAATAAACATCACAATGTGATGACAGCTCGACAGCTAATTAACTTAACTCATACCGGTTTAAAATACTCTTGAGTCTATATACAACCAATTTCTTTTACATTCACTTGATCTTAAAATGAACTATGTGCATCCAATCTATTCTTGAATGCATTAATTGACTCTGCCTCCACTATTTCCCTTGCCAATGCATTCCAAGCATTCACCACTCCCTCACTAAAAAAAATTATTTCTTGGTATTTAATTTGAACTTTTCTTTAATTAATTTGTGGCTGTACCCTCTTGTTCTTGTAGTGGACTGTACTTTGAAAAACTTGTTATAGTCTAATTTATCCTTTCCGTTGATTATCTTTTAAATCTGTATTAAGTAGCCTTGAATTCTTCTCTTTTCAAGACACTATAGGCCGGTTTTTCTGGGTCTTCCCTGATCACTGTATTCTGGAATCCCACTATCAGCTTTGTCACTTTTTTTTGTATTCTTTCAGCATTTTTATATCTCCTCTACGATAATGACTCCATACCTGTACACAGTACTCCAATCTAGGTCTAACTAATGGACTCCATACCTGTACACAGTACTCCAATCTAGGTCTAACTAATGGACTCCATACCTGTACACAGTACTCCAATCTAGGTCTAACTAATGGACTCCATACCTGTACACAGTACTCCAATCTAGGTCTAACTAATGGACTCCATACCTGTACACAGTACTCCAATCTAGGTCTAACTAATGGACTCCATACCTGTACACAGTTCTCCAATCGTTTGCGGAGACTTCTATTTCTCCTATTTTAACCAACTTCCCCATAACCTAGAGAGCTGACACTTTGTACACAGCCTCTACTAGCATGGCATGTTGATCTATCAAGTTTTGACTCCTGTAGCATCAAAAGCAAAAAAACGTTTTAGTATAAATAAAAGCTTGTACGAAAAAAGATAGTTTTGTTATATTTACTTGTTTTACCCTCCTAATCCAGTCAAACAGGGAATTGGTCTGTTGTGTATTTGCATATTGGTGGGTCTACCTCCTTTTGGCCTCATGATGGCCACCATTTGGTATGGATTTCTTTATATTTAGAAATGGTTCCCGCACAGCAGGTGCCTGCTGTGTCCAATTTTAAACTGCCAAGGTTTTTTTCACATGCACACATGACCTCCAATTATATCGTCCATCTCCGATAAGACTAAGTGTTTATCTCACCTCCCTGGAGACCAGAGACACACTTAAAACTTGTTGGATTTGAACCACCCACCATTTCAAGCTTTTGTTTATTTCTTGCGAGGGAAAGGCCTTACTTCTCAGCTACCATGGTCCCAGCACAAATACTGATTAGGCCAGCTACAAAACCTGACAAAGATGCTTCCATTAACATGTACTACTATAGTCCAGTTGTCAGCTTCTACCTACCAGCTCTGCTTGTCACTCTGTTGGGGGCTGTTTGATCCCCTATTTTAGCTGCTGTATCTAAGAACTTTGGGTTCCCCGTTTCCGAGCAAATGGACACGTTATCATGCAAGTTGGGCCTGTCGAGAAACATAATAATCAGTACAAGAAATATAAGAACTAGTACAAGAAATATAAGAACTAGTACAAGAAATATAAGAACTAGTACAAGAAATATAAAAATTGGTACAAGAAATATAAGAATTGGAACAAGAAATATAAGAATTGATACAAGAAATATAAGAATTGGTACAAGAAATATAAGAACTAGTACAAGAAATATAAGAACTTGTACAAGAAATATAAGAATTCATACCAGAAATATAAGAATTTTAGCAAGAAAGGAAAATTGTCTTTTAGTGCATGGTAACTCTTAACCTATTACAATTGCTACACTATTGTTACTCGCCGGTCAACTTGATTCATCAGATGTTTCTGTTGAAAATGAACAGGACGGCCAGGTCGGACTTTCTGTTGAAACTGAACAGGACGACCAGGTCGGACTTCAGCAGCAACTTTTAGTGTCTTTTAGAAAATTTATCAAACCAGTTATGCACTGCTTTACGTAACAAACACATCTCACCGTAAACAGGAAGCATCTCATTATACCATTTGCAAAAAGTTTTTTAGCACACACAAAAAAACAGCAGCAGCATGTTGTTCTTTGATTGTGCACTCTGTAAGCCCGCATTTTGTTATCTGAGCTGTGCATGTGCATGCGACACCTAGAATCTGCTACCTACAGTAATCACAAAGCTGGATGCTGCTGTCACTTAATTACACCTTCTGAAACTATCGACTACGTTTTTCAGCTATTACATTTTAGTTTGTTACCTACTTACTGACACACTCTGTTTATGGAAAAGTAGACAGTAGACCTTCAGCTTAGACCGTGCTTTAGTTGCCCCGATCCTGCTCTACGCGTGTGAGAGCTGGACTGTCTTCGCTTGTTAACGCCAGGACGCTAAATCATTTTCACATGAAATTTCTGAGATGCATATTGCATATACGCTGGCAGGACCAGATTAAAGATACTCAAGTGCTGTCCAGAACCAACATGCAACGTATTCGTGCACTTTTTCAAAAATCCTAATTCAGATAGGCTGGCCTCCTTGCCTGAATGTCATGCAAAAGGCTTCCAAAGAGGCTCTGTATAGTGAACTAAGTGGAGGAGAACGATCACAAGGACGTCCCAAAAAGCATTTCAAGGACATTCTGAAGGAGTCCCTTAAGTACCGTCAAATAGACATTAACACCTGGGAGAACATGGCTCAATATCACTCAACATAGAAGAGTGCGGCCACAAATGATGTTGAATTCAGCGAGGGTCTCCGTATCCAGGCAGCCCAGGATGAACATGAAATCAGGAAGTCTAGAACGGAGAAAATATCAGAGACAACTGCGGACCACGTTTGCCAGTAGTGTCATAGAACTTTCCAGGCTTGAATTGGTTTGATCAGTGATGAGAGCACACACATACTCAAGGATGCGTTATGACATGTGATGATGGTCCTCATCAATGACGATTGACGAATTATTATTATGGAAAGCAGATTTCGATCCTTCTGCCTCTAAATTTTCTAGCATCAACTTTAAAATGCAAAACAACATGGAATCCTACCTGTTCTTGCCATTGTGGACTTTGTGTTCTTGTGAACGACCTCCATTGGACATCACCTCTTCCATCTGATCCTTCAGAACCTTCTGCTCATCCTGGATTTGCTCTATGCTTGTGGCTAATGAACTCAGTTGATGCTAAAGGCACGCAAAAAATAAATAGTTTATCGTAAAACTCTTAGCTTTCATTTAATGACATCAAAGTCTATCACATCTTGTCACATACATCCACCCATGCAGAACCTAAATTGAAAACGATAGAGCCACTGTAGCGTAACAAGCATGCAAAAATCGAATTAAAAAGGATCCTAAAATTGAAGACAAAAAGACAAGCAGAGGAACAGAAAAAACACCTAGTTACAACTTACATCAGCCAAAAACCAACAGCCTGGACGCACGCCTATACGGATGGCTCAGCCGAAGATGCCATTGTAAACAGGGGAGGAGGCTTCACTATAAAACTAAAAAGCAAAGTACACTCAGCAGCATTTGCCACTGGGAGACGCTGCAGCAACTTCAGTGCCGAAGCCAGTGCCCTGAAACAAGCAGGTCGAACCCTTATAGACCATAAAGAGCAGGCAGAAAAGCAAGTGGTCATTCTCACAGACGCCCTCTCAATGTTAATGACGCTCAAGAACCAGCACAAAAATGAACTCGGTGCTCTGGCAGACTCGCTCGAACGACTGTCCCGGTGCTTCAAAAAAAGCACAGTCCAATGGATACCAGCCTACTGCGGCATTCCAGGAAACGAGAAGGCAGACAGACTCGCCAGAGAGGGAGGAATGCTGCAGCAGAGTGATACAGAAATCACATACAATGAGACAAAAGCATTCATCAGGGCAACTTACAGTGCAAAATGGAAAAAAGACCACCCTGGCCACATAGAAAACGATGCCTACCATCAACTCTCCAGGCGAGACCTGGCGATAATTCTCCGGCTATGCACAGGTCACAACAGACTTAGATGTCATCTGTACAACAAGGTCAAGATTGGCACTACAGACCGTTGTGCCTGCTGTACAGCCCCCATGAAGGCAGAACATATTTTTCAGTCCTGTCCACTGTATACCGACAAAAGTAGTAGCATTTGGCAACAGCCAGTGTCCTTAGACGAGAAGCTGTACGGAAGCGTACAGAGACTTGAGTCGACTGCTGCCTTCGTTAGAGTCATTGAAGTTGAGGTCTGAAGATGGAAGAAGAAGAAAACTAAAGAGGGTTGTGCATAGGGAAGTAACCTTATCATCATCATCAGGTTAGTCAATTCGAAGACTAGTGTTGGAAGTTCAATCATAGATGTACGATATATCTGGGGAGATCCTGTGTATAATTACGTACACGTAAAAGAATCCTTTGCAATTAAAAATCGCAAATAGATTGGTCTTACCACTGGGCCAAGGTAGCCCAGGACGAGAGAATGAGGTGGATGATAATGCCGAGCTTCATTAATGAAATCTAATTTAAGCACAAGTCAGCATCAGACATATACTACTGTAGCAATCTCTCTATCCTGACACTGTCGTAGTTATCTTCATCGACTGCGATGGACAACTGACTGGCTGGTTGCTTTCCCTGCTTTCCAGGGGGATTCTTTGTGTGATAGAGAAAATAATAGGCCCACTGCTACACTGAAAGTTTGTCCTAAGCAGTAACTAGCAGTGCCGAAAAACTATCTGTGGAAGAAGACTTCCCAATTCATGTTCTTGTACATACCTCATCATTCACACAATGCAAAAATGTAATGTTTGTATCGTAGTCTTTCAAGTTTGAAAGATGGTTCTGGAAGGAAAAGCTTATTAATGACAACTGAATACAAGTAATTCTCCCTGGGGATCAACAAGAGAAGAGAGCAACACCAACCTTAATCTATCCTATGGTCTCTGTCCCACTGGGACCAACAAGAGAAGAAAGCCAACAAGAGAAGAAAGTCAACAAGAGAAGAAAGTCAACAAGAGAAGAAAGCCAACAAGAGAAGAAAGTCAACAAGAGAAGAAAGTCAACAAGAGAAGAAAGCCAACAAGAGAAGAAAGTCAACAAGAGAAGAAAGCAACACCAACCTTAATCTCTCCTATGGTCTCTGTCCCACTGGGACCAACAAGAGAAGAAAGCCAACAAGAGAAGAAAGTCAACAAGAGAAGAAAGTCAACAAGAGAAGAAAGCCAACAAGAGAAGAAAGTCAACAAGAGAAGAAAGTCAACAAGAGAAGAAAGCCAACAAGAGAAGAAAGTCAACAAGAGAAGAAAGCAACACCAACCTTAATCTCTCCTATGGTCTCTGTCCCACTGGGACCAACAAGAGAAGAAAGCCAACAAGAGAAGAAAGTCAACAAGAGAAGAAAGCCAACAAGAGAAGAAAGCCAACAAGAGAAGAAAGCCAACAAGAGAAGAAAGTCAACAAGAGAAGAAAGCAACACCAACCTTAATCTCTCCTATGGTCTCTGTCCCACTGGGACCAACAAGAGAAGAAAGCCAACAAGAGAAGAAAGTCAACAAGAGAAGAAAGCCAACAAGAGAAGAAAGCCAACAAGAGAAGAAAGCCAACAAGAGAAGAAAGCCAACAAGAGAAGAAAGTCAACAAGAGAAGAAAGTCAACAAGAGAAGAAAGCCAACAAGAGAAGAAAGCCAACAAGAGAAGAAAGCCAACAAGAGAAGAAAGTCAACAAGAGAAGAAAGTCAACAAGAGAAGAAAGCCAACAAGAGAAGAAAGCCAACAAGAGAAGAAAGCCGACAAGAGAAGAAAGCCAACAAGAGAAGAAAGCCGACAAGAGAAGAAAGCCAACAAGAGAAGAAAGCCAACAAGAGAAGAAAGCCAACAAGAGAAGAAAGCCAACAAGAGAAGAAAGTCAACAAGAGAAGAAAGCCAACAAGAGAAGAAAGCCAACAAGAGAAGAAAGCCAACAAGAGAAGAAAGCCAACAAGAGAAGAAAGTCAACAAGAGAAGAAAGCCAACAAGAGAAGAAAGCCAACAAGAGAAGAAAGTCAACAAGAGAAGAAAGTCAACAAGAGAAGAAAGCCAACACCAACCTTAATCTCTCCTATGGTCTCTGTCCCATTGGGACCAACAAGAGAAGAAAGCCAACACCAACCTTAATCTCTCCTATGGTCTCTGTCCCATTGGGACCAACAAGAGAAGAAAGCCAACACCAACCTTAATCTCTCCTATGGTCTCTGTCCCATTGGGACCAACAAGAGAAGAAAGCCAACACCAACCTTAATCTCTCCTATGGTCTCTGTCCCATTGAGACCAACAAGAGAAGAAAGCCAACACCAACCTTAATCTCTCCTATGGTCTCTGTCCCATTGGGACCAACAAGAGAAGAGACCAACACCAACCTTAATCTCTCCTATGGTCTCTGTCCCATTGGGACCAACAAGTGAAGAAAGCCAACACCAACCTTAATCTCTCCTATAGTTTCTGTCACATGGTCCAGCTGTCGCTGCTGCTGATGCTGCAGATTTTTGCTGTGGCTAGTTTCCCCGTCTTCCTTGCCCTGTATCTTGGCTAGCTCTTTCAGGGCTGACTGAAACGCTTCCTTCATCTCTAGAACCATGCCCTGGAGCTGGGGGAAAAAGAGAGACCAAAGTTCAATGGATCATCTTTTGTTCCATGTTTACCATAACATATTTGTTTAACCTTGTATATTTTTTGACACCTTTGTGGCTAATATATGGAGGCTGCGTGGCCTAGGGCTGAAGCATCCGTTTCACAATCCCAACGCACCCAGTTCAAATCACGCTGATTTCCAGTTTGGCAGTCATAGTTTTTTTCCGCTCCTCGTGTAGTGAAAGTAATGACAACCTACCGTACTGCACACCTGTCAATAAACTTATAACAGCTAAATATATGGCGGTTATAAGAAGGGACGTTGTGCAAAGGACAGCTACCTCCTTGTTTTTTGTTTTGTTTTTGTTTTTTGTTTTTTTTTTGTGGGGGGGGGGGGGGGGGGGGGGGCACCTTTGTCACATCACATATATTTGTGGCACTTTTGTGGGAGACTATATATTTTTGACACCTTTGTGAGATATATTTTTGACACTTTTGTATGAGATATTTTTGACACCTTTGTGAGAGATATTTTTGACACCTTTGTGAGAGAGATTTTTGACACCTTTGTGACATTTTTGTATATATATGAGGATGAAGCATCAATAATATCCGATATGCTGATGATACAAGTGTTAATGGCGGAGAATACAGTACATCTACAGAACTTAATGGATAAAATAAACAAGAGCTAACAATGGAGGCTGCAAATCAACATAAAAAAGACTAAAGTTATGATGTTTACCAAAAGGAAAGAAAGTCCACAAGTTGACATCAATATAAATGGAGAAATTCTTTAATTTTGTTTAATTGTACGTGTTTGCCTCACTAGTTTCTACTGGCGGAGGCGCTTATTCCACCACACACCGTAGCCAATTGGGCTATATTAAGACGCATAAACCAGTGCTTGGTTGTATGTGTGCGTCTGTATGTACCTATGCTAAGTTTGTGCACTCTCAGAAGTCAGCCTAACCAAAGTGCAACGTATAGGGCTTTCTAATATTGTTCGCGCCCATTCTGTAATTATGTTCCGTATTGGATCTACCCATGTGGATGACTGTACATTTATCTACATTAAACTCCATTTGCCAGCTTACAGACCATTTTTGAATTGTATCTAAATCCGACCTCAATATATTAACTTCTGCTTTAGATGAGACACTACTGCATAGTTTTGTGTCATTAGCAAATGCATCCGTGGATCCCACATCAATGTCCAAATCATATATATATAAAGTATATTAAGAACAAAATTGGTCCCAAAACCGATCCCTGTGGCACACCACTTTTCACTTCACATCACCCAGAGTACTCCTTATTTATGCCCACCCTCTGCCTTCTTCCCGTTAACCAATTTTCAATCCATTTGGCAACCTCCACACCTATTCCATGTGATTTTAACTTTCGAAATAATCTTTGATGAGGTACTCTATCAAAGGCCTTTGCAAAGTCTAGATAAATAACATCCACTGGCTCCCCTTTATCTATGATTTTAGTAACCTCCTCCATGAATTCTAATAGATTTGTTAAGCATGATCTCCCTCTAGTAAACCCATGCTGACTATTTCTAATTAGATTAAATTTGTCTAAATGCATTACAATATTTTCTTTGATTATTGACTCTAACAATTTACAGACTATGCTCGTTAAACTCACCGGTCTATAATTTGCCGGATCTGATTTTTTGCCTTTTTTGAATAAGGGGATCACTCCTGCATCTTTCCAATCCCGTGGAACAATCCCTTTTGTAAGTGATTGAGAACATAATATAGCCAATGGTTTTGCTAGTTGGTTTCTAATTTCATACAGCAATTTTGGGTGAATACCATCTTGACCTGGACATTTATTCACTGTCAACCCCTCCAATTTTTTAAAAACCATTTCCTCTGTAATACAGATTGATCTTAATCCCGCTGTATCCATGTCTCTTTGAAAGATAGCTTTAGGCTCTGGGATCTTGGAGGTCCTCTTTTGTGTAGATTGTTCCAAAGTACTGATTGAGCAGATTAGCTGCCTCTCTATTCTCACTTATTATTTTCCCTGTACTGTCTATGAGAGGGCCTACTTTGTCTTTCGTTCTTTGTTTATTTCTAACATAAAAAAAGAAGCTTTCACAATCAGTCTTGGTCCTCTGAGCATGTTTTTGGCAGATACGTTTTTGTAGATAAGCTTAGGATGGATGATTGTCTGTTGTAGATAAGCTTAGGATATATGATTGTCTGTTGTAGATAAGCTTAGGATTGATGATTGTCTGTTGTAGATAAGCTTAGGATGGATGATTGTCTGTTGTAGATAAGCTTAGGATAGATGATTGTCTGTTGTAGATAAGCTTAGGATAGATGATTGTCTGTTGTAGATAAGCTTAGGATAGATGATTGTCTGTTGTAGATAAGCTTAGGATTGATGATTGTCTGTTGTAGATAAGCTTAGGATAGATGATTGTCTGTTGTAGAAGAAATGCTACAAAGTCTCATTGAAAGTGTCTCTGAAAGTTTCATTATTGATGTGACCTCCTGGGAGATGCTTGCTCAAGACCGCACCACATGGCAGGCGAGGTAGTAACACCGCAGGTGCTCAGATCGCGGCAGAGTTCAGTCATCACGGAGGCACAGCGAAAGTGTTAAAAATAAACAACAATACTCACGACAATTCCACAGCCGACTACACGCATGTGCCCCCTGATTGTGACAGAGCGTGTCCTGAATGTAACAAAGTGTGCCCTGATTGTGACAGAGCGTGTCCTGAATGTAACAAAGTGTGCCATGAATGTAACAAAGTGTGCCATGAATGTGACAGAGCGTGTCCCGAATGTAACAAAGTGTGCCATGAATGTGACAGAGCGTGTCCTGAATGTAACAAAGTGTGCCCTGATTGTTACAGAGCGTGTCCTGAATGTAACAAAGTGTGCCATGAATGTAACAAAGTGTGCCATGAATGTGACAGAGCGTGTCCTGAATGTAACAAAGTGTGCCCTGATTGTGACAGAGCGTGTCCTGAATGTAACAAAGTGTGCCCTGATTGTGACAGAGCGTGTCCTGAATGTAACAAAGTGTGCCCTGATTGTGACAGAGCGTGTCCTGAATGTAACAAAGTGTGCCATGAATGTAACAAAGTGTGCCATGAATGGGACAGAGCGTGTCCTGAATGTAACAAAGTGTGCCCTGATTGTGACAGAGCGTGTCCTGAATGTAACAAAGTGTGCCATGAATGTAACAAAGTGTGCCATGAATGTGACAGAGCGTGTCCTGAATGTGACATAGTGTGCCATGAATGTGGCAGAGTGTGTTCTGAATGTGACAGAGTGTGTCCTGAATGTGACAGTGTGTGCCATGAATGTGACAGAGCGTGTCCTGAATGTGACAGTGTGTGCCATGAATGTGACAGAGCGTGTCCTGAATGTGACAGAGTGTGCCCTGAATGTGACAGAGTGTGCCCTGATTGTGACAGAGCGTGTCCTGAATGTAACAAAGTGTGCCCTGATTATGACAGAGCGTGTCCTGAATGTAACAAAGTGTGCCATGAATGTGACAGAGCGTGTCCTGAATGTGACATAGTGTGCCATGAATGTGACAGAGTGTGTTCTGAATGTGACAGAGTGTGTCCTGAATGTGACAGTGTGTGCCATGAATGTGACAGAGCGTGTCCTGAATGTGACAGGGTGTGCCATGAATGTGACAGAGTGTTCTCTGAATGTGACAGAGCGTGCCCTGAATGTGACATAATATGCCCTGAATGTGACATACTGTGCCCTGAATGTGACATACTGTGCCCTGGATGTGACAGAGTGTGCCCTAAATGTGACAGAGTGTGTCCCGAATGTGACAGATGTGCTCGGAATGTGACAAGTGTGCCCTCAATGTCACATACTGTGCCCTGAATGTGACATACTGTGCCCTGAATGTGGCAATGTGCCCTGAATGTGGCAGAGTGTGTCCTGAATGTGGCAGAGTGTGCCCTCCTGAATATGACAGAGTGAGCCGTTCCAGAGTTGTTCTTCACAGACATAAGTGAACACGTTCCTCAGCAATAGACCGAAGCTATAACATCCCTGGCTATGGGAAACTGTTATTATTATTGTATTATTATGTCCCATATTCACGTTAACAACTATATCGTACCATTTCAATCCCCAATATTCAGTGTAGGCATCTGCCCATGAGCACCTGCGCCAAAGCAATATTGTTCTACATAATCCTGCAAGAGTGGCGTGTGGCCATGGCCTACTTTATAAAGTATGTCATGGTGCGGCATAGTGGTTGGGGGGGGGGGGGAGGGGGTTGGTTTACAATCCCAACGTACCTGGGTCTTCTTTTATTCTTCTCCGTTCGTCTCCAGACCTCGACTCCAATGACTCTAACGAAGGCAGCAGTCGATTTGAGGCTCCATGCACTTCCCTAGAGTTTCTTGTGGAAGGACACTGGCTGTTGCCAAATGCTACTTCCTTTGTCGGTATACGATGGGAGGACTACACAATGTGTTCTGCCGTCATGGGGGTTATGCCGCAGATACAAAGGTCCGTAGTGCCAATCTTGAACTTGTTGTACAGATGACATCTCAGTTTGCTGTGCCCTGTGGGTAGCTGGAGAATGATCACCTGGTCTCGCCAGGAGAGTTGGTGGTAGGCATCGTTTTCTATGCATGTTCAAATCTCATTGCGCTCAGTTTGACAGATCAAAACGTGTGTTCTGTCATGTTAAAACCGCTTGCTCCATTCGACCCAACTGTAAATGGATATCTGACGAAGTCATCAACATTTTTAGAGCCGCCGCTGCAGCTACGTAAAGCCGCCGCCGCTGCAGCTACGGAGTTCATCGTCGGCACTTACATCAATGAAGGGGATTGAGCACGTATGGAGGCGCCCTGGTTAAATGGCGTCTGTTCTATGAACCATTTTTCATTTTCCAAACTCTGCAAGACAAGTCTTTTTCATTGGTTGGATCGAGTCACACGCCATTAATTAACGTGCGCTGCACGTGAGGAAAAGCCAAGAATGTTCTAAAAAACAGGAAGAGAGCCTGAGAACTATCCTGCTTTACCTGGTTGAATGCTGGTTATTAAAAGCTTACGTAAGCTTTGGCAAAATGGGGGGGGGGGGGGGGGGGGGGGGTGAAGATGGGGGCGTTGTAGAAATATAAAAATACATGGATGGAAGTGAATGGATAAAGTGTGTTAAATAGAGAGTAGATACTCGTGGCCAATAATAGGACATCCATACATTCTATGATACCAGTGGAGAAAGCAAGACAAGGGATCGACAGTATATCCATACCAATTCTCTGTTATCAGTGTCAAACATGGACAATCACCAAATAACAAGAACGAAATATCAAAAGCTGCTAAATGATGGGAGTTTGAACAGCAATGTGGTAGAGTTATTGCTTCTCATGGCAAAGGTACTGGGTTCAATCACCGTTACCGACATGCTCCAGTCGACCCAGCTGTAAATGGGTATATCTGGTTTACTGGTAGGGAAGAAATGTCAGCGACAACTGGCCACTTTACACACAAGCTAAGTCATGGTACAATGAACACTTCATCTCCAACAGCAGTGCGTCTGCTATGAGACTGTCTTCACTTTTCAATGAATGAAAACAGGGAATGAATGAAACGATAGCTTGAATAGAGAAATGGGAATAAACGAACAGAGGAAATGATTGAGAAAAGGGAATGATTGAGAAAAGGGAATGATAAGGAAATATGGAATGAATGAAAAGGGGAAATGAATGAAAAGGGGAAATGAATGAAAAGGGGAAATCAATAAAAAGGGGAAATCAGTAAAAAGGGGAAATCAATGAAAAGGGGAAATCAATGAAAAGGGGAAATCAATGAAAAGGGGAAATCAATGAAAAGGGGAAATCAATGAAAAGGGGAAATCAATGAAAAGGGGAAATCAATGAAAAGGGGAAATCAATGAAAAGGGGAAATCAATGAAAAGGGGAAATCAATGAAAAGGGGAAATGAATTGAAAAGTAACACAGATAAAAGAGGGAATGAAGCGAAAGAAGGGAATGAAGGGGAAAAAAAGAATAAATTTAAAAACCGAAATGAAGAGAAACAAAGGGATGGTTTGAAAAGGGGGAATGTTAAAAATGGAATTAAAAAAAGAGGGAATGATTACAAAAAAGGGAATAAATGCAAAAAAAGTGAAGATGACAAGGTAAAATAGAAACCACCTACCAAGTTCAACTGACTTTCCTCCATGCCATCCTTATGACTGCCTGGATGGGAGCCTGAAACAGAAACATCGAATCCCTCATTTGTCCACGCATGTAACATCATTATTCATATGCCAGTTGGGACTTTCTTCTTCGTTGGATGTCAGACATCCACACCAATGACTAACAAATACAACAGTCGACATTGCCCTACATCTTCAAATACAGGTTGCGGTTCATGTCTCACCTTTTATTATAGATTATTGTACGAAGATCTGAGTCGCTGCTCCACGCAAAGAGACGGGCAATTCTAACTCGTAGACCACCAACTCACAAAAGTGGACACACAATTGATAACATTTTTCACGTGTTTAATATAAACCAATGTTTCTTGACGCGCGGAATATGCCTTTGTCAGTGGGTCGTACCATGTTATTAGGAACATCATCTTGTGGTAAAAGGCAACAACGAAATACGAAATCAATGGCGTGGGGAACGTCATTTTTGATTGAAAATACAACAAGAAAAACCGTCATTCTAACAGACTCCATGTGGGTACTCCAAACCATCTCAGGCCCCAAACACAAATACAAGAGACACCGTCATTCTAACAGACTCCATGTGGGTACTCCAAACCATCTCAGGCCCCAAACACAAATACAAGAAAAACCGTCATTCTAACAGACTCCATGGGCGTACTCCAAACCATCTCAGGCCCCAAACACAAATACAAGAAAAACCGTCATTCTAACAGACTCCATGGGCGTACTCCAAACCATCTCAGGCCCCAAACACAGATACAAGGAAAAGTCATTTGAACAGACTGCAAGGGCGTACTCCAAGCCATCTCAAGCCCCAAACACAAATACAAGGAAAACAGTCATTTGAATAGACTCCAAGGGCGTACCCCAAGCCATCTCAGGCCGCAAACACAACTACATGAAAACGCGTCATTCCAACAGACTTCAGGAGAGTACTCCAAACCAACTCAAGTCTAAAACACAACTAACAAAACAAAAACCTCTATTTTAACAGATTCCATGGGCGTACGCCAAACCATCTCAAGCCCCAAACATAACCACAATCAAAACGGTCATTCTAACAGACTCCAGGAGCGTACTCCATGCCATCAATTGGAAAGGAAAAATTAGACTAGACCAAGTTTTTCAAAGTTCTTCTTCTTCTTCGTTCTCAATCTCCCACTACCAAACCCTGAAAGGGTAAGTAGCAGAATTAGTCCAGAGAACGGAATGCGTTGTGTTGTAGTTTACAGCTTAGCTGCGATATTTGCACCTTTCGGTCCAACACATCCGACTTCAGCAAGCATTTTTTGAGTACCGGGTTAGCATTCCCTCTTCGATCCCTTCTCCTTAGCCAGTCTGCCCTTCTGCAGCCTGTTATCCATGATCACCGCATGGAGGTGTAGGAAGGGTCTTGGCAGCTCTGGTTCGCTGGCCCTGACGCTAGCGGTCAGCTATGGGTCGCTGACTACTGCATCTCATGCGCTCAGCATCTTGATCCCTTTCAAAGTTCAACTGGCTAAAAGACAAGATGGCGCAGCTTCAAATTATTAAAAGACAGGTCTAGATGAGATATTAGGAAATATTCTTTTAGTCAGAGATAAGTGAGTGTTTGAAATGCGTTGCCACAGGATGTTGTGGAAGCAGGGTCAGTTAATGCATTCAAAAATAGATTAGATGGTCAGTTATGTTTAATAACGGTGGAGTGGAATAATCTGTCTGTGGACATACTCTGTGGAGCATTCCAAACTAGTAGAATGAAGATAGGGTAACACATATCTGAATAGATTAGACCCACTTCGCGAACCAAACGAGATTCTGGCAGGACCACGAGAAGTCAGTCGTCGACCTCCTGACCATGCACATAGGGCTGACCAATCTTCGAAATCGGCTGCACCTTCACCCTCTACAACAGTCTACACATCACCACAACAATTGAGGAAGACGTGCGCTTTTGATCAGGAGACATTGGGCTGTCCAGAGCTACCAGCTCAGCTAAAGGGATTGGATCATCATCATCTTGATTACTCATCTCCAAGGTAAAGTAAGTCAAGTGGAAATTCAACAAAACTAACTGCTTGTTGGAAATGGAGGTCTTTGAAGACGCCATTGTACAAAGCCGCAGTCTGTGAGAGGTGGGGTGGTCAGTGCCCTTACTTGCTGTTTTTACTTTCCCTAACTCATGTGTCGGGTACCCATTTACAGCTGGGTTGACCGAAGAAGCGGTCCGCTATTAAAATCACGACCCGGATGTTTGTAGTCTCCGGACGCGATTCGAACCGAGGCCCGCTGTTACAACAGGCAATAGAGAATTGATTGCCAGGAACCGACGCACGCTGTTACCACAGCAAATAGAGAATTGACTGCCAGGAACCGAGGCCCGCTGTTACAACAGGCAATATAGAATTGATTGCCAGGAATCGAGGCACGCTAGTACCACAGAAAATATAGAATTGATTGCCAGGAACCGAGGTACGCTAGTAAAACAGAAAATAGATAATTGATCGCCAGGAATCGAGGCCCGCTAGTACCACAGAAAATAGAGAATTGATCGTTATGAACTAAGCCCGATGTTACCACAGAAAATAGAGAATAGATCCCTATGAACTAAGCTAATGTACCTCCAACGTAAGCAATGGCTAAATGTAGCTGCTAATCTTCTGTGTTCTTACTTTCACTCCAGCCGGAGCATAGGGTGCCACTACAGTTGACCTCATTAAGGACGTCTGCGCCAAAGAACTGTGTGTGCTTTTGCAGTGATAGTTTCTGCAACAATGTGTTTTACAGGATCAGCGTATTAGCGCCATGAACAACTCTCTTCGGTCACTTTTAGGGACGCATGGATGGCCAGTTGTCCTATTCTTGCCTCTCCAATAAAGGACCACAGGATCCTGTCAGTTGTGCCTGGGGTAAACAAGAATACGACCACTGTAACCTTCCAAAGCGTACTGTAAAAGAATATACCTAAAGAAGGCTGTGCATGGGGCAAACAGCCACATCAAGTGTTATGAAATCCACAGGTTCAACTATATACAGGCTTCCTGTAAACAGGTCAACTGTAGTGATAACTCTATGACATAACGGATTGAATAGCCATTTACATCGGCTAAAATTGGCTCCATCGCCCATGTGTATGTGTGGGCGGGTAGCAGTGACATCCGAACATACCCTGCAGGACTGTACTTACTTTCCGTGTCCAAGCACCACGTTATATATCTTGCATCAAGTATCCAACGACATGGATTGCCTTGTCATTTGCCTCCAGTATGTCGCACCTATTTTGCATGTTTCCTGGAGGTTGGGGCAGGTCATCAGGTGGTCTGGGTCCTGTATTGCACCTCAATCACATGTGTCATCATCTGTGTATCACCATCGTTTCATATTCCTCTTGCACCGTGATACTTCTTCTTCGTCGTACGCTGTCAGACATCAACCATTTTTTTTCCAAAAAAGCAGCGGTCATCCTGAGGCTGTCGACACTGCCATAGAGCTTGTCTATTGTTGCCACTGGTGATGGCCACATCTGCTCTCTCTGATCCTCGTATGTCGGGCAGTTTTGCAGCAGATGCTCAGTGGTCATTTTCCCGGTACCACACGGGCATTCGTCAGTGCCACCTATCTTCAATTTGTTGAATAGATGGTACCTCAGTCTATTGTGGCCAGTGCGAAGTCTGAAGACAACGACCTGCTCTCTTCTGTTCAACTGGTAATAGGCATCGTTTTTTGTGTAGCCAGTATGTTCTGTTTCCCATTTGGTCATGTATCTGGCTCAAATAAGCCGTTTTGACTCCTCGTATGTCATACTAGAATTTGGTTGTTGTAGTCTTGCACCTTCTTTTGCCAGTCTGTCTGCCTCCTCGTTGCCTTAGATGTTGCAGTGGGATGGAACCCACTGTACCACTATCCTTTTTGGTTGCACCGTGATACACCAGTCCGGAGTCTGTTCAGGGACTTCCATGTTGGGTATGGTAGATGATGTCCAGGAGCAAGTTCCTCCCGAAGTTCCATCTCTGGGGCCTGCACCAATTCGTACCACCTCTCGATACGGCGACTTTTAGGGTTTGTCTGTTTGGGGTTTGTTGTTTTTAGAAAGCTATATGCAGGACTGTTATATGCTTAAACAACTGTGTACTGAGCACTGGCCTGCGGAGAAGAATATCCACACAAAACTGTTTGGAATCCCTAAAGAACTCTCCACTATGTCAACCTTTACCCAGAGAACTGGACTTCCCCTGTAGACGTAACAGAAAAAAGCATGGCATGATAGCGAACGAGAAGGAGTCAGGGCCAGCGATCCATAGCTGACTGCTAGCGTCAGGGCCAGCGAACCAGAGCTGCTAAGACCCTTCTACACCTCCACGCGGTGATCCTAGATAACGGGCTGCAGCAGGGCAGACTGGCTAAGGAGAAGGGATCGAAGAGGTAAGGCTAACCCGGTACTAAAAATTGCTTGCTGAAGTCGGATGTGTTGGACCGAAAGGTGCAAATATCGCAGTCAAGCTGTAAACTACGACACAACGCATTCCGTTCTCTGGACTACATTCTACTACTTAAGCCCTTTCAGGGCTTGGTAGCGGGAGATTGAGAACGAACGAATGAAGCCAAGCCAAGTCCCATGCTCCACTTGGAGCGGATAATCAGATCAAGAAGTCTTCTAGAAAAAAACATGCAACTTGTTTGAGTAGTGAGTACACACCGACAACGTGGTTGCGCACGACTGGTCTAAGCTACAAGCACACATTCATGTTCATATCTACTTACTGCGCATTGCCGTCAAATCATGGCGGTCTAGCCCACTTGTGCTCTCGTCCAAGCTTGAGTCTAATCCATGAAGTAAATTTGTCAATGAAATATCTGCCTCTGGGTCGTCCACCATGTTACAGTCTCACTGGATCTGAGAACCATAAAGCCATTTTTAATTAATGAACATACGAACGATGCGCATGATGGCGTCACTTTTGGTGTAAACGGCAAAACGGCACATACCAACCGTCAAGTTTGCAAAGTTTCAGTATTCTCCGCCGAGTCATAGTTTCCTCAGCAGAGAGTTGAAAACATGGCGGGTATGATACTGATTTTGGTAGGAAAAAGGACAGGACGTAACGAAAGATCTACCGAGACCAGGCCAGGCGCATATTGTTGCGTTAACTCACGTCCTTTAAACATCGTTGTCCAGTTTTTCACTGTTGTCTTAGACACATTTTTTTTACAATACACTGCCTGTGGGGACGGCGTGGCCTAGTGGTTATGTGACACGGCTCACAACCATAAGGTGCTGGGTTCGATCCCCATCTCAGCACCGGCCGTTACCCCGGGGAAGCAAACCCTTAGAAAATGCAGCAGGAAGCAGACCCTTACATAAAATGTATGCTGAAGTCGGATGCACTGGGCCGACAGGCGTAAAATAAAAACGCAGTGCAATGCAGACCGCCTTGGGTATTAGAAAAATAAGGCGAACGCAAAAACAAAAACAAAAACCAAAAAAAACAAAAAAAACAACAACAACAACAACAAAAATACACTGCCTGCATTCTGCGATGAATGTCAACTGGTCGACAGGCTTCACCGCTCGCTGATCAACTCTGGACAGATTCTGTATCAACGGTCTGCTGAAGAAACTGAGTCGGAGGATAATGAAATTTTTCAAACTTGACGGTTGGTATGGGCTGTTTACACAAAAAGTGACGTA
Organism: Ariolimax columbianus; assembly: GCA_036924085.1. Classification (NCBI taxonomy): domain Eukaryota; kingdom Metazoa; phylum Mollusca; class Gastropoda; order Stylommatophora; family Arionidae; genus Ariolimax; species Ariolimax columbianus. The sequence continues at coordinate 75,849,385 of JAVGWX010000013.1, forward strand.
TCCTGCGCATCGTACGTATGTTCACTTGTTGCAATTTGGTCCGGTTTTATTTGAACACGCTTCGTATTATGGAGGATAAAGATATTGCAATGGATAATATGGGAGATGTTAATGACTATTAAATAAGAAATTGTGTAATGATGGATAATAGGAAAGTTGTTAAAAAAGTTTACACGGAAGATGGTATTTTGGTGGATATTATGGAAGGTATTAAGGAAGATGATATAATGGATAATATAGATGATGTTAAGGTAGATGATATGGAAGATGGTATTCTGGTGGATAACATAGAAGATGTTAAGGTAGATGATATGGAAGATTGTAATCTGGTGGATAAGATAGAAGATGTTAGGGTAGATGATATGGAAGATGGTAATCTGGTGGATAATATAGAAGATGTTAAGGTAGATGATATGGAAGATGGTATTCTGGTGGATAACATAGAAGATGTTAAGGTAGATGATATGGAAGATGGTATTCTGGTGGATAACATAGAAGATGTTAATGAATATAATATGATGGTGTATAATATGGAAGATGTTAAGGAAGATTATATGGATGATGATATTATGGTGATTAGTATGTTAGATGTTAAAGAAGATGATATGGCAAAGATGGCGCCGTAACTGGCTGCGAGTCTACATTTCTCTACTGTTTTGGATCATTATGGATGCCGCCAGACCACGGATTTGCCTGGAATTCACACTAGTCGACGACTTACACTTGTGTTCACGGAAACGTGGAGTTGTTTTCCGTCTGGACTTGTTATTTCGTTCTTTTTTTTTTTTTTTGTGATTTCTTCCATCCGTTTATCCTGGTCTGGACGCCGGCTGAATGGCGCTACGCTTAAACTAGTTATACCTGTGTCGTATCTCACGGGTTAGTTCTGCCGGTTCACCTTCACGAATATGGCGTGTGGGAATTTTAGATGCTACTATGATGAGCTGAATACAGCTGGGGAGAGATGCCAGACTCACTCACACGCTGAGTGTTGTCCATACGACCTCTTGTGGTTATCGAAAAGGCACGACAAACTGCGTTAGATGCCTTCCCACCTTTCTACCCTGCGGGTTATATGTTAACGGAAAGGCTTCGGTGGTTACCCTGAGGAAAAATCTGCATCCTATGCTATCTCCAGTCGTCTCCATGAATGTCTTGTCACTGGCAAAATGTAGCTTAGGCTATGTGAGTGAGGTTGACAAAAGGCGCAGTTTCTTCCTCACTTTAATCCAAATCTCCGCGCAAGTCACCCATTTCAGCGGACACAGCAAGAGATACGACTGTCCCCACGGCTGAACAAAGAGAGTGGTCTTCATCACTTGTGTTGGACAAACTATCAATAGGAGATGTTATAGTAGATGATTCGGCAGATATTGTAGTGGATAATATGGAAGATGTTATGGGAAATGATATGGCAAATGGTATTATGGTGGATAATATGGAATATGGTAAGGAAGTGGAAATAGCAGAAGATGGTATGGAATATGATATGGAAGATGTTAAAGAAGATGATATTTAGGAAGATATAGAAAATGATGTTATTGAATATGATATGGAAATGGAACTGGCTCAAAGAGCTGACATTAGCTGAACGACAAGGTAATCGACGTGGCTGAACATTGGAAACATCGTGTCTGACGTAATACCCAGGACAAGGGAAGTAAGCAAGTATCTTTTATTTTCGAAGCTACGTTCCTTTTAACCACAGATTTAAGAGTTCCGAGTTATATTAGAGCACGTGAGATCACAAAATAGATGACATCCAGGTCTCAACTCTTGGGCAGGGTTAAATATCACTTAGTCCGAATAGTGCTGCATAGTATGCTGAAAATCAATAGCAGTCACTTTTAGTGATGACTGGATATAAAACGATGCTTCATTTGGGTAGCAAACCTTTACTGAGTTTTGGTTTCCTTTGCTTTACGGCGGTATCTGATCACGGTTCATGTCGCGGGAGCTTCCTTTCATCCAGTCTGGGGTGGCTCTTTAGGGTAAGCCACCAATTGGATCAGCATGCAGGCTTTGCCTACCCAGGATGTCAGATTTATCTTCAATTCCCTCTTGTCCCGTTCAGACGAGATGTGGGCTCAAGAACTTACATAAACGTCTACCAGTACATAACACAAATGTATTAAGAGAAGACGAACTAAAGAACTTACACACACGTCTACCAATACATAACACACTTGTATTAAGAGAAGACATGAACTAAAGAACTTACACACACGTCTACCAGTACATAACACACCTGTATTAAGAGAAGACATGAACTAAAGAACTTACACACACGTCTACCAATACATAACACACCTGTATTAAGAGAAGACATGAACTAAAGAACTTACACACACGTCTACCAATACATAACACACCTGTATTAAGTGTACCAGAACATAACACGCCTGTATTAAGTGAAGAAATGAACTAAACAACTTAGACGTCTACTAGAACATAACACACCTGTAAAAAGAAAAGTAACCACTGGATTGAAATAACCCACACAATCTTCTCGCTGCAGGTAAACATTCCAAAACTCCAGAAACTAACTTCATACCTGCACGGGTTCCTGGCAGCCGTTGGAGTGTCCAAATAATCATTACCTTACCGGATCTCAGGTGAGAAACGAAAAACGTAATAGCTAGCACACCCCAATCCTATCCCCCCCCCCCCCCCCACATGTAATCCTTAGGTATTTACTTACGCAACACCTTTGGTGCCAGACCGGCTGAAAGGAAGCACAATGCCATGAGCGCCTACTTTTCTTGTTATTTTCAGCTTCTCCTGTTCCCACAGAAACAGTTATTCCCGCTGCTTGTCTGTATCATCAGGGCGCTTTCTTTCTGGAGGGTTCCTTCAAGCAAAGAGGGCTATTCCACGCTGTGTAGGTTTTTGGTTCTGGGTAGGTTTTTTGGTTCTCGGTAGGTTTTTGGTTCTGGGTAGGTTTTTGGTTATGGGTAGGATTTGGTTCTGGGTAGGTTTTTGGTTCTGGGTAGGATTTGGTTGTGGGTAGGTTTTTGGTTCTGGGAAGGATTTGGTTCTGGGTAGATTTTTGGTTGTGGGTAGGTTTTTGGTTGTGGGTATGTTTTTGGTTGTGGTTAGGTTTTTGGTTGTGGTTAGGTTTTTGGTTGTGGTTAGGTTTTTGGTTGTGGTTAGGTTTTTGGTTGTGGGTAGGTTTTTGGTTGTGGGTAGGTTTTTGGTTGTGGGTAGGTTTTTGGTTGTGGGTAGGTTTTTGGTTGTGGGTAGGTTTTTGGTTCTGGGTAGGATTCTGTTCTGGGTAGGTTTTTGGTTCTGGGTATGTTTTTTGGTTCTGGGTAGGTTTTTGGTTCTGGGTAGGTTTTTGGTTCTGGGTAGGTTTTTGGTTCTGTGTAGGTTTTGGGTTCTGGAAAGGCTTTTTGGTTCTGGATAGGTTTTTGGATTTGGGCAGGTGTTTTGGATTTGGGTAGGTTTTTTTGTTCTGGATAGGTTTTTGGATTTGGGCAGGTTTTTTGGTTCTGGACAGGTTTTTGGATTTGGGTAGGTTTTTTGGTTCTGGATAGGTTTTTGGATTTGGGCAGGTTTTTTTATTTGGGAAGACTTTTTTGATTTGGGAAGGCTTTTTTGATTTGTGGGAAGGCTTTTTGGATTTGGCTAGGTTTTTTGTGTTTGGGTGGGTTTTTGGTTATGGGTAGGTTTTTTATTATGGGTAGGTTTTGGTTATGGGTAGATTTTTGGTTATGGGTAGGTTTTTGGTTATGAGTAGGTTTTTGGTTATGGGTAGGTTTTTGGTTATGGGTAGGTTTTTATTCCTGAGAACTGTGCTGCCATTTGCATGTGGCAGGGTTTTGCGTTTGAGCAGGTGAATTGGTAGAGAGCTAACCTCTCTCGGGAAATGTAATGGGTTCTACTATCGAAACGCTTGAATTCTTGGAGCATAGTTTTCTACAACAATTTCAATATCATTGGCTCTTTTCATCTTGTCAGACGATAGAAATTGTGCTATTAGCACAAAGGCTGGGCAGACATAGAGACCATGTGTTGACCATGCAGTATGGTCCCTCTCTCGGTCTGTCTTGTTTGCTCCAAGGGAAAGGTGATACCAATACATTTGGAGCAAGGCAAGCTGCAGAAGCTCTCGGATCAGCAGAGCAATGCTATATCTGTTCGTCTGTTGGGGCTTTACTCCTAGACCAGCCGCCAACCAAGGCTAAGGGCCTGGTCTGCTCTGCCACAACACTCAGCTGAGGTTGCCTTTCCTCACTCTAGGATAAGGTATTGTATCCTCTTGCGTGTGATCCTTCGCACATCGTCGGTTGTCAGGTTTGGTAGACGCTGACCAACTTTCAGAATTATCAGAAAACAGGTTGCACAGCCATTTCTGACAAAACCCAACAAGACACGCCAGTATCTTATCTGCAAGGCTTCAGATGGTTTGAAATCAGAGTTTTCCTTCTCCTAGATGAACTGCCTTCCTAGGCTTTCGAGCCCCATCTGCCCGAAACTACTGGTTTTAAGGCGCAAGTGGCTCACCCCGAGCCTTCTCCTGTTAGCCCAGGCTATAACAACATTCAGAACCATTTCCAATGAATGACACGATGACGTTGCTATATACCTAGTCGTACACACACCGTGTCAACTATTTATTGGGTACTTATAAATAACCCACACCCCCACCCCTAAACATAAATTAGTACCCTCAATACATAAAAGTACAACAGGAAATAAATCATAAATACCCCTATCACGCCCCTCGCCATCTTCCAGTCATTGACTGCTTACATGTGTGTGTCTCCTCCTCTCTATAACTCTCCCTTCACCCCCACCCCTCCCTCACCCCCATCAAGCTACGCTCTTCAATGTTGAAATCACGTTTTGAAACAAGTCAATCACCTGCCGATTAGGCAGGAAACATCTGAGGATAGTGGTTTCAAACTGGGTTCCCAGGAGGTCCGGTGGGGGCACATGAGCAAAATATAGATATTAAAATGACATTTTTTAGCACTAAAACAGTCTGCGTTATTGAATATGGGGTCGCTATAGTGAGAGGCAGGATTCTCTCAAAGAAACGAACATCAGACATCAGTGGGTCGGCCGAATCAGTGGGTCGTTTGGATCAGTGGGTCGTTTGAATCAGTTAGTCGTTCGAATCAGTTAGTCGTTCGAATCAGTTAGTCGTTCGAATCAGTTAGTCGTTCGAATCAGTTAGTCGTTCGAATCAGTTAGTCGTTCGAATCAGTTTTATTTCATAAGTAAATCTTTCATCTTGTTATATGCTCATCACATTGTAATAAATGTATACACAGATACGGGCTTATTAATAGCAGTGGTTTCCACAGCTACGGGCTTACTAAGAGGAGTAGTTTCCACAGCTACGGGCTTACTAAGAGCAGTGGTTTCCACAGCTACGGGCTTACTAAGAAAAGTAGTTTCCACAGCTACGGGCTAACTAAGAGCAGTGGTTTCCACAGCTACGGGCTTACTAAGAGCAGTGGTTTCCACAGCTACGGGCTTACTAAGAGCAGTGGTTTCCACTTATGTTCCAGTGTCCCGTCCATTCTTATTGTTCAGGTTGTGATTAATTCAACGTTTTCCTTTGAGTTCTGTTCCTGATGAAGGCTTTGTGGGCGTAACGGAGGTTTCGATTAGTTTCTGTCTCGGTGTGTGAACTGAGTTAGCCCTAGATATGGGGTCTCGGTGAACTAAGCCAATTCTAGATTTGGGGTCTCGATGTATGAACTAAGCCAACTCTATATAGGGCGTCTCGGTGTGAACTAAGTCAACCCTAGATATGGGTCTCGGTTTATGAACTAAGCCAACCCTAGATATGGGGTCTCGGTGTGTGAACTAAGTCAACCCTAGATATAGGGTCTCTGTGAACTAAGCCAACTCTATATAGGGCGTCTCGGTGTGAACTAAGCCAACCCTAGATATAGGGTCTCTGTGAACTAAGTCAACCCTAGATATGGGGTCTCGGTGAACTAAGTCAACCCTAGATATGGGGTCTCAGTCTATGAACTAAGCCAACCCTAGATATGGGGTCTCGGTGTGTGAACTAAGCCAACCATAGATATGGGGTCTCGGTGTGTGAACTAAGCCAACCCTAGATATGGGGTCACGGTGTGTGAACTAAATCAACCCTAGATATGGGGTCTCGGTGTGTGAACTAAGTCAACCCTAGATATGGGGTCTCGGTGTGTGAACTAAGTCAACCCTAGAGATAGGGTCTCGGTGTGTGAATTAAGTAAACCCTAGAGATAGGGTCTCGGTGTGTGAACTAAGTCAACCCTAGATATGGGGTCTCGGTGTGTGAACTAAGTCAACCCTAGATATAGGGTCTCGTGAACTAAGTCAACCCAAGATATGGGGTCTCGGTGTGGAAACTGAGCCAACCCTAGATACGGTTTTTATTGACTTATGTGGATATACTAGGCTGATATCCAGAAAATAGTGCCCTCATCCATCTTTGAGGAGCAGCTCATCAGCTGCAGTGGTCAGTGACCCATAGCTGACTGCTAGCGTCAGGGCCAGCGAACCAGAGCTGCCAAGACCCTTCTACGCCTCCACGCGGTGATCCTGGATAACAGGCTGCAACAGAGCAAACTGGCTAAGGAGAAGGGATCGAAGGGGGAATGCTAACCCGGTACTCAAAATTGCTTGCTGAAGTCGGATGTGTTGGACCGAAAGGTGCAAATATCGCAGCCAAGCTGTAAACTACGACACAACGCATTCCGTTCTTTGGACTACATTCTGCTACTTAAGCCCTTCAGGGTTTGGTAGTGGGAGATTGAGAACGAACAAAGCCAAGCCCTCCCTCTTTGAAAGTTGAGTGTCAATTGGATTAAGAAATGTCTGTAAATATTTCTCCTGGTGTGTTCCATGGATGATCTGTTTAGCCGAGTTTCCTTGTTTGCTGTGTTTATAAGATTTCTGCTAGAAAAATTGGCAACGACAAGGCAGGCAGATTAGCAAACAAAGGATGGAAACACGAAGAACAGCAAGCAGAACAATTCTTCAAACTCTTCCAACATTGAGTCAAACAAAACAAATTTAAGAGTTTAATGAAAAGGCGCGGTTTTTTTGTTGGTGTTTAAAACGCGGGCCTATTTGTTTACTGTGATTAGTGATTCTTGGTTGTGAATAATGTCGGACGTGATTATACATGGTCAGAGTGGTCTACCGGGGTCTTTGTGTATGACAAGGACAAGAATAGCACCACTGTCTAATAGAGAGCATGTCGTAAGAGGTGACTGTGACATGGCATAGCACAGGTCAGGGTTAGGTGGTTTGTTTAGAGTAGCATAGATGGCGCCTAATAAGCTGCGGGTCTACTTTGCTTTAGTGTTTGAGTCTATTAAGATGGATTCCCACCTCAGTTAACTACCCTCAGTAAGCGATTGTCCCAACGCAGAGGAATATTAAACTGCTCGAGCCTAGCCCACTAGGCAGCAAACTCTTCTCCCGGCTATATCCGGCTTATTCCAGAGCTGGGACCTGAACAGGGGCGTCTGTCACTGTAGAAGTACAGGTCGACTAAGTGGGACCTGCACTGGGGCGTCTGTCACTGTAGGAGTACAGGTCGACTAAGTGGGACCTGCACTGGGGCGTCTATCACTGTAGGAGTACAGGTCGACTAAGTGGGACCTGCACTGGGGCGTCTGTCACTGTAGGAGTACATGTCGACTAAGTGGGACCTGCACTGGGGCGTCTGTCACTGTAGGAGTACAGGTCGACTAAGTGGGACCTGCAGTGGGGCGTCTGTCACTGTAGGAGTACAGGTCGACTAAGTGGGACCTGCACTGGGGCGTCTGTCACTGTAGGAGTACATGTCGACTAAGTGGGACCTGCACTGGGGCGTCTGTCACTGTAGGAGTACAGGTCGACTAAGTGGGACCTGCACTGGGGCGTCTGTCACTGTAGGAGTACAGGTCGACTAAGTGGGACCTGCACTGGGGCGTCTGTCACTGTAGGAGTACAGGTCGACTTAGGGCTAAGAGGCTTGTACATACGCGTCTTTGTGTGACGTGTCTGGGTATTTGCTGTACAGTGTAGATGGAGGATAATGAGAGAACATGGAGGAACCATACGGAATGAGATGAGATAGAGGTAGAGAAGATAGGGTCATGAAGCTAGAGAGACAGAAAGAGAGAGAGAGAGAATGTGATTAAGATAAAGTAACAGAGGAAATTAAAAGGTACATGCAAGGACAACCAATATAAAGTGACACACAGAGAGGAAGATAGAGAGAGGAGGGGAGGGGGACTAAGTCAATGAAACAGAAAAATAGAAATACAAACTAGTTCGAAAGTAGCAGAAATGAAAGAATTTGAAAAAGAAAAGAGAGACAAAGCAGAAGAAATATATCGATAGTGAAAAATGAAAGAACGAGCGATATTTTGTCTAAAAAATATTTTTTAGAAAGAACCAAATTACGCAGAAAACAATAATTGCACATAAAGAAACAAAAACAGAATGAGAGAGAGATCAGAAGAGGGTTACACAGAAAGAGAAATAATTATATTAAATAACTTAGGATGTATGGCATTGGGTCTCGAGTTTTCTGTCCAGACAAGATGGATTAATCAAGATCAATAATAACATTCCGACATGCCTGAATGGTGAGAGGTTTTGCCGCAATGTTAGTCCCCCGTTTTACTATATGATGCTAACAGTACCCTGTTTTACTATATGATGCTAACAGTCCCCTGTTTTACTACATGATGCTAACAGTCCCCTGTTTTACTACATGATGCTAACAGTACCCTGTTTTACTATATGATGCTAACAGTCCCCTGTTTTACTACATGATGCTAACAGTACCCTGTTTTACTATATGATGCTAACAGTACCCTGTTTTACTATATGATGCTAACGGTCTGCTGTTTTACTACATGATGCTAACAGTCCCCTGTTTTACTACATGATGCTAACAGTACCCTGTTTTACTATATGATGCTAACAGTACCCTGTTTTACTATATGATGCTAACGGTCCCCTGTTTTACTACATGATGCTAACAGTACCCTGTTTTACTATATGATGCTAACAGTCCCCTGTTTTACTATATGATGCTAACAGTCCCCTGTTTTACTACATGATGCTAACAGTCTCCTGTTTTACTAAATGATGCTAACAGTCCCCTGTTTTACTATATGATGCTAACAGTACCCTGTTTTACTATATGATGCTAACGGTCCCCTGTTTTACTACATGATGCTAACAGTACCCTGTTTTACTATAAGATGCTAACAGTCCCCTGTTTTACTATATGATGCTAACAGTACCCTGTTTTACTATATGATGCTAACAGTACCCTGTTTTACTATATGATGCTAACGGTCCCCTGTTTTACTACATGATGCTAACAGTACCCTGTTTTACTATAAGATGCTAACGGTCCCCTGTTTTACTACATGATGCTAACAGTACCCTGTTTTACTATAAGATGCTAACGGTCCCCTGTTTTACTACATGATGCTAACAGTACCCTGTTTTACTATATGATGCTAACAGTCCCCTGTTTTACTACATGATGCTAACAGTCTCCTGTTTTACTATATGATGCTAACAGTCCCCTGTTTTACTATATGATGCTAACAGTACCCTGTTTTACTATGTGATGCTAACGGTCCCCTGTTTTACTACATGATGCTAACAGTCCCCTGTTTTACTATATGATGCTAACAGTCCCCTGTTTTACTATATGATGCTAACAGTCCCCTGTTTTACTATATGATGCTAACAGTACCCTGTTTTACTATAAGATGCTAACAGTCCCCTGTTTTACTATATGATGCTAACAGTCTCCTGTTTTACTATATGATGCTAACGGTCTGCTGTTTTACTACATGATGCTAACAGTCCCCTGTTTTACTATATGATGCTAACGGTCTCCTGTTTTACTACATGATGCTATAGATGATATATATGATATATTAGAAAGATAGATAAGGAAAGCGACCTATGGGTTATAATAGATCATACAGGAAAGGTGAGTGAGAAAGTTCAGGTAGCAGTGAAAAAGGCCAATGCAATGTTAGGTATGATAAAAAGAAATATTAAACATAGGAGCAAGAAAGTGATAGTCAAACTGTATAAAGCATTAGTTAGATCTAGAGCGGAGTACTGTGTACAGGTGTGGAGTCCTTATCATAGAGGGGATATAAACATGCTGAAAAGGATACAAAAGAGCGACACAGCTGGGATTCCAGAATTACAGTTATGAGGAAAGACTCAGAAAAACCGGCCTTCAGTGTCTAGAAAAGAGAGGAATTCGTGGTGACTTAATACAGGTGTATAAGAGAATCACAGGAGATGATAAATTATCCACCATCACTCTAACAGATTCCAGGAGCGTACACCAAGTCATCTCAAGCTCCAAACAAAATATACTCCAGAAGCGTACACCAAGTTATCTCAAGCCCCAAACAAGATAGACTCCAGGAGCGTAGACCAAGTCAACTCAAGCCCCAAACAAAATAGACTACAGGAGCGTACACCAAGTTATCTCATGCCCCAAACAAGATAGACTCCAGGAGCGTAGACCAAGTCATGTCAAGCCCCAAACAAAATAGATTCACATGAAATAAAATATAACATCGGATTGCTGCAACGACAAAAAAGAACAGATCTGGTCCTACGGTGGACACTGGCCCACTGCGGGATCCGTGGAAACGAAAAGGCAGACGAGCTGGCAAGAGCCAAACGCGGTGGCATGCAAACTGGCAATCCGATGAGTTATAAAGAAGTAAAGACACATTAAACGATCCATGAAGACCAAATGGAGAGACCAGCACAAAGAAAACAAGACAGAAAATGATAGCATAGACAAATTTGGGGGCACAGTGGTCTCTAGGTAAGGTGTCAGCCTTGGGTGCTAGAGCACGCGGGTTCGAATCACGGTGGAGAACGGTTTGTTTTCCCACATGATTCTTCTGGTATAAATTCATCTGATCTCTGGATAGTGAGATCGGACTCCCGTGTTCAGTGTCGCGCACGTTAAAAATTACTTGGCAGTTGTAAAATGGAAAAGAGCAGGCTTAACGGCCGCTGCACGGACAAGAAAGAGTAGGTTTAACGGCCGCTGCACGGACAAGAAAGAGTACGCTTAACGGCCGCTGCACGGACAAGAAAGAGTACGCTTAACCTGCCGCTGCCAGGACAGGAAAGTGTAGGCTTAACGGCCGCTGTACGGACAAGAAAGAGGAGGCTTAACGGAAACTGCCCTGACAACATCAAGTATAAAATCTGTTCAAATCATGTGTATCTTCCGCCAGGTCTAGAAAGCCGTGGGAAGTTGAATATACCTACTATGGATAGCCTTCAGTATTAACATGCCTGTTTGAATACCAGTATTCCAAGTAGACAAACTTGTTGGCAAGAGTTGGTCAGACAAACGTATGCACTTAAAGGAGCGATGGGCTTTGATTGATTGATTGATTGATTTCAGGAACTAGCAAATATTGTGTACTTTTTGTTCGTCTTGTTCCTTTCACTCCAGGGGATGGAGGGTAAGTCCAACACTAATTTGGTTAACTTTACCAGCATTTAAGAAAGCATGAATCCAGTTATTTGAAGTGTGGTTTTTATAGCATTGGTTTTGAATATGGTGAGGTTGCCAGCACCATTCACAACCCTCCCCCCCCCCCTAAAATCGCCTCTTACTACATGTTGAGAAGTATGGTTCTGGTAAACATCAAACGGATATGGAAAGTACAAGAAGAAGCCCAACAGATGATGGACCGGGATAGATACAGAGGAGATGGTCCATGCTCCAGACATAGTTTAAAGACACAGATTCAGAAGAATATTAAACTTAACGAGAAGAGAAGTCAGCAGGGAGAAATTGGAGACCGAGCACACGCATACATTTAGGAGACTCGATCAAAGGAGACTCGATCAAAAAGTTATTCCAAGCCAGCAAGATTAATGGATGTGTGTTCCCCATTTGAAACTCGCAGATTACATCAAATTACGAAGACACTTTGCTTCGGTTTATGATAAAGATGGCTGAAGAGTATTGGGGAGGGGGCGCTGTGCCATCCTGTACAGAAACTACTAGAAGCAGAAAATGGCCCTCACATTTTTCCAGTGTAAAAGTGGAGTGATGTAAAAGGGGAGTGATGTTAAAGTGGAGTGATGTTAAAGTGGAGTGATGTTAAAGTGGAGTGATGTTAAAGTGGAGCGATAAAGTGGAGTGATGTTAAAGTGGTGTGATGTTAAAGTGGAGTGATGTTAAAGTGGAGCGATAAAGTGGAGTGATGTTAAAGTGGAGCGATGTTAAAGTGGAGCGATGTTAAAGTGGAGCGATGTTAAAGTGGAGTGATGTTAAAGTGGAGTGATAAAGTGGAGTGATGTTAAAGTGGAGCGATGTTAAAGTGGAATGATGTTAAAGTGGAGTGATGTTAAAGTGGAGTGATGTTAAAGTGGAGTGATGTTAAAGTGGAGCGATAAAGTGGAGTGATGTTAAAGTGGAGTGATGTTAAAGTGGAGTGATGTTAAAGTGGAATGATGTTAAAGTGGAGCGATAAAGTGGAGTGATGTTAAAGTGGAGTGATGTTAAAGTGGAGCGATAAAGTGGAGTGATGTTAAAAACGAGCGATGTTAAAGTGGAGCGATGTTAAAGTGGAGTGATGTTAAAGTGGAGTGATGTTAAAGTGGAGTGATAAAGTGGAGTGATGTTAAAGTGGAGTGATGTTAAAGTGGAGTGATGTTAAAGTGGAGCGATAAAGTGGAGTGATGTTGAAGTGGAGTGATGTTAAAGTGGAGTGATGTTAAAGTGGAGTGATGTTAAAGTGGAGTGATGTTAAAGTGGAGTGATGTTAAAGTGGAGTGATGTTAAAGTGGAGTGATGTTAAAGTGGATTGATGTTAAAGTGGAGCGATAAAGTGGAGTGATGTTAAAGTGGAGTGATGTTAAAGTGGAGTGATGTTAAAGTGGAGTGATGTTAAAGTGGAGTGATGTTAAAGTGGAGTGATGTTAAAGTGGAGTGATGTTAAAGTGGATTGATGTTAAAGTGGAGCGATAAAGTGGAGTGATGTTAAAGTGGAGTGATGTTAAAGTGGAGCGATGTTAAAGTGGAGTGATGTTAAAGTGGAGTGATGTTAAAGTGGAGTGATGTTAAAGTGGAGTGATGTTAAAGTGGAGTGATGTTAAAGTGGAGTGATGTTAAAGTGGAGTGATGTTAAAGTGGAGTGATGTTAAAGTGGATTGATGTTAAAGTGGAGCGATAAAGTGGAGTGATGTTAAAGTGGAGTGATGTTAAAGTGGAGCGATGTTAAAGTGGAGTGATGTTAAAGTGGAGTGATAAAGTGGAGTGATGTTAAAGTGGATTGATGTTAAAGTGGAGCGATAAAGTGGAGTGATGTTAAAGTGGAGTGATGTTAAAGTGGAGCGATGTTAAAGTGGAGTGATGTTAAAGTGGAGTGATGTTAAAGTGGAGTGATGTTAAAGTGGAGTGATGTTAAAGTGGAGCGATAAAGTGGAGTGATGTTGAAGTGAAGTGATAAAGTGGAGTGATGTTAAAGTGGAGTGATGTTAAAGTGGAGCGATAAAGTGGAGTGATGTTAAAGTGGAGTGATGTTAAAGTGGTGTGATGTTAAAGTGGAGTGATGTTAAAGTGGAGCGATAAAGTGGAGTGATGTTAAAGTGGAGCGATGTTAAAGTGGAGCGATGTTAAAGTGGAGTGATGTTAAAGTGGAGTGATGTTAAAGTGGAGTGATGTTAAAGTGGAGTGATGTTAAAGTGGAGTGATGTTAAAGTGGAGTGATGTTAAAGTGGAGTGATGTTAAAGTGGAGTGATGTTAAAGTGGAGTGATGTTAAAGTGGAGTGATGTTAAAGTGGAGTGATGTTAAAGTGGAGCGATAAAGTGGAGTGATGTTAAAGTGGAGTGATGTTAAAGTGGAGTGATGTTAAAGTGGAGTGATGTTAAAGTGGAGTGATGTTAAAGTGGATTGATGTTAAAGTGGAGCGATAAAGTGGAGTGATGTTAAAGTGGAGTGATGTTAAAGTGGAGTGATGTTAAAGTGGAGCGATAAAGTGGAGTGATGTTGAAGTGAAGTGATAAAGTGGAGTGATGTTAAAGTGGAGTGATGTTAAAGTGGAGTGATGTTAAAGTGGAGTGATGTTAAAGTGGAGCGATAAAGTGGAGCGATGTTAAAGTGGAGTGATGTTAAAGTGGAGTGATGTTAAAGTGGAGTGATGTTAAAGTGGAGTGATGTTAAAGTGGAGTGATGTTAAAGTGGAGCGATAAAGTGGAGTGATGTTAAAGTGGAGTGATGTTAAAGTGGAGTGATGTTAAAGTGGAGTGATGTTAAAGTGGAGTGATGTTAAAGTGGAGTGATGTTAAAGTGGATTGATGTTAAAGTGGAGCGATAAAGTGGAGTGATGTTAAAGTGGAGTGATGTTAAAGTGGAGTGATGTTAAAGTGGAGTGATGTTAAAGTGGAGCGATAAAGTGGAGTGATGTTGAAGTGAAGTGATAAAGTGGAGTGATGTTAAAGTGGAGTGATGTTAAAGTGGAGCGATAAAGTGGAGTGATGTTAAAGTGGAGTGATGTTAAAGTGGTGTGATGTTAAAGTGGAGTGATGTTAAAGTGGAGCGATAAAGTAGAGTGATGTTAAAGTGGAGCGATGTTAAAGTGGAGTGATGTTAAAGTGGAGTGATGTTAAAGTGGAGTGATGTTAAAGTGGAGTGATAAAGTGGAGTGATGTTAAAGTGGAGTGATGTTAAAGTGGAGTGATGTTAAAGTGGAGTGATGTTAAAGTGGAGCGATAAAGTGGAGTGATGTTAAAGTGGAGTGATGTTAAAGTGGAGTGATGTTAAAGTGGAGTGATGTTAAAGTGGAGTGATGTTAAAGTGGAGTGATGTTAAAGTGGAGTGATGTTAAAGTGGAGTGATAAAGTGGAGTGATGTTAAAGTGGAGTGATGTTAAAGTGGAGTGATGTTAAAGTGGAGTGATGTTAAAGTGGAGTGATGTTAAAGTGGAGCGATGTTAAAGTGGAGTGATGTTAAAGTGGAGTGATGTTAAAGTGGAGTGATAAAGTGGAGTGATGTTAAAGTGGAGTGATGTTAAAGTGGAGTGATGTTAAAGTGGAGTGATGTTAAAGTGGAATGATGTTAAAGTGGAGCGATAAAGTGGAGTGATGTTAAAGTGGAGTGATGTTAAAGTGGAGTGATGTTAAAGTGGAGCGATGTTAAAGTGGAGTGATGTTAAAGTGGAGTGATGTTAAAGTGGAGTGATGTTAAAGTGGAGCGATAAAGTGGAGTGATGTTGAAGTGAAGTGATAAAGTGGAGTGATGTTAAAGTGGAGTGATGTTAAAGTGGAGCGATAAAGTGGAGTGATGTTAAAGTGGAGTGATGTTAAAGTGGTGTGATGTTAAAGTGGAGTGATGTTAAAGTGGAGCGATAAAGTGGAGTGATGTTAAAGTGGAGTGATGTTAAAGTGGAGTGATAAAGTGGAGTGATGTTAAAGTGGAGTGATGTTAAAGTGGAGTGATGTTAAAGTGGAGTGATGTTAAAGTGGAATGATGTTAAAGTGGAGCGATAAAGTGGAGTGATGTTAAAGTGGAGTGATGTTAAAGTGGAGCGATAAAGTGGAGTGATGTTAAAGTGGAGCGATGTTAAAGTGGAGCGATGTTGAAGTGGAGTGATGTTAAAGTGGAGTGATGTTAAAGTGGAGTGATAAAGTGGAGTGATGTTAAAGTGGAGTGATGTTAAAGTGGAGTGATGTTAAAGTGGAGTGATGTTAAAGTGGAGTGATGTTAAAGTGGAGTGATGTTAAAGTGGAGTGATGTTAAAGTGGAGTGATGTTAAAGTGGAGTGATGTTAAAGTGGATTGATGTTAAAGTGGATTGATGTTAAAGTGGAGCGATAAAGTGGAGTGTTAAAGTGGAGTGATGTTAAAGTGGAGCGATGTTAAAGTGGAGTGATGTTAAAGTGGAGTGATAAAGTGGAGTGATGTTAAAGTGGAGCGATGTTAAAGTGGAGCGATGTTAAAGTGGAGTGATGTTAAAGTGGAGTGATAAAGTGGAGTGATGTTAAAGTGGAGTGATGTTAAAGTGGAGTGATGTTAAAGTGGAGTGATGTTAAAGTGGAATGATGTTAAAGTGGAGCGATAAAGTGGAGTGATGTTAAAGTGGAGCGATAAAGTGGAGTGATGTTAAAGTGGATTGATGTTAAAGTGGAGCGATAAAGTGGAGTGATGTTAAAGTGGAGTGATGTTAAAGTGGAGTGATGTTAAAGTGGAGTGATGTTAAAGTGGAGTGATGTTAAAGTGGAGTGATGTTAAAGTGGATTGATGTTAAAGTGGAGCGATAAAGTGGAGTGATGTTAAAGTGGAGTGATGTTAAAGTGGAGTGATGTTAAAGTGGAGTGATGTTAAAGTGGAGCGATAAAGTGGAGTGATGTTAAAGTGGAGTGATGTTAAAGTGGTGTGATGTTAAAGTGGAGTGATGTTAAAGTGGAGCGATAAAGTGGAGTGATGTTAAAGTGGAGCGATGTTAAAGTGGAGCGATGTTAAAGTGGAGTGATGTTAAAGTGGAGTGATGTTAAAGTGGAGTGATAAAGTGGAGTGATGTTAAAGTGGAGTGATGTTAAAGTGGAGTGATGTTAAAGTGGAGTGATGTTAAAGTGGAGTGATGTTAAAGTGGAGTGATGTTAAAGTGGAGTGATGTTAAAGTGGAGTGATGTTAAAGTGGATTGATGTTAAAGTGGAGCGATAAAGTGGAGTGATGTTAAAGTGGAGTGATGTTAAAGTGGAGCGATGTTAAAGTGGAGTGATGTTAAAGTAGAGTGATGTTAAAGTGGAGTGATGTTAAAGTGGAGCGATGTTAAAGTGGAGTGATGTTAAAGTGGAGTGATAAAGTGGAGTGATGTTAAAGTGGAGTGATGTTAAAGTGGAGCGATAAAGTGGAGTGATGTTAAAGTGGAGCGATGTTAAAGTGGAGTGATGTTAAAGTGGAGCGATGTTAAAGTGGAGTGATGTTAAAGTGGAGCGATGTTAAAGTGGAGTGATGTTAAAGTGGAGTGATGTTAAAGTGGAGTGATGTTAAAGTGGAGTGATGTTAAAGTGGAGTGATGTTAAAGTGGAGTGATGTTAAAGTGGATTGATGTTAAAGTGGAGCGATAAAGTGGAGTGATGTTAAAGTGGAGTGATGTTAAAGTGGAGCGATGTTAAAGTGGAGTGATGTTAAAGTGGAGTGATGTTAAAGTGGAGTGATGTTAAAGTGGAGTGATGTTAAAGTGGAGTGATGTTAAAGTGGAGTGATGTTAAAGTGGAGTGATGTTAAAGTGGAGTGATGTTAAAGTGGATTGATGTTAAAGTGGAGCGATAAAGTGGAGTGATGTTAAAGTGGAGTGATGTTAAAGTGGAGCGATGTTAAAGTGGAGTGATGTTAAAGTGGAGTGATAAAGTGGAGTGATGTTAAAGTGGATTGATGTTAAAGTGGAGCGATAAAGTGGAGTGATGTTAAAGTGGAGTGATGTTAAAGTGGAGCGATGTTAAAGTGGAGTGATGTTAAAGTGGAGTGATGTTAAAGTGGAGTGATGTTAAAGTGGAGTGATGTTAAAGTGGAGTGATGTTAAAGTGGAGTGATGTTAAAGTGGAATGATGTTAAAGTGGAGCGATAAAGTGGAGTGATGTTAAAGTGGAGCGATAAAGTGGAGTGATGTTAAAGTGGATTGATGTTAAAGTGGAGCGATAAAGTGGAGTGATGTTAAAGTGGAGTGATGTTAAAGTGGAGTGATGTTAAAGTGGAGTGATGTTAAAGTGGAGTGATGTTAAAGTGGAGTGATGTTAAAGTGGATTGATGTTAAAGTGGAGCGATAAAGTGGAGTGATGTTAAAGTGGAGTGATGTTAAAGTGGAGTTATGTTAAAGTGGAGTGATGTTAAAGTGGAGCGATAAAGTGGAGTGATGTTAAAGTGGAGTGATGTTAAAGTGGTGTGATGTTAAAGTGGAGTGATGTTAAAGTGGAGCGATAAAGTGGAGTGATGTTAAAGTGGAGCGATGTTAAAGTGGAGCGATGTTAAAGTGGAGTGATGTTAAAGTGGAGTGATGTTAAAGTGGAGTGATAAAGTGGAGTGATGTTAAAGTGGAGTGATGTTAAAGTGGAGTGATGTTAAAGTGGAGTGATGTTAAAGTGGAGTGATGTTAAAGTGGAGTGATGTTAAAGTGGAGTGATGTTAAAGTGGAGTGATGTTAAAGTGGATTGATGTTAAAGTGGAGCGATAAAGTGGAGTGATGTTAAAGTGGAGTGATGTTAAAGTGGAGCGATGTTAAAGTGGAGTGATGTTAAAGTGGAGTGATGTTAAAGTGGAGTGATGTTAAAGTGGAGCGATGTTAAAGTGGAGTGATGTTAAAGTGGAGTGATAAAGTGGAGTGATGTTAAAGTGGAGTGATGTTAAAGTGGAGCGATAAAGTGGAGTGATGTTAAAGTGGAGCGATGTTAAAGTGGAGTGATGTTAAAGTGGAGCGATGTTAAAGTGGAGTGATGTTAAAGTGGAGTGATGTTAAAGTGGAGTGATGTTAAAGTGGAGCGATGTTAAAGTGGAGTGATGTTAAAGTGGAATGATGTTAAAGTGGAGCGATAAAGTGGAGTGATGTTAAAGTGGAGTGATGTTAAAGTGGAGTGATGTTAAAGTGGAGTGATGTTAAAGTGGAGTGATTGTCATCTTCTATTAGAGTTTGTTTTCTTTTTGGCCAAGGCATGTTTCTTTTAGCGCCATAGTCTTTTAAATGATACCAGTACGTGTCCACCATTGTATGGATGCGTGTGTATGTGTGGGTTGTTGCCATTTCAACTGTGTGGATATTTTCATGTCAGCCCCCCCCCCATCCCCCCCCCCCCCCCCCCCTCATTCCAACCGTCCTTTTCAAGGAAACCCAGTTCATATTAGGACCTACTTTTACATTTCGGAAATGTTTTTAATTAATTTTTTAAAATAACATTTGCTTGTTTTTTCTTCTTTTGTTTTATCTTGATGAAAATAGCTGAAACAGACAAACACAATCGATTATCAGTGCTAACTACATTGTAAGTATCGATATTTCAGGATCGATAATAAAATTATAACTGCGAGTTGATTACAGTCTTCGATCTTTTGAAACTGAATTCTCGTGGATTTGATATGAGCTGGTGGGGAGGGGGTCGAAAGGGCTGGAGGAGGAAGTCATTCAGAACGACAACTTTATAGAGAGTAAGAGGGAAGTTTGGGGTGGTGGAGGCGGGGTGAGGGAGATGGGTTATGGCTAGTTTTAAGTTTTGAAAGAGATCGTAACGATGATAAATCAACAACGGGGGATCGTTTGATAGCTAGTGTTTGAGACTTGTTGATTTTTTTTCTGAGGAAAAAGGGGGAGGGGGAGAAGAGAAAAAGTGAGTAGAGGAGGAGGGGTTGCAGAAGGAGTAAATTGAACATACCAATAGCGGGGATATAGTTATAGGTAAAGCCAAGCATAGCACAACTGCCTGGAGGACCCCGGTCCACCTTCATCAGCTCGGGATGTGACAGCTACTACACTCCGTCATTTAATGTGCTGGAGTCTAGGTTTAGCTGAGGTTTACTTATCTAAAGAGATACATTATCTACACCACGACACGACTTCACACTAAATAACACGGTAAACAATATCAAACAAACATTATATGATTTAGTAACATCAATATCAACAACAAAAACAAAAGTACATATAAACTAAATAATCATAATATGTACAGGAGGTTTTTAAGCACTAGCTTTTGATGTTTCCCCCAAAAAACATAACCCAGATTATTGCCGCTGCACTCCCCTTATCTGCACACTCAGCACACAATCACAAACTCGTCCTCACGATCGGATCACGTACTCAGGCGATCTGTGCATTCACATACAATCGCTTCACAAAGTGTCCTACACATACGACACACATTCAGATCTCTTACTGTTCACATGGTGTCCAACATAAACACCTAATGAGCGACTGGACAAAACTTGAGTTGTATGCTGGTACAGTCACCATGCAAACTCACTCCCTCTCAGACTCCTCCTGACAGCCTCTCAGCCTCCTCCTAGCCAGTCTGCTGAGTTCATCCTAGCAGAGTATTTTATAATCTCAAGAACAGCCTAGCTGTCCAATCGGCTTCTGTTGGTTGTCTAACTTAGCCATCACTCTAATTTGGAACTACTCTGAACTAATTATTATTGGATGATTATCCCCGAATCCATGTCACTCTAAATGTCGTAGCCGGTCGTGCAGCATCTGACTGTCACCACCCCCCCCCCCCACGCCCCCTCCACTTCTACGATAATTCCGAACGCCAGAGTGGTCAGCTCCGAACACCCACCCCTGTACCAGACAAAGTCTTCCACCTAAACCCCTCGTTTCCTTTGTAGACCTAGTATCGAAATGATGATTGACTTTGGCCTGCATTCAGGCAACATTTGTCCTTAGAGTCGCCAGCCCAATCTCCCTAAGCCCCCATGCTCCATCTGGAACTGTCCTATTAACGACATTCTTTTCAAGGCGCACAAAATAGTTGTTTTGTTGGTGAATGCCCACAATGAGTAAGTTTACTCTTTTGTGCGCCCTGAAAAGAATGTTAAGTGACGGGTTGTTGTAGCTTTCCTCACATCCCGAGCGTGCTGATGAAGGTGGACCGGGATCCTCCAGGCGGTTGTGCTATGTTTGGCTTCATCTACTTGTCACTCACTACTACGGGGATCACGTCGATCCCTCACCTCGTTAGACAGACTGCTATGAAAACAGCCCGTTTCCAGGGAGTGCTACTAGGAATCCGATGTGAGGGTCTTGGTCAGTATATTTTGCCTTCCTCCCTACACAAAAGAGTAAACAAACTCATTGTGAGCAGTAAACAACAACACCAACCAACCGACGTTTCTGTTGATGCCCAAAACATTGTAATCCATAACAACACGTCATGTTATTATCGACTTTTTCCTTCGTGCCGCTGCAGATTAGATTGAATGTGAACATGTCTCCTACTGTACCCGTGTAAGACTGCATTTAAAAGGCGCGTTGCTTATCCATAAAATGTACTGAAGGAGCCATTCAAATGGTTGACCTTGTGACATTCCCCACACAGCGTCACAGATAACCAGCACAGCTTAATCTCATCTGGACTTTGAGAATAAGTGCCTCTCATTGATCCCCCAATATCTAAAACAGAAATGTCGGCTTACAGGACATATTTTTGATGATTATACCTACCCCAGACACCGTCACAGATAACCAGTAGAGTTTAATCTCTTCCAGACTTGAAAACAAGATTGCTCAAATTGACAGTCCAACGTCTGAAGCAGAGGTGTCTATTTGTTAAGATGCTAACAGTTTTGCTTCTATCTTGTCATTTTGTCGCAGTCATTCGTTAAGGGAGGACCTTAAACAGATTTACCTGGGTGGAGGGGATAAGTGCTGAGTTTAGTTGTCTGTCCACTTGTACCGTAGAGTTGTCTGTCCCCTTGTACCGTTGAGTTGTCTGTCCCCTTGTACCGTTGAGTTGTCTGTCCCCTTGTACCGTTGAGTTGTCCGTCCACTTGTACCGAGTTGTCCGTCCACTTGTACCGTTGGAAACTTAAGTCATCTCTCTTCAGTCAAGTGTGTTAAGTCTGCCAGTGTAAGCCCATGTCGCTGTAAGATCACCCTTCCGCCACCCTTCCATATGCCACGTGCGCCTCCTGGAGCCTTGAAGCCTTAACTTCTAACATTGAAAGCGCGCAGTGAGAGTTGATCTTGTTGCTTTCAGACAAGATGACCAGCCATCTTAATTTCAGCCTAGAAATTTAACCAGCGCATGGGGTAATTAGTACCATTTTTCTAACGGCCAAGTTTCTCGTGTTGTTATCTCTCAAGGAACCTTTTGTAGACAGCGGTAGCACAAAGTGGTCACTAATATACTGTCTATCAGCTGTTACTTAGAAGTCAAGCGACGGTTGTTTAATCAGTGGCGGGAGTTGATAAGTCGCAGCGGAGGCCGCCTGGCATACAGTGTCAAATTGTCTATCACATGGGCAGATCCAATGTTGAACATAATTACAGAATGGGCGAGAACAATATTAGAATGATAGATAAGGAAAGGGACGAAGGGGTTATATTAGATCATACAGGTAAGGTGAGTGAGCAAGTTCAGGTAGCAGTGAAAATGGCAAATGCAATGTTAGGTATGATAAAAAGAAATATTAAACATAGGAGCAAGGAAGTGGTAGTCAAACTGTATAAAGCTTTAGTTAGACCTAGATTGGAGTACAGTGTACATGTGTGGAGTCCTTATCGTAGAGGGGATATAAACATGCTGGAAATAATACAAAAAAAGAGCGACAAAACTGATAGTGGGGTTCCAGAATTAAAGTTATGAGGAACGACTCAGGAAAACAGGCTACAGTGTCTAGAAAAGAGTAGAATTCCATGTGTCTTAATACAGGTTTATAAGATGATGAACGGAAAGAATAAATTAGACTATAACAAGTTTGTTTTTCAAAATACAACTATCTACAAGAACAAGAGGTCATAGCTACAAGTTGACTAAAGAAAGGTCCAGATTAGAAATTAGGAAATATTTGTTTAATCAAGAGTGGTGAATGCTTGGAAGTTGTGGGGGCAGGGACAGTTAATGCATTTAAGAATAGATTGGGTGCGCATAGCTTTTAGAACCTGGAATGTAAATTAAACTGGTTGTATACAGACTCTGCAGAGTCTTCTAAACCAGTATAAAGAGGTTAAGTTAAGATAATCTGTATAAAGACTCCAGCTATTTGTACCGTTTTATTTTTCTGGATTCTTCTTCTTCTTCTATTCCCAGGTGGACCAGTTATTGACTCCTCCCTGTCTCTCATTTACATAATATTGTTACCAGAGTTTTCATGTGAATACAGGTAGTTAACTCAAGGCCACATGCTTCTGGTGTGGTGAGTAGCGGTGTAAGATGGTGTGGGGAGTAGTGGTGTAAGATGGTGTGGGGAGTAGCGGTGTAAGATGGTGTGGGGAGTAGTGATGTAAGATGGAGTGGTGAGTAGCGGTGTAAGATGGTGTGGGGAGTAGCGGTGTAAGATGGAGTGGGGAGTAGTGATGTAAGATGGAGTGGTGAGTAGCGGTGTAAGATGGTGTGGGGAGTAGCGGTGTAAGATGGAGTGGGGAGTAGCGGTGTAAGATGGTGTGGGGAGTAGCGGTGTAAGATGGAGTGGTGAGTAGTGATGTAAGATGGATTGGTGAGTAGCGGTGTAAGATGGAATGGTGATGTAAGATGGTGTAATCGTATTGCAAGAGATCAACCAGGCACAAACTTTGTGATATCATAATGTTGCTAACAGCGTTTCCAACGCAATGAAGCCTATATCCAGCTTCGTAAACACTTGGGCGCAATCCGTCAATTTATGTAGATGAATTCGAGTTGGCCTTCATTGCGTGGTGACATGAGGGTCCGAAATGTGGTATGTTCCTCACGCCACTGCAGAAACGCGCCACCCACCGCCTCATTGTGCTAACAGTCACTGTTTGGTCTCCTTAAACGTTCAGCAAGCGTAGATGAATGTCAAAGAGCGTAATTTTTTTCCTCATGGAGGTATTCAATTACATACCTCTGCTTCAAACGAACTTACATGGCAGACGCCATTTTGCCAGACTGCCCCTCTACTGCCACCTGTCGCACCCAAACCAAATTCCTCGGATATTGGTGGGAAATTTCAAACACCACTGTCGAGCCGCCAGTATAATACAATAGGAGGCGTTAGTTTCGGAGAAACCCTCGGGGGTGCGTGTGCGCACGCGTGCAAGTTTGGTGGGGGTGTGGTAAATAAAATCCGGGCATGCAAGACCTGTGCCAGCCTATTTTCCGCTCTAGACAAAGGTGAATTACTTACTCTCTCACTTCGTTTATCAATAATAAATGTTTTGATTATTTATTTGTTGGCGTTTGCTTCATTTTTCTATTCCCCAAAGGTGATGTTGGTTGCGTTGTGTTTTTATTTTGCGCCTGTCGGTCCAGTGCTTGCGACTACGGCATTCATTTTATGAAGGGTCTGCTTCCTCCTGCATTTTTTAAGGGTTTGCTTCTCCGGGGTAACAGCCGGTGCTGAGATGGGAAGCGAACCCAGCACTTTCGGGTTGTGAGCCGTGCCACTTAACCACTAGTCCCCGCCTTCCTCGTTTCTAGAACCAGCACAAAATGTTAGGCGAGATGTAGAGAGCAACGGGACTCAACACCGCCCAGTCTACCCGACTGTAAATGGGGATTCGACTTACGGCTAAGGAAGACAAGACAACGAGGAAGGGAACTGCAGCTCCACATAAGAAAAATTTGAGACAATTCAGATAGTCACTACCCACAACGGTCGTGTCAGCCTCTTGGCCCTTAACCTTTTTGCAAGGGATATAGAAGTGAATAGCTCCCTTTCCACGAGGTTTAATGAAAACGATGAAGACAAGAAGGAGCCGAGTGATCTGGTCGAGGATGTTCCAGTTTATCGAGTTGTAAAACATGTACTTAGCTGTTAATGAACACAAGACTCCGAGGTGGCCACACCTAAAACAACAATTGAGACTGGTACAACGGGGGACTGGTACAATGGTACAACGAGAGAGAATGGTACAATGGTGCAACGAGAGAGACTGGTACAATGGTAAAACGAGAGAGACTGGTACAATGGTAAAACGAGAGATACTGGTACAATGTGTGAGACTGGTACAGCGAGAAAGACTGGAACAAATAGAGACTAGCACAAAGACAGGTTGGTAAAAGAGACTGTCCCAAAGACAGACTTGTACAAAGACAGTATGGTACAAAGATAGTCTGATACAAAGATAGTCTGATGCAAAGATAGTCTGATGCAAAGATAGTCTGATACAAAGATAGTCTGATACAAAGAGAGACTACTACCCGTGTCTGCTCTGTGACCTTATTGGCTGTTTAAAAAAAAAATGGTATTTAAATGTTAAATGTATGTGCAAATACAGGCAAGAGAAGTTGTTGGGTTATTAATAGCCGTGTAAGCTCTTTCTTCTTCTTCTTCTGTCAGTGTGTGTAGGTCGACATAGTACAACTGTTCACACCGTCGTGCAGTACTTACACCAATGTTTTGTACAGAACATTCAAACGCCAGTTACACTGGGCCAACGAAGCAGCTGTTTGAAACTTCATGCACGAACTTGTCGGGTATACTATGTTTAGTGTTCACCGGGTCATTGAATGTGAATTGCTTTACCCGGTGTATAGCTTAGTTTTTTTTTGTCTTCTTGCCAACGGTGAGGTTTTGTGTATGACAAACTAGAATAAGAGGTTATCTATGACGTGTATATAACCCATACACAGTAGAAGACTCCCCAATTCATGATCTTGCGCACTATGCCATTCGTACACACTAGGAATCTGGGTTTTTAATGAAATAATACAGCAGATACGGCAAAGAGTAATAAATAACACTCCTTGTTATCACAAGACAAGAATACCTACAAAGTTATCGCTTTTCACAAACACTTGACAGGGTTTATTTAGTATAGTACTAGTAATAATAGTGGCAGCAGCAGCAGTAAAAGTAGCAGCAGTAAATGTAGCAGCAGTAATAGTAGCAGCAGTAAAAGTAATAGTAGCAGGAGTAAAAGTAGTGTTAGTAATAGTAGCAGTAATAAAAGTAACAGTAGCAGCAGCAAAAGTAATAGTATCATCAGTAAAAGTAATAGTAGCAGCAGTAAAAGTAGCAGCAGTAAAAGTAGCAGCAGTAAAAGTAGCAGCAGTAAATGTAAAAGTAGCAGCAATAAAAATAGAAGCAGCAAAAGTAGCACCAGTAAAAGTAGCACCAGTAAAAGTAGCAGCAGTAAAAGTAGCACCAGTAAAAGTAGCAGCAGTAAAAGTAGCAGCAGTAAAAGTAGCAGCAGTAAAAGTAGCAGCAGTAAAAGTAGCACCAGTAAAAGTAGCACCAGTAAAAGTAGCAGCAGTAAATGTAAAAGTAGCAGCAATAAAAATAGAAGCAGCAAAAGTAGCACCAGTAAAAGTAGCACCAGTAAAAGTAGCAGCAGTAAAAGTAGCACCAGTAAAAGTAGCACCAGTAAAAGTAGCAGCAGTAAAAGTAGCACCAGTAAAAGTAGCACCAGTAAAAGTAGCACCAGTAAAAGTAGCACCAGTAAAAGTAGCACCAGTAATAGTAGCAGCAGTAACAGTGGTGTTGTCCAATGCCCAAAGGCGTCAGTTCACTCCTTTGTGCGCCCTGAAAAGGATGTTTAGTGACGGGTTGCAGTAGATTTCCTCACATCCTGAGCGTGCTGAGGAAGGTGGACAGTGGTCCTCCAGACGGTTGTGCTATGCTTGACTTCATCTGTGTATCGCTAACTACTACGGGGATCACGTTGATCTCTCGCCTCGTTAGCCAGGCTACAATGAAAACAGCCCGTTTCCAGGGAGGGCTACGAGGAAGCCGAGGTGAGGGTTTTGGGCCAGTATATTTTGCCTGACCCTGACTAACATGTCTGATTAGTATGTCGTGCCTGACCCTGACTAACATGTCTGATTAGTATGTCGTGCCTGGCCAGACGTTAGTGAAAGTGGTAGCAGTATTGCTATTAGTACTAGCATCAGCAGTGGTATCGCACCAATACAAGTAGTAGTAGGAATAGTAATAGTAGTAGTAGTAATTGTGTAGTAGTACTTGTAGCGGTAGTGGTGACGTAGTAATAGTAGCAATAGTAGCAGTATTAGGAATAGTAGTAATAATAGGAGTCGTAATAGTAATAACAGTAGTAGTAGTAGTAATAGTAGTCGTAATAGTAGTAGTAGTAGTAGTAATAATAGTAGTAGTAATAGTAGTAGTAGCAGTAGTAGGAATAGTAGTCGTAATAGTAGTAGTAGTAGTAATAATAGTAGTAGTAATAGTAGTAGTAGCAGTAGTAGTAGCAGTAGTAATACTTATAGTAGTAGTAGTAATAGTAGTAATAGTAGTAATAGTAGTAGTAGTAGTAATAGTAGTAATAGTAGTAGTAGTAGTAATAGCAATATGTAGTAGTAGTAGTAATAGTAATATGTAGTAGTAATAGTAGCAGTAGTAGTAGCAGTAGTAATAATTATAGTAGTAGTAGTAATATGTAGTAGTAGTTGTAGTATGTAGTAGTAGTAGCAGCAGTAGTATATAGTAATAGTAGTATTAGTATTAGTAGTATGTAGAAGTAGTATTAGTAGTAGTAGTAGCAGCAGTAGTAGTACTAGTAGACGTAATAGTAATAATAGTAGTAGCAGTAGTAGTAGTACTAGTAGACGTAATAGTAATAATAGTAGTAGCAGTAGTAGTAGAAGTAGTAGTACTAGTAATAGTAGTAGTAGCAACAGAAACACCAGTACTAGCTGAAATTGTAGCATTATTAGAAGTAATATATTCCGTAGCTATAAACTGAAGAGACCAGACAAGATGCCAACACACACACCATATTTACCTGTGTCAATATACGTATCTAGTCACTGTATAATCCAAGAAATATCTGAGAGAATAGAAAATCTTTCGTAAGTTAGGACAACCTATTAAAGGCCCTTTGAATCGCGCAAACAATTGTTCCCCAAGTATTTCTGCCTTTCGTGGACCTATAGAAAGGTTTGAACTAACAAACAGAGAGTTGCAGTAGGCGGGCGAACATCACGTGATCGACTCCGGATTTGTCTGAGTTCCTATCAAGTCGTGACCTGCGAACGGTTGTTCTTAACATTGTTACCTGCTCAGTCGACTCGTATCTCGTTCAGATGTTTGTTTCTGTTTATCCCCCTAGTCTAATTTACGCCAGGTATGGACAGAAAATAGTTCATGAATAAATGTTTTCATTCATCGTGTTGATTTCTATCTGCCAATTATTTTTTCTAACTTGGTTCATAATGCCAAGTTATTTTGTGAAACTATTCTTTCTGATGAATTATCAGTTTGCTATTTTTTTTCGAAATACATCTAGTCAACCAATATAAACTTCTCCTAAATCTGTGGAGCAAAGGTCTTCGTCAAATACACGCCAATCTCTTCTGTTCCGAGTCATCCTTTCCAGTCCTCCTTCTTTGGCGTGTCTTGAAAAGGACGTTGTCGTAGTTTACAGCATCTGCGATATCTGCACCTTTAGACATGGCACATCCTATTTCAGCTGACTTTTTTAGTACCGGGTTTGGCGTGGGATGTTATTTTTTTCAGATTTTGCAAAGGCCTTTAATAGAATACGTCATCAATGACTTGGGGGTTGGTCCAGACTCTATGTGCTTGGCGCGACTGGTTGAATTTGTGGTGAAACGAAGGGCGGCGAGGCGTGAACATCGTACGGGGATACAAAGATGCCTGGTTAATGGGCACAGGACCGGAACGGTCAGTCATCACGTGCTGGCAGACATGCTGAGGATGAGATCTGAGCGGGTATGGACTTGTTCCTAATTGGAGGAAGACGATCCGACGACTAACTAACTAATTAACCACACAACCAACCAACCAGCCAGCCAACCAACTAGCCAACTAACTAACTAAACTAAACTAACTAACTAACTAACCACCCAACCAACCAGCCAGCCAACCAGCCAGCCAACTAACTAACTAAACTAAACTAAACTAACTAACTAACTAACCACCCAACCAACCAGCCAACCAGCCAGCCAACCAACTAGCCAACTAACTAACTAAACTAAACTAACTAACTAACCACCCAACCAACCAACCAGCCAGCCAACTAGCCAACTAACTAACTAAACTAAACTAACTAACTTAGGAGGATAACTAACGTCTGGTCAGGTAAAACATACTGATCAGACATGTTAGTCAGGGTCAGGCAAAATATTCTGGCCAAAACCCTCACCTCGGCTTCCTAGTAGCCATCCCTAGAAACGGGTCGTTGTCATGGCAGCCTTGTTCACGAGGTGAATGATCCACGTGATCTCCGTAGTGAGTGACACGCAGATAAAGTCAAACATAGCAGAACCGCATGGATGACCCCGGTCCACCTTCATCAGCACGTCCGTATGTAAGGAAAGCTACTGCAATCCGCCATTTAACGTCCTTTTCAGCGCGCGCAAAAGAGTTACCTGCTCATTGTGGACATTCAGAAACAACAACAACAACTAACTATCAAAGATTGTTTCGCCATTTGCAATCACGTGGTATAGATGTCGGGGCTGCCAAATGAATACAACAATTTGTTAACAGGAAGAAGGCAGAGAGTTGGCATAAATAAGGAATACTTTTAGTGGAGAGTTGGCATAAATAAGGAATACTTTTAGTGGAGAGTTGGCATAAATAAGGAATACTTTTAGTGGAGAGTTGGCATAAATAAGGAGTACTTTTAGTGGAGAGTTGGCATAAATAAGGAGTACTTTTAGTGGAGAGTTGGCATAAATAAGGAGTACTTTTAGTGGAGAGTTGGCATAAATAAGGAGTACTTTTAGTGGAGAGTTGGCATAAATAAGGAAAACTTTTAGTGGAGAGTTGGCATAAATAAGGAATACTTTTAGTGGAGAGTTGGCATAAATAAGGAGTACTTTTAGTGGAGAGTTGGCATAAATAAGGAGTACTTTTAGTGCTGTGAGATAATAAGTGAAGCCCCACAGGGCTGGGTGACACAAACCAGTTTTGTTCTGGATATATATATAAATGGTTTGGACATGGATATCGTATCCATGATTGCAACATTCACGGATGACACAAAACTATGCGGTAGGATCTCTTCTCCTGTACAGGTGGATCTATTGAGATCACATTTAGATCAGATTAAAAAATTATCTGACAGCTGGCAGATGGAGTTTGATGTAGAAAAATGTACAGTCAGCCACATGGGAAGATCCAATAAGGGTTATAATTACAGGATGGGTGAGAACAATATTAGAAAGATAGAAAAGGAAAGGGATCTAAGCGTTAAAATAGATCATACAGGTAAGGTACGAAAGAAGTCCAGGTGACAGTGAAAAATGGTAATGCTGTGTTAGGTATGACAACAAGAAACATTATACATAGGAGCATGGAAGTGGCTTGGCTTTGTTCGTTCTCAATCCCCCGCTACCAAACCCTGAAAGGGCTTAAGTAGCAAAATGTAGTCAAGAGAACGGAATGCGTTGTGTCGTAGTTTACAGCTTGACTGCGATATTTGCACCTTTCGGTCCAACACATCCGACTTCAGCAAACATTTTTTAGTACCAAGTTAGCATTCCCTCTTCGATCCCTTCTCCTTAGCCAGTCTGCCCTGCTGCAGCCTATTATCCAGGATCACCGCGTGGAGGTGTAGAAGAGTCTTGACAGCTCTGGTTCGCTGGCCCTGACGCTAGCAGTCAGCTATGGGTCGCTGACCACTGCAGCTCATCCGCTGCTCAGCATCTTGATCCCGGAGCAAGGAAATTATAGTCAAACTAAAGAAAGCTTTAGTGAGATCTAAATTGGAGTACTGTGTTCAGGTGTGGAATCTATATCATAGAGTAGATACAAATATGCTGGAAAGGATACAAAGACGAGCTAGAAAACTGATCATTGGATTCTAGAACTATGGTTTTGAGGAAAGACTCGGAGAAACTGGTCTACAGAGTCTAGAACAGAAGAAATTTCGAGGTGACAATACAGGTTTATAAGATAATCATCGGAAAGGATACATTAGACTATAACAAGTTTATCAAAATACAACCGGGTATATAGCACACCCCCCCCCCCCCCCCCCCGAGATCCAAAGAAGCGTCACAGCGGAATCGAACGAGGAATACAGGAGTACGACCCAAGGCACCCAATGTTTGGACATCAGGTACAAAACAAAGAGACTCGAATCCAGACATAGCTTTCTAAAAACAACAAACCCCAAACAGACAAACCCTGAAAGTCGCCGTATTGAGGGGTGGCACGAACTGATGCAGGCCCCAGAGATAGAACTTCGGGAGGAGCCTGCTCCTGGACATCATCTACCAAACACAACATGGAAGTCGCTGAACAGACTCCGAACTGGTGTATCACGGGGCAAGAGGAATATGGAACGATGGAGAGACACAGATGACGACACATGTGACTGACGCAATACAGGACCCAGACCACCTGATGACCTGCACCAACCTCCAGGAAACATGCAATAGGCGCGACATGCTGGAGATAAATGACAAGGCAATCCATGTCACTGGATACTGGATACATACTGTATGACGTGGTGCTTGTACAAGGGAACAACAACTAGTTTGTAATCGAGAGGACATCAGTATCGCTAACCAAGGTAATAGTGTATTGTATTGTAGAGTTAACCACTCTGTTGCATGTCTGCGAAACATGGACAGTGTACAGCGGACATGCCAGACAGCTAAAACGTTTCCACCATAACTTAACTTAACGTCTTTATACTGGTTTAAAATACTATACTGAGTCTGTAAACAGCCAGTTTCTTGGATTGTGGTTTTTACCGATGTGCGAGTCCATCTAAATAGGCTCAAACACTATCGCTAAGTAGACCCGCAGCCAGTTAGGCACCATCTACAGCTGCTCTTAACAAACCACCTGGGGAAAGGTACAAATAGCTTGGGTAGATGTTTAACTTGTATTTTGTCCGGTCAGCGGCTGCTAAACCTACTCTTTTCGATTTCCAACTGCCAAGGAATGTTTAACGTGCTCGACACTGAATACGGGAGCCCGATCTCACTACCCAGAGATCAGGGGAATTGTTACCAGACGATCCACGTGAAAATAATCCCCTCTCCTCTGTAATTCGAACACGCGACCCAAGACGGACACCTAACCTTGAAACCACCGAGTTCCTGAGATGTGGGGTGATCACGTGACAAGACAAAATGCCTAACTCTGAAATTCTGAACAATTCACACATGTTGAGCATCCATACATTTCAGCAGAAAGCCCAGATAAGATGGATGGGACATGTTCGTACGACCGATGAGTTCCCCCATAAGCAGATGTTGTACGGTGAGCTCAGAACAGGCAGATCTCGTCAGAGGGGTCAGAAGAGACGCCATGGAGGCTCCTTAAATATGTCTCTGAAAATATTAAACATTGATATCACCTACTGGGAGATGGTTTCAGAGAACCGCTCCACCTGGCGCATTAGCATCACACAAAGTGCTCATATCGCAGAGGGAAACCCAATCGCCGAGGTTTAGAGACTTTAAGCCATCCGAAATAACAGAAGGTACGACGACCACCACATCCAACCCCTCACAAGTGGGACAGGTTCTGTTGTGCTAGGATTTGACTTTACAGTCATATTAGAA
The DNA here is from genome assembly GCA_036924085.1 of Ariolimax columbianus. Taxonomy (NCBI): domain Eukaryota; kingdom Metazoa; phylum Mollusca; class Gastropoda; order Stylommatophora; family Arionidae; genus Ariolimax; species Ariolimax columbianus. The sequence goes on from JAVGWX010000013.1 coordinate 75,881,532, forward strand.
CTCATCTGGCAGCGCAAGTGATGAGAAGCTAGTGTAGCCCCCATTGTGCAGTGATACTACTCGTGTTGTGATGTGAAGTGGTACTACTCGTGTTGTGATGTGAAGTGGTACTACTCGTGTTGTGATGTGAAGTGGTACTACTCGTGTTGTGATGTGAAGTGGTACTACTCGTGTTGTGATGTGAAGTGGTACTACTCGTGTTGTGAAGTGAAGTGGTACTACTCGTGTTGTGATGTGAAGTGGTACTACTCGTGTTGTGATGTGAAGTGGTACTACTCGTGTTGTGATGTGAAGTGGTACTACTCGTGTTGTGACGTGAAGTGGTACTACTCGTGTTGTGATCTGAAGTGGTACTACTCGTGTTGTGATGTGAAGTGGTACTACTCGTGTTGTGATGTGAAGTGGTACTACTCGTGTTGTGATGTGAAGTGGTACTACTCGTGTTGTGATCTGAAGTGGTACTACTCGTGTTGTGATGTGAAGTGGTACTACTCGTGTTGTGATGTGAAGTGGTACTACTCGTGTTGTGATCTGAAGTGGTACTACTCGTGTTGTGATGTGAAGTGATACTACTCGTGTTGTGATGTGAAGTGATACTACTCGTGTTGTGATGTGAAGTGGTACTACTCGTGTTGTGATGTGAAGTGATACTACTCGTGTTGTGATGTGAAGTGGTACTACTCGTGTCGTCATCCCAGTCGCAAAACTCCAGTTCACTATTGTTTGAAAATGAACAAGTCCTCTCCCGTCTTTCTCACAGTCCACTCAACCCATCCCCACAGTCCTCTCCCCTCTTTCTCACATTCCACTCAACCCATCCCCACAGTCCTCTCCCCTCTTTCTCACATTCCACTCAACCCATCCCCACAGTCCTCTCTCCTCTTTCTCACATTCCACTCAACCCATCCCCACAGTCCTCTCCCCTCTTTCTCACATTCCACTCAACCCATCCCCACAGTCCTCTCTCCTCTTTCTCACAGTCCACTCAACCCATCCCCACAGTCCTCTCTCCTCTTTCTCGCATTCCACTCAACCCATCCCCACAGTCCTCTTCCCTCTTTCTCCCATTCCACTCAACCCATCCCCACAGTCCTCTCCCCTCTTTCTCACATTTCACTCAACCCATCCCCACAGTCCTCTCCCCTCTTTCTATCATTCCACTCAACCCATCCCCACAGTCCTCTCCCCTCTTTCTCACATTCCACTCAACCCATCCCCACAGTCCTCTCCCCTCTTTCTCACATTCCACTCAACCCATCCCCACAGTCCTCTCTCCTCTTTCTCACAGTCCACTCAACCCATCTCCACAGTCCTCTCCCCTCCTCCTTAGTTCTTTTTTTTTTTGTATCGTTCGCCTTATTTCTCTAATCCCCAAGGCGGTGTGCGTTGCACTGTAGTTTTTATTTTGTGCCTGTCAACCCAGTGCATCCGACTTCAACATGCATTTTATGTAAGGGTCTGCTTCCTTTTGCATTTTCTAAGGGTTTGCTCCCCCGGAGTAACGGCCGGCGCTATGATTGGAATCGAACCCAGCACCTTCTGGTTGTGAGTCGTGTCACTTAACCACTAGCACACACCGTCCCCATAACATATGTCATGCTTCAAATTTACATTGGATTACTTGACTTCTCATACTTGACTTCTCCTTAGTTCTCACGGCACCTTTCACAGTCCTCGTAACTCCTTGCAGTCATCTCCATCCCCCGGAAAGTCCTACCAACTCCCAGTCCTCTCGGCTCCCTCTCACTGTCCTCGTTACTCCCTTCCTTGTCATCCCCACTCCCTCCCCCCTCACAATCCCCACCAACACTCCTGTGTAACTCCGTTGTCACATCCGACAAGATCAATACTGACCTCTGCCCTCTAAGGTCGCCTGAGCTCAGCCTTCGGCATGTCCTAACGTGTACCAAAGATAAGCCCATATTCTGTCCCTGCAATGTCCTAGGATTGTTATTTCAGCTCAGGTTATGCTTTCTTCTTTTCCTTTTGCGCGCGACTTTAACCTAATGACCAGAGTCCTTTTGGTTAAATCACGGCATCTTTAGTAAAAGGCCTCTGTGCTGGCCGCCATTTTGCCTGATGACGTAACAATTCCCGTCCTATCTGATCTTACACTGTCTAACAGTACGAGCGTCTAAAATGGCATAATATAGGAAGTATTACTAGAGCAAGCATTGGTTAAATGAAATAGAATTCTTGTCCAATTTTCGTTCTTAACGAATTAGAACTATTTTCCACAGTTGTGATGGATTAGACTAATGGAAGCATAAATTTTTCCTTTCATATTTTTATTCATTATTTATTTTTATTATGGGTGAAAGGAATCCATTGCCACAGGAAAAATGTAGCAGGGCCAGTTAATGCATTCAAGAATAGATTGGATGCACACAGTTATTTTTAGACTAAGTTGAGTAAAAGAAGCTGGTTGTATGCAGACTACGCAGAGCCTTTTAAACCAGTATTAAGAAGTTAAGTTATGTTCGTCGGCGAAATCCCTCCTTTACTTATTGACAGTTCTGTACATGAATCAGCGTCACTGAACTCTCGGCAAACCCATAGGTGCATCGTTCTCCCTCGGCAAAATGGCGAAAAGAATGGATCGAAATGTTGTCAGCTAACGAATTGCAATGTCAACATACATTGAAATGTGCGCGTGCGTGTGTGTGCGCGTGTGTGTGTGTGTGCGCGTGTGTGTGCGTGTATGTGTGTGTGCGTGTGTGTGCGCGTGTGTGTGTGCGTGTGTGTGCGGGTGTGTGCGCGTGTGTGTGTGTGCGCGTGTGTGTGTGTGCGCGCGTGTGTGTGTGTGTGCGCGTGTGTGTGTGTGTGCGCGTGTGTGTATGTGTGTGTGCGTGTGTGTGTGCGCGTGTGTGTGAGTGTGCGCGTGTGTGTGTGAGTGTGTGTGTGAGTGTGTGTGTGTGAGTGTGTGTGTGTGTGTGTGCGTGAGTGTGTGTGTGTGTGAGTGAAGATGGGGAGAGAGAAAGAGAGAGAGGGTGGAGGGAAGGTAGTGTGTGAAGGCATTGATCTACCTCAGACTGCCATCCGTATCCATATCCCACCTCATCCGCTTCTGCAATAAGTACTTGGGAAGCCGTGTAACAGCGCATTGGATCGGAAGTCCTAACCTTGATACGAAACTGAAAGTCTACGGAACCGTAACGCTAGCCACTCTTCTGTAGTGAGGGTACATTTTTCTTTCCGACCCCTAAAATATAAATTTTAAAAAATTCGCCATCATCCACCGAGTCTGTATATTTTTTATGTTATTAAAACATCATTATCATCATGTGGCATGTCCGTTGCAGAAAATGCTTCCCTTGACAGCCGGTCTTCTTCTTCTTCTTCTTCGTACGCTGTCAGACGTCAACCTGTATTTTTTCGAAAAAAGCAGCGGTCATCCTAAGGCTGTCGACACTGCATTAGAGCTTGTCTAGTGTTGCCACTGGTGATGGCCACATGTGCTTTCTCTCGCTCACAGACTACACCCGTAGCCATTTGATATGAGTAATCTTCTGAGTTTGATTTCTAGCTCTAGACGGAATATCCCATATACGATACAGGAATAAAGAAAGTGAATAACTACATTTTCACAAGCTAATTTTTTTTAAAGGTGCAGTGCCAGACAAAGTTTACATCACTTCTTCTTGGAGGACGGTGTCCACAGCGAATTCTTCCAAAGCCGAACTGTCACGTCTGTCATTACCGTTAACCACTTGACTAGAACAGTAGATTTTCATAAGCTTCTTCGGGCTCGAGACCCCTTTATCTGCTATCCATCCATACTATAGCCAGCTGCGTCCCGAATCCGTAAATAACTAATGTATGGTAAACTGAAAGACAGCCTGTGTCTGGTCGGTGGAAAAGGAAGCGATACTAAGATTCCCTCAAAATATCTCTGACAAAAGGTTATAAATGCGGACGCTAAGTATATAAAGGTTGACGAGACATGACTAGAGTTGGCCACTAACGACGCCTATCGTAGATGAACGATCACCTGAGGCTTACTGGATTCACCTACTTGACACAACAACATCAACGTCATTTAAAAAAACAACACATTTCCAAGAAATTCATTTCTGATGTGCCAGATTGCACATTTGATCTTTCTAACCAACATTTTGTCTTTTCCAAATACTCAAATACGCGTTCTTTGATTCTAATGGTCTCAACAAATAATATCAAAGAAACTTGTGCGAGTTTCCTTTCTGACAAAATGTGTTTCTGTTATTACTCTACAATGATTTCGTAAAGTGGCAATTTCTGATTGATTGATTGATTGGTATACTGTCAGTCTCGAGAGACAATTAATTTCACGCTTGAGAGAGGTAATAGTCAGTTGATGCCATTGATTTCTCCGTACACGTTCGGAGACTGCAATTCGTCGCATCTTGGCCTCCCCAGCTTGCAGATCATCACACATTGCCTGTCTCCAACCAATTTCTACATCTTGAAAAAACAATACATTTTCTTTTTCAAAAGCTTTCTTTCTTTTCTGGAAATAAATTCTGCGAGTTAAAAAACAAAATTCACTGTTATTTCTAACGACATTATCCAACACTGGAATTGAGATATAGAATCATATAGTGTCAAGACAGACATACAAGAACCACTTCCATTGTTACAAGATATCTTCATTACGTGTGTGTAATTTGTTTCTCTCCTCCAGCTGGTTGTTGGAACATCCCATATAAATGACAAATATTAACGTGTGACTCAAAACACTAACGTTACTATCTCTTGATAAATGTTAACCGAGTTCCTTTTTATGTTAAATTTACAAATTTAGTACGGGCAATAGTCTTAAGCAAAATTGACTATATGAAAAAATAAACAAAAAAACCCCAAATAAGCAGCCCAGAATATAGAATGCTGGACAATGTGAAACCCAAAATAAGCAGCCCAGAATATAGAATGCTGGACAATGTTATGCGTACTATCTTAATTAGTCCAAGTAATCCGCCTAGGTAACACGGGTCCATCTCGTTGACTGTCCATGACCACGATTGATGGCAAAGCGTCGGGTAGGGAAGATGGAGGAAGCGATGTATCTCAGCCAGGCGTCGCACGGGCGACTCCTGTGACAACTCCGTGAGGACTGCGATCTTTTCCGCCCCTGATTTTCAGGTGTAGTTGAAGAAGCTGTTGAGCTGAGACGTCCTCAGAGAACGAGCTATGCTGCCGAAGAAGCTGTCGAGCTGGGTCGTCCTCAGAGAACGAGCTATGCTGCCGAAGAAGCTGTCGAGCTGGGACGTCCTCAGAGAACGAGCTATGCTGCCGAAGAAGCTGTCGAGCTGGGACGTCCTCAGAGAACGAGCTATGCTGCCGAAGAAGCTGTCGAGCTGGGACGTCCTCAGAGAACGAGCTATGCTGCCGAAGAAGCTGTCGAGCTGGGTCGTCCTCAGAGAACGAGCTATGCTGCCGAAGAAGCTGTCGAGCTGGGTCGTCCTCAGAGAACGAGCTATGCTGCCGAAGAAGCTGTCGAGCTGGGACGTCCTCAGAGAACGAGCTATGCTACCAAAGAACGAGTGGTGACGTCAATCCCGTGTGAGGGGAATACTGTCGTTGAGTCGGTCAGGAGATATCGACGGACTTGATGCCTAGATGCATAAATATAGTGGATAGAATCAAAATGCAAAATAATAGTAAAGTGACCTATAGCATAACTGCCGTGGATAACTGATTCAGTTATTGTTGTGTCGTCTTCCAACCAACGGTCGTTGATTGATTTCAAAATGTCCCTCCTATCCATCACTATCATGAACACGATGGGAGCTTGTGAATCCAAGATGTCAGCTCTTTCTTTGTCCTGAATCCCAGCATTACCATGACAGTAGATTCATGTCAACGCCTCGAGGTTTGAAGCCTCAACAGCTGCTATCCACTCGTACCTCAGCCATCCTTTCTGTACCTTCTGAAGTACGGCTGGCGCATCAGTCACGATGATTGCTCTTGTTAAAAGAGTCTCAGATAGTCATCTAAACGCCGAGGTCACTGTTTACATCTCCATTTTCAAACTAGAGGTTAAAAACGTCTATGCCCTACTCCCCTCAGCAACGGCCAATCATATCACTCAGCCTGGGGCTTCTCAGCTAGAGCCTTCTAAACCATTATAATGAAGCTACGTTAAGTGTAGATGTAACAAATAGCGCACGCCACAGTGGTTATGTACTCTACCCTTGCCTTTTGAACATGCGCACAAAACATATGTTGACGACACATAGAGGAAATATCATGATCTATTATCTGTTTAGTATCTATAAATAATCGCAGAAATGCAGATGCCACAGGTTCACTGGCTGAAAGCGAACAAGAATTCCAAGAATTGGTGAGTCAAGTGAAAAACACAAGTCAGGTATATCAAATGGATTGGATGGACATTAACTACAAAAGTCAGGTATATCTAATGGATTGGATGGATATTAACTACAAAAGTCAGGTATATCTAATGGATTGGATGGATATTAACTACAAAAGTCAGGTATATCTAATGGATTGGATGGATATTAACTACAAAAGTCAGGTATATCTAATGGATTGGATGGATATTAACTACAAAAGTCAGGTATATCTAATGGATTGGATGGACATTAACTACAAAAGTCAGGTATATCAAATGGATTAGATGGACATTAACTACAAAAGTCAGGTATATCAAATGGATTGGATGGACATTAACTACAAAAGTCAGGTATATCAAATGGATTAGATGGACATTAACTACAAAAGTCAGGTATATCAAATGGATTAGATGGACATTAACTACAAAAGTCACCCGGTGATCCTGGATAACAGGCTGTAGCAGGGCAGACTGGCTAAGGAGAAGGGATCGAAGAGGGAATGTTAACCCGGTACTCAAAAAATGCTTGCTGAAGTCGGATGTGTTGGACCGAAAGGTGCAAATATCGCAGCCAAGCTGTAAACTACGACACAACGCATTCCGTTCTCTGGACTACATTCTGCTACTTAAGCCCTTTCAGGGTTTGGTAGTGGGAGATTGAGAACGAACGAAGAAGAAGACATTAACATTGAGAAAATGAAATACCATGATAATTTGCAAAATAAACAGGAAATCTACTCTACAGATACTAATCCATGGTCAAACTCTGGAACAGGTCAACTGCTTATCCTATATTGGAAATATAATAACGCAGGATGGAAGATGCGGGAAATCAAGAAACGGAAAGGGATGGCAAAATCTGTTTTCATCAACATGAGTTTTGTATTGACATTTAAAGAAGTTACTTGCAAATTGAAAATGAGAGTGGTTAGGTGTTAACACATTCGTCGTTATTGTATGGCTTAGAAGCATGGGCAATCAATAAACGGGTGGGGGAGAGAATTCATTCTTTTTTTTTAGTTCGCCTTATTGATATATTCCACAATGCGGTGTACGTTGCACTGTGGTTTTTATTTTGCATCTGTCGGCCCAGTGCATCCGACTTCAGCATACATTTTATGTAAGGGTCTGCTTCCTCCTGCATTTTCAAAGGGTTTGCTTCCCCAGGGTAACGGCCGGTGCTTTGATGGGGATCGAACCCAGCACCTTCGGTTGTGAGCCGTGTTACTTAACCACTATCCAACGCCGTCCCCAATTGATGCTTTTGAAATGACAATATATCATAGGGCGCTTCTCGTGAAAAGAATATCAACGAAGTAAGGAAGTCTTAAAGAAATCAGAGGTGCAAAAAGAATTGATGAACGAAGTCAATCAGACAGGTGAGACAGTTTGGTCTTATCAAAATATATAAAACACATTGTTGAAAATAATACTGGAAGGAAAGGTGGGGGTCAAAAAGGGCAGAAGTAAACGATGTTATAAGTGGGGAAACATCAAAATATGGATATGGAAAAGCCTAGCAGATATACCATCAAGGCAAGAGACAGAGAACGTTGGAGATTTGTTGCAGTTGACCTTCACTGTAGAGATGGCACTTGAATTGAACTAATTTAATTAATAACAAATTAGCATCATGGTTTGTCTCCTTTTTGATGTAAAGCCCACATATGTCACGAAAATCTGGACATGTCAAAGGTCAGTGTTTACAAATGGCGACACGGAAAGGAATTGGGAACTTCAGGCGAAGTTATGAGGCTAATTTGCGTGTACAGGACAACGAAGATAAAAGAATAAATCCTCTACATCTTATTATATCGACACGAAATGCTTTCTATTTGAAGAAAGATACAGATGACGATACTTTTATGTGTGCTATTCGCGTTAAAAGAGATGGGTCATCTGATCAGCCAAATATGCACCTGCTTTCACCGTCTTCAGATTCCTCTTCTAACACATCTGAAAGCACAACATCAAATCGCCCTGAGTTGGCCACCAGTGTTGTCATGTCGGACGATATTATTGTCTGTGCGTGGGCACGGAAAACTCCAGCCTTGTCAACACCATCTCCTCAACTCTCCGACAGCTCATCGCTTTCAGTTGATGGAGATAGCGATAATGAGATTGATGATTTGGATATAAAGAATGATGACCAAACGATTTTACTCCAGTGTACCAAAACATTCCTCATACATTATAACGTGACACCAAGTGATTCAATTTACATTCGGGGTATTGAAATGTTTGAACTCAGCAAGGCAATATTTTCAGTTTCAGATGAGAAAGCATATGCATGGTTACAACAAGACAAATTCAGTGAAGGGCTACTGGACGAAATTCAAAATCATAATCTACTTGTTCGGCAGAATGACATTCTGTTGGCCCCATACCCTGAAGTGTTTCTTGAGGACTCAAATTTCCAGCCATCTTGGTACTTTCACATAAAAGCCATAGCATGTGCACCATTTCAAATTGGGCTTATGACGCAGACCACAGAAATAATCATATTTTTTGAGAAAGCCATCACTCATCTTCCAACTGATCACAGACACCTTTCAGGGTCTCATCTTGAACAGTATGTTGATTTAGGGCTGGACAGCAGTTTAATGTTGTCAGATTTCTGTCGCTCTGGAATCGTTGAGTCAAGCTTGTTTTCAAATGCTGAGCCATCAACAAGCACTAGTGACATATTTCTCTCAAGTGCACTTGTCATTCAGCAAGTTCTTCATTGGAGGAAAATTCTACTAAAAAATGAAAATTTTGAAAGTCTAGATCTGACATCAGTGTTAGGAATGCCAAAAAAACTTATGAAATTGCACGGTATTATGAATGGGACTATTGTAAAAATCATTCTTTATCCGAAGGAGTTGTTGGAGGATGTCAATGTGGATGATGCGAAGAGATATATAAAAGATGTTAACTTCAAGCAACAAAAGTTTGTTAAAGTCCACAGCCTATGTAAGAAACTGGATGAAACAGACAGAGTTTTCATTTCCTCAATCCTTCTGTTTAATCTGCAGAGATCTCCGCCAGTGAACAGGTCTCCCCTTCTCATAATTGAGGTTTGTAATATGTGTGTAAAAACATATATAAGTATGTTTTAGATACTACTGTGTTAGAACAGAAACAAGAACAAAATCAATGTTATAACCTTTTTCTTCGTACGTTCTCAATCTCCCACTACCAAGCCCTGAAAAGGGCTTTGCAAGTAGCATGATGTAGTCCAGAGAACAAACCAGCATTGTGTCGCTGTTTACAGTTACTGTCATCAATTCACCACTTGTACTATCATAATTTCATATGTACTATCGTCTTTGTTTTTGTATGATAATCATTTCACTTGCAGTGTCATCATTTTACTCAAGTTATCGTAATTTGACAAAGATCTCCTGTTGCCTGATATCAGTCTTCTCTTTGTTAGAAGCCGTCAATACCATGTGTGAACAGTGAGTCAGATATCGACGTCAAGTCCAAAATATCCCGCTCTTTGAGCACAATCGTACCTGTTGCCAGCGAGGTTCAGTTCATGATCATCAACTCTCCTTGTTACACCCCGAAGGCAATTCATGTGGAATCTCTTAACAAGTACTTTCAGATACAAAGGTGAGAACATCTTCTTTGTTAGCTGGATATTGCCCTATGTTAGCTGGATATTGCTCTGTGTTAGCTGGATATTGCTCTTTGTTAGCTGGTTACAACTCTAGCAGCACAGTGGGCCCTGCTCATATGGCGTGTTAGATTCCAGAACACCATCAATAAACCAAAATAGCGTTCAAGCTAAACATAACATTACTTGCGAATGTACAAGGCGTGTTCAAATGAGACCGGACCAAACTGCAACAAGTGAACATATGTACGATGTGCATGATAACACCCCTTCTGGTGTTAACAGAGCATACCAACCGTCAAGTTTGCAAAATGTCATTATCCTCAGACTCATAGTTTCCTCATTAGACCGTAGAAAACATGGGGGGTGTGATGCGGAATCCGTCCAGAGTTGATCAGCGAGCAGTGATTCAGTTTCTAAGAGCTTGAAGTATGTCGACCAGTTGATATTCATCGCAGAATGCAGGCAGTGTATGGTGACAAAAGTGTGTAGAAGATGATGTTTACAGAAGGACATGAGTTTACACAACAATATGCACCTGACCTGGTCTCGGAAGATCTTTCGTTAACTAAGGTCCTTCTTTAAACACTGTTGTCCAGTTCTTCACTGTTGTCTTCGACACACTTTTGTCACCATACACTGCCTGCATTCTGTGAATGAATGTCAACTGGTCGACATCCTTCAGCTGTTAGAAGCCGAATATCAGCCCGCTGATCAACTCTGGACGGATTTCGTATCACACCTGCCATGTTTTCAACGGTCTGCTGAGGAAACTATGAGTCTGAGGATAATGAAAATTTGCAAACTTGATGGTTGGTATTTTCTGTTTACATCAGAAGTGACGCCATCATGCGCATCATACGTATGTTCACTTGGTGCAGCTAGGTCCGGTTTCATTTTAACACGTCTCATACATATAGGTCAATAGTGTGTTTACACTAGTATGTTTACACCAACGTGCTTACACTATCTTAGTTTGTCTGAATGCAAAGTGGTTAGAGGAATTAACTGTCATGGCAGAGGTATTGGGCTCTATTCCCCATCTCAATACACTCCAGTCCACCCAGCTGCAGTTTAAGAAAGTAAGGCAGTAAGGAAAGGAACTGGTCACCCCAACCACTTAAGAAAAGAAAAATTCATATCTTATAAAAAGGAATCTCTAACACTTCATCCATGATGGCAGTGTCTATTATGAGACCACCTTTAGCATTTTTATATTGTTTGAGTAGCAATGTTCACTTGCATTGCAGTTTCTGTTTCATTCAACGCTTTGTTCTTAGCATTCATGATTGTACGAGTGGGCTTCAAATGAAAACCTGATATTGTGGAATAGAAATTACAAGAACCATGCTTTTGTGTTGTGACTTGTTAATATGGTTGATAAGGACCACTTATTAGTCTTGCCTGTACCATCACGGTGCAGATGAATAACATGATGTCTTAATTACCGTTAAAAAATGGTCGCCCCACTATTGACATGCACGAAAGAGGAGCGGCTTTTTGTTATTTGTTTTTTGAGAAGCGAGGAGGAGAAGTCTATATAAATTCATCAACAAATGAAGGTCCAGTGCGGTGATGCATCCCTTTCACTCCAGCAAGTGAATGAGTGGAGTAGGAAGTTCCAAAACGGCGTTAGTTCTGTGATAGACTATTCTCGATGTGTCTGACCCTGTCAGGAACAGCCTGTCAAAAAACAGGACATACCATAAAGTCTTATAAACAAACTATTCTATTCTCCTGTTTTCTGTTCTGCTGATCATCAAGAAAGCAGGATATTCCCTTTTTTATTCTTGGAATCCTGACATTCAAACAGGCAAGTGTATGTCTGCTGCCAGGTAGTCAAAGGCTACCCGTAGTACGTTCTATTTCCAATTTTACTTACTAGGCCTGTGGGAAGGAAGGTGGGTTTTTTTTGGGTAAGAATTTACTTTTCTTTAATGTAAATTTTTGCCACATTGGTGGCTAACAGATGACTCCTTTAGATTTTCAACTGCCAAGAGTTGTTTCATGTGAGGAGGAAGACTAACGTCTGGTCAGGTACAACATACTGATCAGGCATGTTAGTCAGGGTCAGGCACAATATACTGATCAGACATGTTAGTCAGGGTCAGGCACAACATACTGATCAGGCATGTTAGTCAGGGTCAGGCACAATATACTGGTCAGGCATATTAGTCAGGGTCAGGCACAATATACTGTTCAGACATGTTAGTCAGGGTCAGGCACAATATACTGGTCAGGCATATTAGTCAGGTTCAGACACAACATACTGATCAGACATGTTAGTCAGGGTCAGGTACAACATACTGATCAGACATGTTAGTCAGAGTCAGGCACAACATACTGATCAGACATGTTAGTCAGGGTCAGGCAAAATATACAAGCTAAGACCCTCACCTTGGCTACCTTATAGCCCTCCGTGGAAACTGGCTGTTTTCATGGCTGCGAGGTGAGGGATCGACGTGATCCTCATAGTAGTAAGTGACACGCATATGAAGCCAAGCATAGCACAACTGTCTGGAGAACCCCAGTTCACTTTCATCAGCACGCTTGGAATGTGAGGAAAGCTACAGCAAACCACCATTTAACATCCTTTTCAGGGTGCACAAAAGAGTAAATCTACTCATTGAGGGCAAACAACAACAATGTGCACATTGTGTACACAGGACTTCAGAGTTTGTTGTCTGTCTCTGGTAGGACTAAGTACTAGATCTCACATCTCTTGAAACCAAGGATCTATTGAAGCATGTGGGATTCAAACACCCACCACTTTGCACTTTTGTTTCTTTCCTTTAGAAGCAAGCTCTTACCTCTAAGGTATAGCGGCGACAGATCACCCAAGCTAAAATAAAAAAAAGAAACAAATCTTACATTTAGTACAGTGAAGTCTCTTACACTTCATCCCTGATGACAGTATCCATTATTGGGTCACCATTAACTATTATTTATTGCTATTTTGTAGTAAATCCACTTCACATTCTAGATTGTTTTTGTGTTATCCATGTCTGTTTCAGGTTGTTAAGTGTTGGAGATATTTTTGCTGTCAACAGCTCAGGTAATTACTAGCTACTTATGTATTTGAATTGTTTTTAGTTGTGTTACTCGCTGTTAATTAGCATTCATGCCCTGTTGAAGACGAATGTGTTGGATCGAAAGGTGCAAATATCGCAGTCAAGCTGTAAACTAGCGACACAACACATTCCGTTCTCCGTACTACATCCTGCTACTTACAAAACCCTGTTCAGGGCTTGGTAGTGGGAGATTGAGAATAAACACTGACAAAGAAGAAAAAGTATTCATGCATTTGTCATTATTTTCCGGTGACATTTGATATGAACATAGTGGTAGTGTGGATGTGACGTTTGTCAACTGTAACGCTGTTTACCTTCTCTGTGATACTTGTCATCTTTATATCGTGTGACATTTCATAGGCAAGGTGGCGCAAATGGATTACCAGCAACGAACGTCTAGTTCTTCCGTTGCCATTTCCATTGAAGACATGTTTGTATCTTTGGTTCGAGCACATCGTTACAATTTGGCTGGATTACCTCCGCTGTCTCCTGTGGGTTTCAGGAAAGGTCGATTACATCTGCTGTCTTCTGTGGGTTTCAGGAAAGGTGGATTACATCTGCTGTCTCCTGTGGGTTTCAGGAAAGTTGGATTACATCTGCTGTCTCCTGTGGGTTTCAGGAAAGTTGGATTACATCTGCTGTCTCCTGTGGGTTTCAGGAAAATTGGATTACATCCGCTGTCTCCTGTGGGTTTCAGGAAAGTTGGATTACATCTGCTGTCTCCCGTGGGTTTCAGGAAAGTTGGTTTACATCTGCTGTCTCCTGTGGGTTTCAGGAAAGGTGGATTACTTCTGCTGTCTCCTGTGGGTTTCAGGAAAGTTGGATTACTTCTGCTGTCTCCTGTGGGTTTCAGGAAAGGTGGATTACATCTGCTGTCTCCTGTGGGTTTCAGGAAAGGTGGATTACATCTGCTGTCTCCTGTGGGTTTCAGGAAAGTTGGATTACATCTGCTGTCTCCTGTGGGTTTCAGGAAAGTTGGATTACTTCTGCTGTCTCCTGTGGGTTTCAGGAAAGTTGGATTACATCTGCTGTCTCCCGTGGGTTTCAGGAAAGTTGGTTTACATCTGCTGTCTCTTGTGGGTTTCAGGAAAGGTGGATTACTTCTGCTGTCTCCTGTGGGTTTCAGGAAAGTTGGATTACTTCTGCTGTCTCCTGTGGGTTTCAGGCAGGTGGATTACATCTGCTGTCTCCTGTGGGTTTCAGGAAAGGTGGATTACATCTGCTGTCTCCTGTGGGTTTCAGGAAAGTTGGATTACTTCTGCTGTCTCCTGTGGGTTTCAGGAAAGTTGGATTAATCATTGTGGATCTGTCACTATGTGGGTGGCTTTCACTTTCCCTATGGGACAAAACACTTTGTGAATATCTGGAACATTATTTGGTACTTACAGTTCCCTGTGCCATTTGTTATGAACATTAAGATTTATCCTGGTCATCGTACATTCCCAAACTATTGGATGTCACACCCTCGCTGCCTTGCGGGATACCTGTTGACGGGAAAGGTTTCGGGAGTAAACCCAGAGGAAAAATCTGCATCCTGTGTTATCTCCAGTCGTCTCGACTTATGTCGCCATTGGTCCAAGGTAGCTCGGGACCAGAGAGTGAGGTTGATGACTAGCGCATCTTCTTCCTCATTTAATCCGAATATGGGGAGGAAGACAAATGTCTGGTCAGGCACAATATACTGATCTTCTTCGTCTTCGTACGCTGTCAGACATCAACTTGAATTTGTTCGATGAAAGCAGTGGCCATCCTGAGGTTGTCGACACTGGCATAGAGCTTGTCTAGTGTTGCCACTGGTGATGGCCACATGTGCTTTCTCTGGTCCTTGTATGTCGGGCAGTTTTGCAGCAGATGTTCAGCGGTCATTTTCCCTGTACCACAGGTGCATTCGTCAGTAGCACCTATCTTCAGTTTATTGAATAGATGGTACCTCAGTCTGTTGTGGCCTGTGCGGAGTCTGAAGACCACGACCTGCTCTGTTCTGTTCAACTGGTAATAGGCATCATTTTTTGTGTAGCCAGTATGTTCTGTTTCCCATTTGGCCATGTATCTGGCCCTAATAAACATTTTGGACTCTTCATAGGCCACACTGGAATCTGGTTGTGGTAACCTTGCAATATACTGATCAGACATGTTAGTCAGTGTCAGGTAAAATATACTGGCAAAGATCCTCACCTCAGCTTCCTCATAGCCCTCCCTGGAAACGGGCTGTTTTCATGGCAGCCTGGCTAATGCGACGTGCCACTTAACGTCCTTTTTAGGGCTCACAAAGATGTTGTTGAATCCCCACAATGAGTTTACTCTTTTGTGGGCCCTGAAAAGTGACGGGTTGCAGTAGCTTTCCTCACATCCCCAGCGTGCTGATGAAGGTGGACTCAGATCCTCCAGGTGATTGTGCTTTGCTTGGCTTAATCTGTGTGTTGCTTATTACTACAGGGATCATGTCGATCCCTCACCTTGTTAGCCAGGCTGCCATGAAAACAGCTCCGTTTCCAGGGAAGCTACGAGGAAGCCGAGGTGAGGGTCTTGACCAGTATATTTTACCTGACCCTGACTAACATGTCTTCTTCTTCTTTGTTCGTTCTCAATCTCCCGCTACCAAGCCCTGGACGTTCTCAATCTCCCGCTACCAAGCCCTGGACGTTCTCAATCTCCCCCTACCAAGCCCTGAACGTTCTCAATCTCCCGCTACCAAGCCCTGAACGTTCTCAATCTCCCGCTACCAAGCCCTGGACGTTCTCAATCTCCCGCTACCAAGCCCTGGACGTTCTCAATCTCCCGCTACCAAGCCCTGGACGTTCTTAATCTCCCGCTACCAAGCCCTGGACGTTCTCAATCTCCCGCTACCAAGCCCTGAAAAAAGCTTTGCAAGTAGCGGAATGTAGTCCAGAGAACGGAATGCGTTGTGTCGTGGCTTACAGTTTGACTGCGATATTTGCACCTTTTGGTCCAACACATCCGACTTCAGCAAGCATTTTTGAGTACAGGGTTGCCCTCCCTCTTCGATCCCTTCTACTTAGCCAGTCTGCTCTGTTGCATCTTGTTATCCAGGATCACCGCGTGGAGGTGTAGAAGGGTCTTGGCAGCTCTGGTTCGCTGACCCTGACGCTAGCAGTCAGATATGGGTAGCTGACCACTGCAGTTTATGCGCTGGTCAGCATCTTGATTCCTGACTAACATGTCTGACCAGTATGTTTTGCCTGGCTAGACGTTTAGTCTTCCTCCGCACACAAAAAGAGTAAACCCACTCATTGATTGTGGGCATTTGAAACAAACAAACAACATAATCCAAATACAACACAAGTTACATCATCAAGACAAAACCGTCTGATGGTGTCTCCATCATCGCTTGCGATGGACAGCTAACTACTAGTATTCAATCATCTATGTTGGCATGGCTCTAAATGTTGTCATAGCTGGGGGAGGGGGGTAGAGGATGAACTCACAGAAGTGAAGATTTGAAACGTCCTATCGCAAGACCTCGATGACAGCTTAACTGTCACCAACACAGCCCAAGGTACAGTTAAGGTACTATGCTGATTTCTTAGTTACTCAAATCCTGATATTGAATCAGGCAAGGTTGCCAGCTAACCTAAAGCTGCTTGAATCCATGTCTGTCATTCACCCTGGAGTACCATGATGGTCCAAAGGTGTGGTGCTGATCATCTCGTTGGCTGGCAGCCATGTTGGTGGTGGTTGTGGTTGTATGTCCCTCCTCGCCCATCTATCGTCAGTCATGTGAACCACATTGCCAGTCCATCTGTACTTTCATATTAATCCAGAGTTGACGACAATAGATCCAGTCCTCCATTTGGTGGAGAATAAGTTCAGTTCTCCATTTGGGGGAGAATAGGTCAAACACTACATTTGGTGGAGAATATGTTAAACACTACATTTGGTTGAGAATATGTCAAACACTACATTTGGGGGAGAATATGTCAAACACTACATTTGGGGGAGAATAGGTCTAGTCCTCCATTTGGTGGAGAATAGGTCCAGTCCTCCATTTGGTGGAGAATAGGTCAAACACTACATTTGGTGGAGAATAGGCCAAACACTACATTTGGTGGAGAATATGTCAAACACTACATTTGGGGGAGAATAGGTCAAACACTACATTTGGTGGAGAATAGGTCCAGTCCTCCATTTGGTGGAGAATAGGTCCAGTTCTCCATTTGGTGGAGAATAGGTCAAACACTACATTTGGTGGAGAATAGGTCAAACACTACATTTGGTGGAGAATAGGTCCAGTCCTCCATTTGGTGGAGAATAGGTCCAGTCCTCCAGTTGGTGAAGTATAGGTCAAACACTACATTTGGTAGAGAATAGGTCCAGTCCTCCATTTGGTGGACCAAATACCAAACTATCCTTGATTATATTGCCTGTTAAGCTTTCAAAACTAAATACAAAATACTCATTTTTGATGTCTTCAGATGACCCAGAATTCTGGCAGGAGTCAAAACAGGACACTAATGTCCGTAAGCCAGTCATCTTCTTCAAGGTCAGTTCTATGCAGCCGCGACAGCCTGATGTCTTTGCCTACTATGCAGATGTTCACAGCACGAAACTCAAACAGGTAGAGTCCCTTCGGCTTGATGATAAAGGTCAGTTTATGAGTGAGGTAGAAGTATCATAATAACCGGTAGTGGCAAGCAAAGATGACAACGGCAGTCAGACAGGTCGTACGTCACTGGTCAGTTTGGAGGTGGCTGTATAATCCAATTCTAGCACAGTATGCCCTTCCACATATGCAGCGTATAAGGTCAGGGTCTCTATTCTCGTACCCAAACAACACTAGTGTAGCCTGTCTTTAGGGCTGCCACCTAAAGTTGAGATAGGGTCTTAGTCTAGCAGCCAGCTATGGTTCACTGACCCTGGTGCTAGCAGCCAGCTATGGTTCACTGGCCCTGATGCTAGCAGTCAGCTATGGTTCACTGACCCTGATGCAAGCAGCCAGCTATGGTTCACTGACCCTGATGCTAGCAGCCAGATATGGTTCACTGACCCTGATGCAAGCAGCCAGCTATGGTTCACTGACCCTGGTGCTAGCAGCCAGCTATGGTTCACTGACCCTGATGCTAGCAGCCAGCTATGGTTCACTGACCCTGATGCAAGCAGCCAGCTATGGTTCACTGACCCTGATGCAAGCAGCCAGCTATGGTTCACTGACCCTGGTGCTAGCAGCCAGCTATGGTTCACTGGCCCTGATGCTAGCAGTCAGCTATGGTTCACTGACCCTGATGCAAGCAGCCAGCTATGGTTCACTGACCCTGATGCAAGCAGCAAGCTATGGTTCACTGACCCTGATGCAAGCAGCCAGCTATGGTTCACTGACCCTGATGCAAGCAGCCAGCTATGGTTCACTGGCCCTGATGCGGCATGAGTCGCTGGGTGCTGTCAGCTCATTCACTGCTGCATCCCCTCTGTAATATTTGGGATATTGTTCCTGGGCTTTTCTTTCAGGGGCCCAAGATGCCGCAGTGAATGAGCTGACAACAGCCAGTTATCCACGAGGCGGCCCTAGATACAGACTGCACTAATCATTAGTGTAGTCTGGCCAACGGATGGGGATTGCAGCTGGAAGGCAAACTCGGAACTAAAAAAAGCCCGCTGAAATCGAATGTGTCGGATCAAAAGGCCTAGATATTGTAGCCTCGCTGTAAATTACAACAAAATGTTCTTTTTCAGGACGGATGCTGAGGAAGAAGAGGAGCTTTTCTATCAAACCTGACAGGCTACACCGCACTCAGCGGATATCTGGCTAGCGTGAACGATGGCTAGCATATGGGGATGTTGTTAGGATACAACAGTGAATGAACTAACATCAGCCAGTGACTCATAGCTCACTGCTTGTGTCAATGTCAGCGAACCACAGAGGCCATATTCCACCTCCAAGTGACGGATCTTGGAACAGGCTTACCTAGTTTAGTCTGACTGAGAAAATAGGGATTTCTGTGGGAAGGCAAAACTGGTACCCAAAAAGGCTAGCTGAAATCGGATGTTGTAGGGCCGAAAGGCACATATCACAGGCTTGCTGTAAACAACATCACAATGTCCTATCCAGGACGGATGTAGAAGAATGAGGAAGTAAGAACTGATCAAATGTCATCGCAGAGACAAATGGAACAGGAAACACTCCTGAGTCTGGTATAGCAGAAACATCTTATATTTCGACATTCGTCCTGAAAAGGATGTTGTGTCTCAGTTTACAGTGAGGCTGTGCCTTTTGGATTGATACATCCGGTTTCAGCACAGTATTTTTGAGACTGGGTTTGCTTTACCTCTGTGATCCCTATTTCTCTTAACCAGACCACATGGACTGGAGTCTGTTTCTGGGGATTTCTCTTAACCAGACCACATTGACTGCTGGAGTCTGTTTCTGGGGATTTCTCTTAACCAGACCACATTGACTGGAGTCTGTTTCTGGGGATTTCTCTTAACCAGACCACATTGACTGGAGTCTGTTTCTGGGGATTTCTCTTAACCAGACCACATTGACTGGAGTCTGTTTCTGGGGATTTCTCTTAACCAGACCACATTGACTGGAGTCTGTTTCTGGGGATTTCTCTTAGCCAGACCACATTGACTGGAGTCTGTTTCTGGGGATTTCTCTTAGCCAGACCACATTGGCTGGAGTCTGTTTCTGGGGATTTCTCTTAGCCAGACCACATTGGCTGCAGTCTGTTTCTGGGGATTTCTCTTAGCCAGACCACATTGGCTGGAGTCTGTTTCTGGGGATTTCTCTTAGCCAGACCACATTGACTGGAGTCTGTTTCTGGGGACTTCTCTTAGCCAGACCACATTGGCTGGAGTCTGTTTCTGGGGATTTCTCTTAGCCAGACCACATTGGCTGGAGTCTGTTTCTGGGGATTTCTCTTAGCCAGACCACATTGGCTGGAGTCTGTTTTTGGGGATTTCTCTTAACCAGACCACATTGGCTGGAGTCTGTTTCTGGGGATTTCTCTTAGCCAGACCACATTGGCTGGAGTCTGTTTCTTGGGATTTTTCTTAGCCAGACCACATTGACTGGAGTCTGTTTCTGGGGATTTCTCTTAGCCAGACCACATTGGCTGGAGTCTGTTTCTGGGGATTTCTCTTAACCAGACCACATTGACTGGAGTCTGTTTCTGGGGATTTCTCTTAACCAGACCACATTGATTGGAGTCTGTTTCTGGGGATTTCTCTTAGCCAGACCACATTGACTGGAGTCTGTTTCTGGGGATTTCTCTTAGCCAGACCACATTGACTGGAGTCTGTTTCTGGGGATTTCTCTTAGCCAGACCACATTGGCTGCAGTCTGTTTCTGGGGCGCAGAACAGGGTCTTGGTCAGCTATCATTCAAGATCAAGATGCTGAGCAGCGCATGAGTTGCACCGGTCAGCGACTTAAAGTGAATTGCTATCATCAGGGCCGTGGGAGTTTTTTTTGGGTTTGTTTTTGGCGTGCGCCTTATTTCTCTAATCTTTAAGGCAGTGTGTGTTGCACTGCGTTTTTATTTTGTGCCTGTCGGCCCAGTGTATCTAACTTCAGCATGCATTTTATGTAAGGGTCTGCTTCCTCCTGCATTTTCTAAGGGTTTGCTTCCCCGGGGTAACGGCCGGTGCTGTGATGGGGATCGAACCCAGTACCTTTAGGTTGTGACCCGTGTCACTTAACCACTAGGCCACGCCGTCCCCTCTGTGGGAGTTTGAGAATGAGTGAAGAAGAAGCTATCATTCGCAGACCCAGAGCTATGCATCACTTGCTGCTGTCAGCTCATTCACTGCTGTGTTGAAGGATAAACTGTATCTGCACAAAGAAAAGTCTGAGACAGACCACCGAGTTCATGTGGGAAATACGAGGTGTGTTTAAAAAGTGTCCGAGCGTAATACGAGGTAAAAAGTGTCCGTGCGTAATATTTTTTGTGCAAACAAATGGAGCACTTTTGTTCCCACCTGCAGATTGCTGCCTTTCAGTGTTGTCTGTAGTAAGCACCTGTCGGGTTTTCATTCACCAGGTGCGCAGTAATGTTAAAGTCATATTGCCCATTTTCTTTGACTCCAGTGGGGTTGTGCATCACGAGTACGCACCACAAGGTCAAAACATTACCAAAGTTTACTACCTGGAGGTCATCCTTCGTGATGCTGTTCAACGCAAACGACCGTACCTGTGGACAATGGGAACTTGGCAGCGCCATCATCATAACAACGCACCCACCCATTTTTTGCATCTGGTTCAGGCTTTCTTAGCCAAACACAACCTTCCTCTACTTTGTCAGAGTTCCTATTCTCCCAACATGGCCCTTTGTCATTTTTGGCCGTTCTCCAAGCTGAAAACTCTACTGAAAGCGACCCGATTTGAGTCACGAGAAGATGTTATGCGGAATGTGACGACCCAGCTGTACTTTATTCCAAAAATATGCCTTCCTGATATACATCGAACAATGGCACTACCACTGGTAGAAGTGTGTGGAGTCCCAAGGGGAGTACTTTGAAGGGGTTAGGGTTTCAAACCTCCAGGTGAGAAATTGTATTTTTCTGGCCTAAAGGTCGGATACCTATTGAACACACCTCGTAGATGGGATTAATTGAGAGCCAATGATTAAAAAGATTATACAAACCTACAGTTTTAAAAAACAAAACTCTTTCTCCTCAAAGGTTGGCTCAGATCACAGCTACGTGCCACTTAGTGCCAGCCAGTACCTGTCTTCCTATGATGCAGTGTATGGTCAGAGCATCATGTGTCCAGGACTGAACAAGATTGTCTGCAGACTTGAGCATTTCTTTCTGCCATTCCTTAGCAAGAGGTGGGTCAAGTACAGAGTTGGGTGGGGGACACTGTAATAGAACATTTGTGGGGCATTGTACAACATTTTGGTGGCATTGTGGGATCAAGACGCTGAGCAGCTCATGAGCTTCAGCGACCTATAGCTGACTGCTAGCGACAGGACCAGCGAACCAGAGCTGCCAAGACCCTTTTTCGGGGATCAAGACGCTGAGCAGCTCATGAGCTTCAGCGACCTATAGCTGCCTGCTAGCGACAGGACCAGCGAACCAGAGCTGACTGCTAGCGACAGGACCAGCGAACCAGAGCTGCCAAGACCCTTCTTCGGGGATCAAGACGCTGAGCAGTTCATGAGCTTCAGCGACCCATAGCTGACTGCTAGCGACAGGACCAGCGAACCAGAGCTGCCAAGACCCTTCTTCGGGGATCAAGATGCTGAGCAGTTCATGAGCTGCAGCGGTCAGCGACCTATAGCTGACTGCTAGCGACAGGACCAGCGAACCAGAGCTGCCAAGACCGTTCTACACCTCCACGCTGTGATCCTGGATAACAGGCTGCAGCAGGGCAGACTGGCTAAGTAGAAGGGATCGAAGAGGGAAGGCAACCCGGTACTCAAAAATGCCTTCTGTAATCGAATGTGTTGGACCAAAAGGTGCAAATAACGCAATAAAGCTGTAAACTACGACACAACACATTCCGCTCTATGGACTACATTCTGCTACTTGCTAAACTCTTTTCAGGGCTTGATAGTGGGAGATTGAGAATGAACGAAGAAGAAGAAGTGGTATTGTAATTTAATTTTGTTGGTATATTGTACAACAATATTAGTGGCGCTGCAATAGAATATTTTTGGGACTGCGGAGTTCGTGCTTTGTCATCATCACATTCAGCAATGAAAAGGGTGGAATGCATGTGGGGATGCCCTGGTGCAATGAAGTCTGTTCTAGTTCGATGAGCCATTTTTCACATGCGCTGTAAGATTATAATAAACCAGTATTTTTTGTCTTTACCAAATTGTTATATTAAAGAGATTTCTCAGTGTTGGTTTTGTGTTGCTCTCTCCTAGAAATGATAGAAGCATGTTCAGAGAGCTTGTTCCATCCATGCTGCTGACTGGGCCAAGGGGATGTGGCAAGCGGACTATTGTAAACACAGTGGCTAGGAGATTGTATATGCACATTATGCAGGTATGCATGTGTTGTGGGGTCTTCTTCCATAACTCTCGAAGAAAGTGAATAATAGAGATTCTTCTTCTTCCTCCTCCTCCAATCTCTTGTGAAAAGTGACCTGACTTAAACCTTTTGTTTTACCATTGACTTCATCCATCTGGTTCTCCCTGACTTCATCCATCTGATTCTCCCTTCCATCCATCTGGTTCTCCCTGACTTCATCCATCTGGTTCTCCCTTCCATCCATCTGGTTCTCCCTGACTTCATCCATCTGATTCTCCCTTCCATCCATCTGGTTCTCCCTGACTTCATCCCTCTGGTTCTCCCTTCCATCCATCTGGTTCTCCCTGACTTCATCCATCTGATTCTCCCTTCCATCCATCTGGTTCTCCCTGACTTCATCCATCTGGTTCTCCCTTCCATCCATCTGGTTCTCCCTGACTTCATCCATCTGGTTCTCCCTTGACTTCATCTATCTGGTTCTCCCTTCCACCCATCTGGTTCTCCATGACTTCATCCATCTGGTTCTCCCTGACTTCATCCATCTAGTTCTCCCTTGACTTCATCCATCTGGTTCTCCCTTCCATCCATCTGGTTCTCCCTGACTTCATCCATCTGGTTCTCCCTTGACTTTATCCATCTGGTTCTCCCTTGACTTCATCCATCTAGTTCTCTCTGACTTCATCCATCTAGTTCTCCTTGACTTCGTCCATCTGGTTCTCCCTTGACTTCATCCATCTAGTTCTCTCTGACTTCATCCATCTAGTTCTCCTTGACTTCATCCATCTGATTCTCCTTGACTTCGTCCATCTGGTTCTCCCGTGACTTTATCCATCTGGTTCTCCTTTGACTTCATCCATCTGGTTCTCCCTTGACTTCATCCATCTGGTTCTCCTTGACTTCATCCATCTGGTTCTCTGACTTCATCCATCTGGTTCTCCCTTGACTTTATCCATCTGGTTCTCCCTGACTTCATCCATCTGGTTCTCTTTGACTTCATCCATCTTGTTCTTATTGGAACAAAAGAATCGAACCAATATTCTCCACCTATCCATATTTCCAGTTGTCTACTTGAGCTCTGCCAGCTGTCTCCGACCAAGCCTCCCCTCCCATCCTTCTTTGCAAGATGGTTTTTTGTTCTCCACATTTATCTTTTCCTCAGTGTGTTCCGCATGTCTGGTTATATTGTCAAGCTTGTTTCTAAAGCTGCTCCCTATCCATATCCATTCTCTGCCACTCCCCCCTATCCATCTCCATTCTCTGCCACTTACCCCTAACCATCTCCATTCTCTGCCACTTCCCCCTATCCATCTTCACTCTCTGCCACTTCCCCCTATCCATCTCTACTCTCTGAAGCTATCCCATATACACCTCCACTCTCTGCGACTTCCCGCTATCCATCTTCACTCTCTGCGACTGCTCCCCATCCATCTCTGCTCTCTGTGACTGCTCCCCATCCATCTCCACTCTCTGCGACTGCCCCCTACCCATCTCCATTCTCTGCGACTGCCCCCTACCCATCTCCACACTCTGCGACTGCCCCCTACCCATCTCCACACTCTGTGACTGCCCCCTACCCATCTCCACACTCTGCGACTGCCCCCTACCAATCTCCACACTCTGCGACTGCCCCCTACCCATCTCCACACTCTGTGACTGCCCCCTACCCATCTCCACTCTCTGCGACTGCTCCCCATCCATCTCTGTGACTGCTCCCCATCCATCTCTGTGACTGCTCCCCATCCATATCCACGTTCCGTCCCCAATCTTCAGGTGTGCTGGTCATTATAACTG
Organism: Ariolimax columbianus; assembly: GCA_036924085.1. Taxonomy (NCBI): domain Eukaryota; kingdom Metazoa; phylum Mollusca; class Gastropoda; order Stylommatophora; family Arionidae; genus Ariolimax; species Ariolimax columbianus. The sequence continues at coordinate 75,906,267 of JAVGWX010000013.1, forward strand.
TTGTTTACCAGAGAACTGTATCAGTCACATGTAGTAGTGCAGTCATTGGTTTTAGAAGCAATTAATTTGACACGTTGAGTTTACCAATACCATTCACAACCTTCTTATTCACGTATTAAAAATACATTGAATGTTCAAATCAAAACATTTCCGCAATTCCCCATGGAGCACCTGTATTCACACCTACACCCTGTTCTGGGCCTTTCTTATCCGTTTCATACCTCTCTCAAGCTCACTTCTCTAGCTGCACAGATTCCTTATCCGTTTCATGTCTCTCTTAGCTCACTTCTCTAGCTGCACAGATTCCTTATCCGTTTCATGTCTCTCTTAGCTCACTTCTCTAGGTGCACAGATTCCTTATCCGTTTCACGTCTCTCTTAGCTCACTTCTCTAGCTGCACAGATTCCTTATCCGTTTCATGTCTCTCTTAGCTCACTTCTCTAGGTGCACAGATTCCTTATCCGTTTCACGTCTCTCTTAGCTCACTTCTCTATCTGCATAGATTCCTTATCCGTTTCATGTCTCTCTAGCTGCACCGATTCCTTATCCGTTTCATGCCTCTCTCAAGCTCACTTCTCTAGCTGCACAGATTCCTTATCCGTTTCATGCCACTCTCAAGCTCACTTCTCTAGCTGCACAGATTCCTTATCCGTTTCATGTCTCTCTTAGCTCACTTCTCTAGCTGCACAGATTCCTTATCCGTTTCATGTCTCTCTTAGCTCACTTCTCTAGCTGCACAGATTCCTTATCCGTTTCATGCCTCTCTTAGCTCACTTCTCTAGCTGCACAGATTCCTTATCCATTTCATGTCTCTCTAGCCGCACAGATTCCTTATCCGTTTCATGCCTCTCTCAATCTCACGTCTCTCTAGCTGCACAGATTCCTTATCCATTTCATGTCTCTCTTAGCTCACATCTCTAGCTGCACAGATTCCTTATCCATTTCATGTCTCTCTTAGCTCACATCTCTAGCCGCACAGATTCCTTATCCATTTCATGCCTCTCTCAATCTCATGCCTCTCTTAGCTCACTTCTCTAGCTGCACAGATTCCTTATCCATTTCATGTCTCTCTAGCCGCACAGATTCCTTATCCGTTTCATGCCTCTCTCAATCTCACGTCTCTCTAGCTGCACAGATTCCTTATCCATTTCATGTCTCTCTTAGCTCATTTCTCTAGCTGCACCGATTCCTTATCCGTTTCATGCCTCTCTCAAGCTCACTTCTCTAGCTGCACAGATTCCTTATCCGTTTCATGCCTCTCTAGCCGCACAGATTCCTTATCCGTTTCATGTTTCTCTCAATCTCACGTCTCTCTAGCTGCACAGATTCCTTATCCATTTCATGTCTCTCTAGCCGCACAGATTCCTTATCCGTTTCATGTTTCTCTCAATCTCACGTCTCTCTAGCTGCACAGATTCCTTATCCATTTCATATCTCTCTTAGCTCACATCTCTAGCTGCACAGATTCCTTATCCATTTCATGTCTCTCTAGCCGCACAGATTCCTTATCCATTTCATGCCTCTCTCAATCTCACGTCTCTCTAGCTGCACAGATTCCTTATCCATTTCATGCCTCTCTTAGCTCACTTCTCTAGCCGCACAGCTTCCTTTTCCGTTTCATGCCTCTCTTAGCTCACATCTCTAGCTGCACAGATTCCTTATCCGTTTCATGTCTCTCTAGCCGCACAGATTCCTTTTCCGTTTCATGCCTTTCTCGAGCTCACTCATTTTTTTCTTCTTCGACGTTCATCCTTTAAATGACATTTCGTCATAGTTTACAAGTTTGTCTTCCTACTGCGATGCCTATCCCTTGGCCAGACTACACTAGTGTCTAGTGCAGCCTGTTTCCAGGGCTGCCACATTGTGGAATAGGGTCTTGGTCAGCCATGACCCTGATGCTATCAGCCAGCTATGAGACGCTGGCTGCTGTGAACTCATTCACTGCTACATCTTGGCCCCTTTCTCTGCTCCAAGCCATTAACCCTCTCGACAGAGGACCTTCTTTTGTCTTGTATAGTAGAAAGTAAAGTAAAGATCCCGTCACGCAGTGCGGTGCATAGCAGATATGGTGTTAGGCCCATATTATTTTGTAACCAACGGCACATAGTGGATGATGTGGTAAGCATCACACCTGCCGCCTTTACTGCCCAGAATTTTTAGTACCCAATTTATGAGGTTGGGTCGACCACAAGGGGTCGGTTTGTTCAGGAAAAAAAATCCCACACCAACTGGGGATTGAACCCTGATCACCTGACTAGGAAGAAGCAAGTGCACTAACCACTGCGCTACCACGGCCCCCATTTTTTTTGTATTATATGGTTGAGATTTATTAACTTGTAGTTGACCTGTCCAGGAGTTGCTATAGGTGAGAGATAAGTCCCTTGCCATCCAAGAAATGAAAATAATTGGCATTTGAATCCTGGAAATTTCCAGCATCCATTGGTTTCAAAGTGGATGAGGTCAGTCGCCTAGTCCCATAGGAGACAGATGATAAACTCTGGGGGCCCATGTACACACACGTAAAATAACCCTTGGTAGTTTTATAATTGAAAAGAGTAGACTGTTAGATCACTTGCCGGGTACAAATGCTAAAGGTATTACTCAAAAGTGGTCGACATGAAGGCGAAAATGTGGTAGCCTCTCCATCATGCAGGAACACAATAGGACAATCACCTGTTGTTTTGCACACTCTATTGCAAGTATATACAATAAAGTCTCTACACCTCCACGGGTAGAAGTTTCTACACCTCCAAGGATAGAAGAGTCTACACCTCCAAGGGTAGAAGTGTCTACACCTCCAAGTGTAGAAGCGTCTACACCTCCAAGGGTGGTTGGTTGCTAATGTCCACAATGGGTTGATAACCCTTTTGTGCGCCCTGAAAAGAACAGAACTTGTGCAGAATTTAGTAGCTTTCCTAACATCCTAAGCGTGCTGATGAAGTGGTCCTGGTTCTCTAGGCGGTTGTGCAATGCTTGGCTTCATCTGCGTTATACCAGACATGTTAGTTGAATGACGAAAGTTATACCAGACATGTTAGTTGAATGACGAAAGTTATACCAGACATGTTAGTTGAATGACAGAAGTTATACCAGACATGTTAGTTGAATGACGAAAGTTATACCAGACATGTTAGTTGAATGACGAAAGTTATACCAGACATGTTAGTTGAATGACAGAAGTTATACCAGACATGTTAGTTGAATGACAAAAGTTATACCAGACATGTTAGTTGAATGACAGAAGTTATACCAGACATGTTAGTTGAATGACGAAAGTTATACCAGACATGTTAGTTGATTGACAAGTTATACCAGACATGTTAGTTGAATGACAGAAGTTATACCAGACATGTTAGTTGAATGACGAAAGTTATACCAGACATGTTAGTTGATTGACAAGTTATACCAGACATATTAGTTGAATGACAGAAGTTATACCAGACATGTTAGTTGAATGACAGAAGTTATACCAGACATGTTAGTTGATTGACAAGTTATACCAGACATGTTAGTTGAATGACAGAAGTTATACCAGACATGTTAGTTGAATGACAGAAGTTATACCAGACATGTTAGTTGATTGACAAGTTATACCAGACATGTTAGTTGAATGACAGAAGTTATACCAGACATGTTAGTTGATTGACAAGTTATACCAGACATGTTAGTTGATTGACAAGTTATACCAGACATGTTAGTTGAATGACAGAAGTTATACCAGACATGTTAGTTGATTGACAAGTTATACCAGACATGTTAGTTGATTGACAAGTTATACCAGACATGTTAGTTGAATGACAGAAGTTATACCAGACATGTTAGTTGATTGACAAGTTATACCAGACATGTTAGTTGATTGACAAGTTATACCAGACATGTTAGTTGAATGACAGAAGTTATACCAGACATGTTAGTTGAATGACAAATGTTTTACCACTAGTTAGGTATTAACAGTCTCAAGAGTAAATGAATGTCCTTGACTTTCAGGTGAACTGCCATGACCTTGCTGGAGATACACCTGCTGCCTCCGAGTCTCGGATCAAGAGTTTGTTCCTCTCAGGTGTGTAGATCCATTATCAAGATCATTCGTTTCCAGACTGATTCTTCCATTGCTGTCTACAGCAGCAGCTTTCGTCTACTTCTTTTTTACGCTTTTCCTTTTGCTGCTCTGTGTCTAGCCTTGCTCCGCAGCGAATTGCTGGTAGTCGCCTTTATGCCCGTTGACCAGCCAGTGGTTCTTCCGTACAGTCCGCTGGATCCAGTCATCACATGCTTAGGTATTAGTAACCCATAGCATTACTGCCGTACGTTGTTAGCGATCTCACATTTCAAAGGCTCGGCTATATGTGGTTGGTAGCCATCTCCTCTCCCTTGCTGCTTGTACTTCCCGGACTGAACCGGTACCCATTTAAGGCCGGGTCGACCTGGGAGCCGTTGCGATCTGAAAAAACATTACCGCTTCAACTGGGGAATGAACCCAGTACCACTCAGATGAGAAGCCAGAGCACTAACCACTGCGCTACACGGCTCCCTGGGCTTAGGTAGACAAGCCCTATATCACCATAGGTTTATTAGACCCATAAGCTACCCTCACTTGGTTTAGCCGGTCATGTCGAGACCGTTGTCCGGGGTATGGCCGCATGCTGGCAGCTACGTGAATCCACAAGCAAGAGTTGAGTGTCAGTCGAGGACCAATAATGGGAAAACTAGCCAAGATAGGATCCAACATGTCTGTCACTAGAGGTACTACTCCTCCCTGGCATCCCATACACCCACCCACATGTTGTAGCTGCGTCGCAGTGACCAGCAAAGCATAGAACAGCTTAGTAGAGATTGCAGTGAAGTTAAATGGTGGTTCTACCATATTTCTTATGCTGCTCTCTTTTGTTCTCTCTATCTTTCTGTCATGTTCTCCCTCATTTTAATACCACCGTCACTTATTAATGAATTACTGACTTCCTGTCCGCGTCCTGGTCACCACATCAGACATTTTGTTTCCAATGGGAACTGTCTTGTCATCCATATTACATGTTCCAGAAGGTTTGCTCAGATCATCAGGTAGTCTTGGTCTGTAGAATACGATACCAAACATCATCCGTTATCCAATACAATACCAAACATCATCCGTTATCCAATACAATACCAAACATCATCCGTTATCCAATACAATACCAAACATCATCCGTTATCCAATACAATACCAAACATCATTCGTTATCCAATACAATACCAAACATCATCCGTTATCCAATACAATACCAAACATCATCCGTTATCCAATACAATACCAAACATCATCCGTTATCCAATACAATACCAAACATCATCCGTTATCCAATACAATACTAAACATCATCTGTTATCCAATACAATACCAAACATCATCCGTTATCCAATACAATACCAAACATCATCCGTTATCCAATACGTTACCAGAATATCTAGTTTCTCATCCAATGTATTTGAAGACTTTTCTCTCACACAGCAAACAAGTACAGTCCCTGTATTCTGTTGATGAGGAACATAGAAGTGATTGGGAAGGACAGAGATGGAAAAACAGAAGGTAAGCTCTTTCTCTTCATGCCTTTATGTTCTCTCCTTCAAGGTTCGTGGCCAATGAATTACTTCATGATGATCTTCAAGACTGAACTGTTACATTGAGTGTGGCCGAAGCTAAATTGTTTCCTCGTGAGCTGTCTGCGGAGGCTGCTCGCGATCAGGTGGCAGGACAAAGTGCCGAACTCTGAAATTCGAAACAAGTCAAACATGTTGAGTATCCACACACTTCAGCAGAAAGCCCAAATAAGATGGACGGAACAAGTTGTTTACATATCCGATGAGCACCTCCCTAAACAGCTGCTATACGGTGCACTCAGAACGGGCAGACGCTCATGAAGGAGACAGAAGAAACGCTGTAGGGACTCATTAAAGATGTTCTTTGAAAAGCTTTGACTAATGTCACGTCCTGGGAGATACTTGCACATAACCGTACCACCTGGCGCATCAACATCACAACAAGATGTTTGGATCACAAAATGAAACATCACCACCGAAGCTCAGAGACAACGACCACTTGAAAGAACAGAATGCACCACGACCTCACTGACGACTCCTCACATGTGTGCAGCAGAGTCTGCCTTGCCAGGATTGGACTTTACAGTCACAACACAAGTCTGATGCTGCTGTCGCCATCATTGCTTGCGATGTGCAACTATTAATTAATTACTGACCAAAGGAAACTGCCCAAAACTATCATGATTACTTACATACACTGGCCGATCAGCCACAAATAATGTCGAGAAGCTGATATCTTTGTCTCGTATCTCGAAACCCGTTGTGAAACCAAGAGTATGCTTTAACTACACAGCCGTGGTTCTTCTTCTTCTTCGTTCGTTCTCAATCTCCCGCTACCAAACCCTGAAAGGACTTAAGTAGCAGAATGTAGTCCAGAGAACGGAATGCGTTGTGTCATAGTTTACAGCTTGACTGCGATATTTGCACCTTTTGGTCCAACACATCCGACTTCAGCAAGCATTTTTTGAGTACCGGGTTAGCATTCGCTCTTCGATCCCTTCTCCTTAGCCAGTCTGCCCTGCTGCAGCCTGTTATCCAGGATCACCGCGTGGAGGTGTAGAAGGGTCTTGGCAGCTCTGGTTCGCTGGCCCTGACGCTAGCAGTCAGCTATGGGTCGCTGACCACTGCAGCTCATGCGCTGATCAGCGTCTTGATCCCAGCCGAGGTTCAAGCACCCGGACAAGCTGTGAATATGATTTATAATAACAACTCTGGCTGCCACCTAGTGGTCAAGTTTACAGATCTATTATCTGTACTGCAAGCTCTCAATTAGGCTTAACTCTCATACTTGATAGATTAACTCAAGCATTTGGTACCTTTCACAAAAATGTTGATAATTAGCAAAGTCAACTCGAAATCTACTCTACAGATAAAAATAGACAATAAAAAACTGGAACATGTTAGAGATTCTATCTTGGAAATATAATAATGGAAAATGAAAGATGGAAAATAGAGATCAAGAATAGAATTCAGTTCAGTTCATCCAGTAACCCAGCAGGTCGTTGGGGCACACATGAAGACATGAAAATCCCACGCAATAGATTTAGTTTTTGTCCTCATGTGTGATTCTTAGGCTTGAAATCACCTGGCGGCGCCCATCTCCTCTCAAAGCTGCGGTGGGCCAACATCTGCAAGTAACCTGAAGGAGCCCGTCCCCCCAGGCGAGCCATTGCCTCGTTAGCCTAGAGCCTCACGGTTCTAGTTGCCCAGTGTGTATTCCGAGGAGGTGAGGTTGGCTTGTGAGCTCACTTTAATTGGCGGGCTACTAATTTCACTTTTCACTCTTCCAGGAAAGAGCTAGCTGACCTCAGCCCACTGGAACGTGGCGCCAAGCATGAGCACACCTTTCACCTTCCGGTCACAGCACGCAATTTCCAAGCAGGTCGTGCACACCAACCAAGGACGGTGCGCAATCCGTAGTGACGTCCTATCCAACAACATGTATTCTATTACACAGGAAGAACAGATCGTGTATCTCCGAATTCCGATGAAATATACACACATAGGCTTCCTGTGAATAGCGTAGGATGTGTCAGAAAATGATCGTCACACAACACCGCGCTCCATACATGAAGTGGAACGAACAAACCACACGAATATCGCAGACCATGAGATCAGCTGTTGCCTGGTCGCCATCTTACCGGAAGAATAGAATAACGATGGCTAAATCTGTTTTCGCCAACACGAAGAAGTCAGTCACACATTAAAGATGGGACTAATCAGCTGTTACATATACTAGTCTTTACCATATGGTGCTTGCATTGCTCTGTAGACAACGATAACTACGGCACAGGAAAAGCAAGCTACTCAAAAGTACAAAATGCAAGATGGCCCAATTACTGACACTGTTCTTGTGTGTCCTACGTGCTGTAGAACTGGTCACGCTCAGATCGGACTGTACATTCATATACGTTCACGTCTGAATAATCATGTCTGACATTGTCGCCATCTTTGCTTGGAATGGGCAGCTAACTAACTAACAAACCAACTATCGTGTAGAAACATGAACAAATGAGTGGAGAATTCATGCCTTTGAAATATGATATAGAAGAATTAACTGGCATACCGAAAGTTGCTCTGGATAATTATGAAAGTAGTTAATTGTTTTTAACCCCTTCACTACGTTGCGAGCCCATCTTTTCCGCTAACCTGCCAATTTTTTCCCCCCTCATTCTACCCATCTGTCCTCATATTTCTTCACTTCTCAACCCATCAATCTCTTCCTCCTTCATCCTACCCATCTCACCTTACATTTTTTCCCCTTCTCAACTTACCAATCTCTTCCTCCTTCATCCTACCCATCTCTCCTCACATTTCATCCTTTCTCAACCTGTCAATCCCTTCCTCCATCCTACCCATCTCTTCTCACATTTCATCTTTTCTCAACCTGCCAATCTCTTCATCCTACCCATCTCTCCTCACATTTCTTCCCTTCTCAACCTGCCAATCTCTTCATCCTACCCATCTCTCCTCACATTTCTTCCCTTCTCAGCCTGCCAATCTCTTCCTTCTTCATCCTACCCATCTCTCCTCACATTTCTCCCCTTCTCAACCTGCCAATCTCTTCCTTCTTCATCCTACCCATCTCTCCTCACATTTCTCCCCTTCTCAGCCTGCCAATCTCTTCCTTCTTCATCCTACCCATCTCTTCTCACATTTCTCCCCTTCTCAACCTGCCAATCTCTTCCTCCTTCATCCTACCCATCTCTTCTCACATTTCTCCCCTTCTCAGCCTGCCAATCTCTTCCTTCTTCATCCTACCCATCTCTTCTCACATTTCTCCCCTTCTCAACCTGCCAATCTCTTCCTTCTTCATCCTACCCATCTCTTCTCACATTTCTCCCCTTCTCAGCCTGCCAATCTCTTACTTCTTCATCCTACCCATCTCTTCTCACATTTCTCCCCTTCTCAACCTGCCAATCTCTTCCTTCTTCATCCTACCCATCTCTTCTCACATTTCTCCCCTTCTCAGCCTGCCAATCTCTTCCTTCTTCATCCTACCCATCTCTCCTCACATTTCTTCCCTTCTCAACCTGCCAATCTCTTCATCCTACCCATCTCTCCTCACATTTCTCCCCTTCTCAGCCTGCCAATCTCTTCCTCCTTCATCCTACCCATCTCTCCTCACATTTCTTCCCTTCTCAGCCTGCCAATCTCTTCATCCTACCCATCTCTCCTCACATTTCTCCCCTTCTCAACCTGCCAATCTCTTCCTCCTTAATCCTACCCATCTCTCCTCACATTTCTTCCCTTCTCAGCCTGCCAATCTCTTCCTCCTTCATCCTACCCATCTCTCCTCACATTTCTTCCCTTCTCAGCCTGCCAATCTCTTCCTCCTTCATCCTACCCATCTCTCCTCATATTTCTTCCCTTCTCAGCCTGCCAATCTCTTCCTCCTTCATCCTACCCATCTCCTCACATTTCTTCCCTTCTCAACATGTCAATCCCTTCCTCCATCCTACCCATCTCTTCTCACATTTCTCCCCTTCTCAGCCTGCCAATCTCTTCCTCCTTCATCCTACCCATCTCTTCTCACATTTCTCCCCTTCTCAACCTGCCAATCTCTGGAAACTGGAAGAAAAAGTAGAGAGCAGATGTGCCAGAGGTAAACATGGCTATAAGTGAGAAGATGACATCAGCAGGAAAAAGCCTGGCAGATGCTACCATCAATACAAGAGACAGAGAAGGTTGGACGTTCATTGCTGCTGACCTTCAATGGGGAGAAGGCACTTAAACTGACTTTTTAATTTAATCTGAACCTCACTTCAGCAAAGTGCAATTTTTTTGGGATGAGTAATTTTGTTCGGTGTCTGAATCCAGTGATTGAAGTTTTTTTTACGTTGCAGAACCTCGAACTATGGCAGTCTTCAGCAAATGTGTCCATCAGCTTGCCGTGCAGCCACAAGCATTTCCTGTCGTGGTTGTTGCAACAACTAGCACACCAGCCAGTGTGTCTGAGGAGATGCTTCCATGTTTCTTGCATGAAGTCAGTATAGAGGTAAATGTTCATGTTTGTTTCTGCTTAAATTGTTGTGCCCTGTGTGTTACCAGGGTCCAAAAGTGAAGTAAAGAATAGTAATACAGTAACCTGCCATGCATGTTGTAAAAGGCAGCTAGGATAGGTTAGGCTCGCTCCTATGAATATTAGAAAGAAGAGCAGACAGACCTGGAGAGAAGACACATCACAGATGTGTACATGGACGCTAAGTATCCAGCAGACAGGTGGACATGCGTCTCTACAGATGGCTCAGTTACAAGTGTCAACCGGGAGAGAAGAGGAGGGGTGGTGATCAAACAAATGAATAGGGGAAAAGTAACCAAGTCTGTAGCCACAGGCAAGAAGAGAAGGGGTGGTGATCAGACAAATGGATGGGGGAAAGGTAGCCATGTCTGTAGCCACAGGCAAGAAGAGAAGGGGTGGTGATCAGACAAATGGATGGGGGAAAGGTAACCGAGTCTGTAGCCACAGGCAAGAAGAGAAGGGGTGGTGATCAGACAAATGGATGGGGGAAAGGTAGCCATGTCTGTAGCCACAGGCAAGTTCTTGAGCAGCTTCAGGCTCGAAATTTAAGATATTATATGGTTGAGATTTATTAACTTGTATTTGACCTGTCCAGGAGTTGCTATAGGTGAGAGATAAGTCCCTTGCCATCCAAGAAATGAAAATGCAAAATAATTGGCATTTGAATCCTGGAAATTTCCAGCATCCATTGGTTTCAAAGTGGATGAGGTCAGTCGCCTAGTCCCATAGGAGACAGATGATAAACTCTGGGGGCCCATGTACACACACGTAAAATAACCCTTGGTAATTTTATAATTGAAAAGAGTAGACTGTTAGATCACAGCAGCAGAAATGGTTCTACAACACAACAACCATATAGATGAGAAAATTGTGAAACTAACTGATGTACAGTCAGCCATGACGGCACACTCAAATCCCACAGGAACACTGAACTGAACGAGTTGAGGATGGCTTTAGTGAAAATGTCTCAAAGGTTGCTGAAAGTAATAGCTTGGCTTGGCTTCGTTCGTTCTCAATCTCCCCCTACCAAACCCTGAAAGGGCTTAAGTAGCCGAATGTAGTTCAGAGAACGGAATGCCTTGTGTCGTAGTTTACAGCTTCACTGCGATATTTGCACTTTTCGGTCCAACACATTCGACTTCGGCAGGCCTTTTTTGAGTACCGGGTTAACAATCCCTTCTCCTTAGCCAGTCTGCCCTGCTGCAGCCTGTTATCCAGGATCACCGCGTGGAGGTGTAGAAGGGTCTTAGCAGCTCTGGTTTGCTGGCCCTGACGCTAACAGTCAGCTAGAAACTGGACTATCATACTAGTCTCCCAACTTGTGACAACAGAATGAGACACCACCTGTATACCAAGTTCAAGACAGGTACCACCAGCCTGGCAGACATGACAGCAGCACATCTACTTCAAGACTGCCCCAGAACACAGATCTGAGCCACTGCCCTCGATGAGAAACTGTGGTATTTTTTCTTGGTTGTTCGATCTCGAACCTGAAACAGGCAGCAGAATTTATTGAAGAATCTCGAGTCCCAGTCTAATTAGCGATGGTTGCTTTTAATCCTGAGTCATTTCCACCTGTTTGGTGCACTAAAAGCCCACCTGGTGGGAGACGTTTCACGAACGACAAAGAGGTTGAACGTGATGTGCAAATATGGTTGAGACAGTAGACCAAAAATTTCTATGCTGCCGGTTTTTGGTGCACTGATAAGGGGATGAGATAAGTGTATCGATGTTGGTGGAAATTATGTGGAGAAATAAGGGTCAACGTAAGGGCAATAATAAATGGCTTTCAAGTTCGTATCTCATTTATTTATTTTTTTTAATGGCCATTTGTGACCTATTTACTGACTTGCACTTTTAGATGTGGGTTTTTTTTGTGGCTATAAACTATGTTAGTGGGAGAAATCTGACAGACTGTCTAGTTGATGAGAGAAATAGTTTGGTTTTTTTGTGTGTGGCCATGAACTATGTTAGTGAGAGAAATCTGACAGACTGTCTAGTTTATGAGAGAAATAGTTTGGTTTTTTTGTGTGTGACCATGAACTATGTTAGTGAGAGAAATCTGACAGACTGTCTAGTTTATGAGAGAAATAGTTTGGTTTTGTGTGTGGCCATGAACTATGTTAGTGAGAGAAATCTGACAGACTGTCTAGTTTATGAGAGAAATAGTTTGGTTTTTTTGTGTGGCCATGAACTATGTTAGTGAGAGAAATCTGACAGACTGTCTAGTTTATGAGAGAAATAGTTTGGTTTTTTTGTGTGTGGCCATGAACTATGTTAGTGAGAGAAATCTGACAGACTGTCTAGTTTATGAGAGAAATAGTTTGGTTTTTTTGTGGCCATGAACTATGTTAGTGAGAGAAATCTGACAGACTGTCTAGTTTATGAGAGAAATAGTTTGGTTTTTTTGTGTGGCCATGAACTATGTTAGTGAGAGAAATCTGACAGACTGTCTAGTTTATGAGAGAAATAGTTTGGTTTTTTTGTGGCCATGAACTATGTTAGTGAGAGAAATCTGACAGACTGTCTAGTTTATGAGAGAAATAGTTTGGTTTTGTGTGTGGCCATGAACTATGTTAGTGAGAGAAATCTGACAGACTGTCTAGTTTATGAGAGAAATAGTTTGGTTTTTTTGTGTGGCCATGAACTATGTTAGTGAGAGAAATCTGACAGACTGTCTAGTTTATGAGAGAAATAGTTTGGTTTTTTTGTGTGTGGCCATGAACTATGTTAGTGAGAGAAATCTGACAGACTGTCTAGTTTATGAGAGAAATAGTTTGGTTTTTTTGTGGCCATGAACTATGTTAGTGAGAGAAATCTGACAGACTGTCTAGTTTATGAGAGAAATAGTTTGGTTTTTTTGTGTGGCCATGAACTATGTTAGTGAGAGAAATCTGACAGACTGTCTAGTTTATGAGAGAAATAGTTTGGTTTTTTTGTGTGTGACCATGAACTATGTTAGTGAGAGAAATCTGACAGACTGTCTAGTTTATGAGAGAAATAGTTTGGTTTTTTTGTGGCCATGAACTATGTTAGTGAGAGAAATCTGACAGACTGTCTAGTTTATGAGAGAAATAGTTTGGTTTTTTTGTGTGGCCATGAACTATGTTAGTGAGAGAAATCTGACAGACTGTCTAGTTTATGAGAGAAATAGTTTGGTTTTTTTGTGTGTGGCCATGAACTATGTTAGTGAGAGAAATCTGACAGACTGTCTAGTTTATGAGAGAAATAGTTTGGTTTTTTTGTGGCCATGAACTATGTTAGTGAGAGAAATCTGACAGACTGTCTAGTTTATGAGAGAAATAGTTTGGTTTTTTTGTGTGGCCATGAACTATGTTAGTGAGAGAAATCTGACAGACTGTCTAGTTTATGAGAGAAATAGTTTGGTTTTTTTGTGTGTGACCATGAACTATGTTAGTGAGAGAAATCTGACAGACTGTCTAGTTTATGAGAGAAATAGTTTGGTTTTTTTGTGGCCATGAACTATGTTAGTGAGAGAGTAAGGGAAGTCTAGTGTACTGTCTAATACTATAAGGGCGGAGAAGTAGTTATTTAAGAGCAAAAGATGAAGATAAATTCTTTTATTGGTTGAGGTTAGAGTAATATTCACATTTCCTGATTTGTCCCTGTACCCTATGTTTATTTTATATGTGTTTTTTTCATCCTTCTGTATTTCAAATTAGCCACCTACAGAAAAAGAACGATGTGACATAATTCATGGCCTTCTGGAAACTTATGTTATCTCCCCTGATGTTTCCGTCGGCCATCTTGCTCAGCGTACAGCTGTAAGTATCACCATCAGGGATATTTAGGGTCAATTCTCTCTACAACTATCTATCTGTTGGTATTCCATAAGCTGACATACCTTTTTGTTAATTAGGTGTTTTTTTATTCATCATTTGGCAAGGCACAACTATTTTTTTTTTCTTTCATTCTCAAACTCCCGCTACCAAACCTCTTCAAGTAAAAATGTTACAGAAAGATCCTCAAAATACCCTGGACAGAGAAAAAGACAAATGTAGACATTTGGCAAGAGTTGAGCATAGAGGAGAACTGGTTTATCAATTCCATTTTGGCTAGAAAATGCAAATACTTTGGTCACATCAAGAGACACAACGGTCTTGAGAGAACGGTGATGGAAGGTATGGTGCCAGGTAAAAGAGGAAGGGGCAGACCAAGAAGTCGATGGCACCAAGATATCCAGGAATGCCTGGGTATGACTGTGGCGGAGGCTGGAGTTTTGACAAGCGAATGAGTTTCTTTCAGACAGACTGTGATGGGAGCAACATTCTATAAAGGACATGTGTAACAGATCTTAGCTGTAGAGACAATATATAGGTAGGAGCTTAGACAAGCATTGATTTCTTTGTTCTTTGTGGGATTTGAGTCAGTGCAGTTGAACTCAGTCCCGGCAGAATTAGAGTAACCACGACGTAACCTGATGCAAGTTTTAGGCCATGTGCTTACACCTGGAATGATAGTGGTATACTTGTTGCCGCCGACAAATCCGCGTTGTCTGGAAACCACGCAAACAGGACGGATGATGGCAAGCAGACGGACAAGATCGGGGGCGGTTTTGGAAATCACGTGATTTGGGAGGAGATCGAATATAAATCCTTGCGTAAAGAGACGGGAAGATCATTACTGGAGGAGATTCGAAAGAAACACTCAGTGGAGTGTAGGCGGCGGAGAGAAAAGACTTGATTTCATACATTACAAGAGAACACTTTAGAAAGAGATATTCAGTGGAGAGAACATTTCACTTCAGAGACAGAGGTACTTTGGAAAGAGATGCTCAGTGGAGGGCAGGCGATGAAGATATGCAGATTTGAGTTGATATTTAGGCGACGGAGAGAGGCACTTGAGATAGACACGCAGAAAGCAAGGTAACTACCCTAATATTGTGTAGTGGTCGTGATTACAAGTAGTCAGCAGCTTATAGAGGTAGTCACCCCATTCATCATATTGACGCAGTCCCACTGATCACGTCGACATCACCTTGATCACGTGAATGTAAGTCATCAGTCAGAGCTAGAGGCAGTTTTCCAGTGATCCCATGGATCTTAGTTGATGCACTCTATCCTGACCATATGGAGACCACTTTGATCTACCGCCGACAAAGAGGAACAAGATCATGGACATCATACCTGGGTTCAGAACCTACAACTTTACCATCAGCGGCAATCCGCAACTAAGTTCGATCGCAGCAGACCAGATTAGGAGGATAGGGTATCGTGACGTATAAATGATGAGAGAAAGAATTTAAGTTGTTAGAGAGTTTATAGTTGGCGGTGTTTCTTAATTAAATAATATGTTGTATTGTGTTTAGATTTAGTGTTACTCGAATTTGTTTAGAGCGAGTGTAGAGTGAGATAGAATAGAGCAGACCCTTTTACCGTCTGCAACAGAGCTCCATCAAATCAATCGGCTCTGGTAAACGTGATGTGTAAAATTATTTATGTTAAATGAGTTCAGTTGAGCTCATCTCATGGACCCTTGAAATCGTTGGGGCACCCTTGCTGACACCTCTACAATCCTGCACCACCCCTCTCTGTCTGCGGTTGCATTTTGCGCCTCCTTGAGTCTTGGGTTAGTCCATTCATGGATGTTGTCTTCCCATCACATGCTCTGTACTGTGCCATGTAGTAATATATTTGCAAGGCCCTTTGATTTCGAGATGTGGCCAAACCAAGCCAGCTTTCATCTATTGAGCGTTGTGAGGTCATCGCAAAGTCCATTTAAATTCTCGTTTCTTCGTCGTACTTAATTATTTGTGATGCAGTCTTTGTAGGTGCCATTTAGTAGTCTCTACAACATTTAATCTCCATGGGCTGGGTTCTTCTCTGGAAGCCTGCAGTAATGGTCTATGTTTCGCAGGTTATCGGAATATTTATATAACCAGTTAATTAGTTATGTTATGTTAAATTAGTCATAGTATGTTAAATTAATTTTGTCATGTTAAATTAGTTATATTGTGTTAAATTAGTTAAGTTATGTTTCATTAGTTATGTTGTGTTAAATTAGTTATGTTATGGTAAGCAAACTTGTAATCACAACACTCCAGATGAACCCATAGGTGCTTAGTCACTTTCAGCATTCTTTGAAATAATGTCATGATAATATATAATTCATATGAATAAATAAAATGTCCTTTGATTGTATGAATAATATATATATATATGACTTCACTTAGTCATTCCTCTTCTACCTTGGGAGTGTGGAGGTTTTTGTATATTCTTGCAATCAAGTCTGCAGACAAACAGCTAATTGGCCTGTTATGTTGTTTTTTTTTATTAGAGCCAATATGCAAAGAATTCATGCACTTTTGTAAAAATTACAATCGAGATGGGCTGGCCACCTTGCCCGAATGTGAAGTGAAAGGCTTCCAAAGAGGCTTCTGTATAGCGAAGGAGAACGATCACACGGATAGCATTTCAAAGACAGTCTGATTTCCTTAAGTGCTGTCAAATAGGCATTAATGACTGGAAAAACCTGGCTAAAAATCACTCAACATGAAAGAGTGCGGTCACAAACAACATTGAACTTAGCGACGGTCTTCGTATTCAGGCTGCCCAGGACAGACGTGCAATCAGGAAGTCTGGAGCAGAGAAAATAGCAGAAACATCAGAAATATCACGGTCAACTGCAGCCTACATTAGCCAGTCATGTAAAAAATCTTTCCAGGCTCAAATTGGCTTGATCAGCCATGAGCACACACACACATACTCAAGATTGCATCATGACGTGATAATGTTGGGCGGTCCTCATCGACGACCATGTACGAATTATTATAACATATATATAATGTTAATGTGAAGAAATATAATTTAATTTTAATCTATGAATAATAAATATATTGTTCATATCTAGAAATATAATTTAATTTTAATCTATGAATAATAAATAGATTGTTCATATCTAGAAATATAATTTAATTTTAATCTATGAATAATAAATAGATTGTTCATATCAAGAAATATAAAAATGGATTGATCTGATTGTTTTCAGGGATTTGTGCTAGGAGATTTGACAACTCTTCTAATTCAGGCCAAACGACAGTCATATCAGAAAGTTTTGAACAGATGGTCAGTATTGTTTGTACTTATTAGTGTGAACATTCTAGGGGTGTCCTGGTTGATAAGAATAGGACCACTGTAACCTTCATGGTGTAAAAGGTAACTAGAGAGCTCTGTGCAAGGAGCTAGCAACCTCATCATGTGAAACCAGGTGTGGAGTCCTTATCGTAGAGAGAATTCAAACATGCAGTGAAGAATACAAAGAAGTGCGACAAAACTGATAGTGGGATTCCAGAATTACAGTTATGAGGACATACTCAGGAAAACCTGCCTGCAGTGTCTAGAAAAGAGAGGAATTCGAGGTGACTTAATACAGGTTTATAAGATAATCACAGGAAAGGATAAATTAGACTATAACAAGGGGAGAAAACTAACATCTGGTCAGGCAAAATATACTGATCAGACATGTTAGTCAGGGTCAGACAAAATATACTGATCAGATATGTTAGTCAGGGTCAGACAAAATATACTGATCAGACATATTAGTCAGGGTCAGACAAAATATACTGATCAGACATGTTAGTCAGGGTCAGGCAAAATATACTGATCAGACATGTTAGTCAGGGTCAGGCAAAATATACTGATCAGACATGTTAGTCAGGGTCAGACAAAATATACTGATCAGACATGTTAGTCAGGGTCAGACAAAATATACTGATCAGACATGTTAGTCAGGATCAGGCAAAATATACTGATCAGACATGTTAGTCAGGGTCAGACAAAATATACTGATCAGACATGTTAGCCAGGGTCAGGCAAAATATAATGATCAGACATGTTAGTCAGGGTCAGGCAAAATATACTGATCAGACATGTTAGTCAGGGTCAGGCAAAATGTACTGATCAGACATATTAGTCAGGGCCAGGCAAAATATACTGGCCAATACCCTCACCTCGGCTTCCTAGTAGCCCTCCCTGGAAACGGGCTGTTTTCATGGCAGCCTGGCTAACGTGGGGGGGGGGGGGGAATCGCCGTGATCCCCGTAGTAGTGAGTGACACGCAGATAAAGCCAAGCATAGCACAACCGTCTGGAGGACCCCGGTCCACCTTCATCAGCACGCTCGAGATGTGAGGAAAGCTACTGCAACTAGCCACTTAATGTCCTTTTCAGGCCACACAAAAGAGTAAGCTACTCATTGTGCGCATTTGGAAACAAAACCTTTACAGCCACACTCATTTTCAGCATGTCACATTTTACTATGGTTTTCGCCTTTTTTTGGTATTTGTTTGGTTATATCTTTATTTGTTTGGTTATATCTTTATTTGTTTGGTTATATCCTTATTTGTTTGGTTATATTTTTATTTTTTCGGTTATATCTTTATTTGTTTGGTTATATCCTTATTTGTTTGGTTATATCTTTATTTGTTTGGTTATATCTTTATTTGTTTGGTTATATCTTTATTTGTTTGGTTATATCTTTATTTGTTTGGTTATATCTTTATTTGTTTGGTTATATCTTTATTTGTTTGGTTATATCTTTATTTGTTTGGTTATATCTTTATTTTAACTATAGGTATTTTTATTTATTTATTTTTTTTGCGTTCGCCTTATTTCTCTATTTCTCCAAGGCGGTGTCCGTTACACTGTGGCTTTTATTTTGCGCCTGTCGGCATAGTGTATCCGGCTTCAGCATGCATTTTATGTAAGGATCTGCTGCCTCCTGCATTTTCTAAGCGTTTGCTTCCCCGGGGTAACGGCCGGTGCTGTGATGGGGATCGAACCCAGCACCTTCTGGTTGTGAGCTGTGTCACTTAACTACTAGCCCACGCCGTCCCCTAACTATAGGTATGATTTTGTTGTGTCTAGAGTCTAGAGAATTTGTTGGTGTTATTGTTTTTGTTGTGTGTGTGTTCATTTCCGAGATACAAGAAGATGAAGGTAAAAACTTATAAAACAGAGAACAAACATTTAGACTCACCAATTCAGGAACGCCACTCCCTCAAAATCGCAACAAAACACTGTTACTGTTCTTTGTTAGATGGGCATATGCTATTTTTCACTATAAACTTATTTGTTACATCTATATAAACGAGCTAAACAGATCTACCTGACAATGATCTTCGACAACAACTAATTCATCATCCCCAATAATGGGCAGAGCTTACACTAATTGAAGAAAAGAATGTATATTATTTCAAAACTCTTGTTACCAAAATCCACCTACATGTTCGCGGTTAATAATTGGGCACGATGGTAGTGACCTTAGTGTAAAATCAAATCAGCTGCATCTGTGTAGTTTTCTATGGCACACCAGTTGTATATATATGATAAAATCACCACCTAGCGTCAGGCAATTCTTAAAGCGACTTTGACTGCTACGCTGAAATTTGTGTCTGTTGGATAAAAGTGACAAAGGTGCGGTAAAGGTTAAATTGTGCGTGTATGTGTATGCACTCCTGACAATGGCGACGCAGATGTCACACAAGAGGACTGCACCTTCCCATGTTGCCTAACGACACTAGTAGACAGGCGAGTTACGAGTTTCAGGGGGAACAATAAACAGATACATTGGACATGTTTGCAGTCACCCTGACGGCACTCAGGCAAGCCTGCAGGAGGAGGAGGATATTGTGACGGCTGGGGTTGTTATAGAGCAGTCTGATCTAGACTCAGCACTAGACTTCATGCAGTCAGCACACTCTGACAGTATTGGTGCACCAAAGGTAAGCTTTCTTGTACATGAGTTCACTTCGTAATGAAAGTATGAAATTGTATGGAAAACCAGAAGAATAGTATAGTTTCATTTATTTGTGTTTGCTTTATAATAAGGATATGAAATTGTATGGATAACCAGAAGTATCTTTATATCTATTTTTATCTTTGGGTCTACTTTATCTTTGGGTCTACTTTATCTTTGGCTTATAGTTGCTACAGGATGGGGTGGTCAGTGTCGTGTTTGACTTGACCACTTCTCTTCTACATGGGTCTACTTT
Organism: Ariolimax columbianus; assembly: GCA_036924085.1. Taxonomy (NCBI): domain Eukaryota; kingdom Metazoa; phylum Mollusca; class Gastropoda; order Stylommatophora; family Arionidae; genus Ariolimax; species Ariolimax columbianus. The sequence continues at coordinate 75,926,374 of JAVGWX010000013.1, forward strand.
ATCTTTGGGTCTACTTTATCTTTGGCTTATAGTTGCTACAGGATGGGGTGGTCAGTGTCGTGTTTGACTTGACCACTTCTCTTCTACATGGGTCTACTTTATCTGTCAGTCTACATTATCTTTGAATCTACTTTATCTGTCGGTCTACTTTATCTTTGAATCTACTTTATTTGTCGGTCTACTTTATCTTTGAATCTACTTTATCTGTCGGTCTACTTTATCTTTGATTTTACTTAATCTGTCGGTCTACTTTATCTTTGAATCTACTTAATCTGTCTGTCTACTTTAACTTTGAGTCTACTTTGTCTTTCGGTCTACTTTAACTTTGAGTCTACTTTAGCTTTGAGTCTACTTTGTCTTTCAGTCTACTTTATCGTTTGGTCTTTGGCTTATAGCTTCTACAGGACGGGGTAGTTTGCCCCATGACCAGCCCTGCTTAGTCTTCTATTTTTGCATTCGTCCTGAAAAGGGCATTTTGTTACGTTGTGTCGTAGTTTACAGCATGGCTGCGATATCTGCACTTGTTGGTCCAGTACATCTGGCTTCAGCACTGCCCTTTTGGGACCAAGTTTGCCTTCTCTTTTCGATCTCTGTTCTCTTAGCCAAGCCAGCTCGGGTACAGACAGTTACTAGGGCCACCATTTAGAGGTGGAATAGGATCTTGATCAACTCTGTTTCGCTGATTAAAGTGTAGTTGTCTTCTCTTCTTTCACATGGATTATCATTTCTATGCCCTATCTCATATATATGGTCTGGGGTGTTCTAAAACATGGACAATAAATAAAAGAGAGGAGAAATACTTGGATGCCTTTGAGATGTGGTGTTACCGAATGATGAATAAAGTGAGCTGGACAGAGAGGAAATCAAACGAAATAGTGTTGGTGGACGTGGGAGAGGAAAGAAAGCTGCCTCAAAAACAACGACGGGCCTCATTGGCTGCAACCTACATTATGAGGGCCAAGTGGAGAAAGTCTTGGAAGACGGAACACAGGGAAAGAGAGGAAGAGGCAGACCAAGAAATACCTTTGTGACACAAGCATGCAGAGACATGACGGTGAAGGCTGAGCTGAAGACTACAGATGACAGGCAGAAATGGAGGGAGAGAATCCTGAGCTCATAAACCAGTCCCTGAACTGAATGACTTGATAGTGGTGGGCTGAGGGCCACTAATGACTTAATGAGGGTGGGGTCAGGGGCCCCAAACCAGTCCAGGGACTGAATGACTTGGTTATGATGGGGTCAGTGACCCCAAACCAGTCTTGGGACTGAATGACTTAATGAGGGTGGGGTCAGGGGCCCCAAACAAGTCCTGGGACTGAATGACTTAGTTATGATGGGGTCAGGGCCCCAAACCAGTCCTGGGACTGAATGACTTGGTAATGATGGGGTCAGGGCCCCAAACCAGTCCTGGGACTGAATGACTTAGTTATGATGGGGTCAGGGGTCCCAAACCAGTCCTGGGACTGAATAACTTGGTTATGATGGGGTCAGGGCCCCAAACCAGTCCCAGAACTGAATGACTTGATTATGATGAAGCTTGGGCAGCCGACTCCATTTCCAACCCTCCTTAGCACCTCTTACGACATGCTTGGCGAGTTACAGTGTTACTATTCTTTACTTCGATACTCGGCTCCAGTAACAGAAGTGCATATCTATATCTTGATAGTGAATGGGCTGAGAGCAGCCAACGACCCATAGCTGACTGCTTGCATCAGGGTCAGTGAATGAGCTAGCTGACTGCTTGCATCAGGGTCAGTGAATAAGCTAGCTGACTGCTTGCATCAGGGTCAGTGAATGAGCTGAGAGCAGCCAACGACCAATAGCTGACTGCTTGCATCAGGGTCAGTGAATGAGCTAGCTGACTGCTTGCATCAAGGTCAGTGAATGAGCTAGCTGACTGCTTGCATCAGGGTCAGTGAATGAGCTAGCTGACTGCTTGCATCAGGGTCAGTGAATGAGCTAGCTGACTGCTTGCATCAGGGTCAGTGAATGAGCTAGCTGACTGCTTGCATCAGGGTCAGTGAATGAGCTAGCTGACTGCTTGCATCAGGGTCAGGGAATGAGCTAGCTGACTGCTTGCATCAGGGTCAGTGAATGAGCTAGCTGACTGCTTGCATCAGGGTCAGTGAATGAGCTAGCTGACTGCTTGCATCAGGATCAGTGACCCAAGACCGTATTCCATCTCCAAGTGGCAGCCCTGGAAACAGACTGCAACCATGCAGCCTAAATAATAGTTGTTGTTTAATGCCCACAATGAGTAAGTTTACACATTTGTGCGCTCTGAAAAGGATGTTAAGTGGTGGGTTGTAGTAGCTTTCCTCACATCCCGAGGATGCTGATGAAGGTGGACCACGGTCCTCCAGGTGGTTTTGCTATGCTTGGCTTCATCTGCGTAGCGCTGACTACTACGGGATCACATCGATCCACATCTCGTCAGGCAGGCTGCCTTGAAAACAGCCTGTTTCCAGGGAACGCTACATGGAAGAGAGATTGTGGTCTTGGTCAGTGTATTGACCCTGAGGCGACGTCCTGGTCAGTATTCTGTGCCTGACTGGACTAACATCTCAGTTCCCCAGCCTTGCTAATAAATTAGGGATTGAAGAGAGAAGGCAAGCCTGTCCCAAAAATGCACTGCTGAATTTGGATGTGTCGGGTCAGAAGGCACAATTATTGCATCCTCGCTGTTAATTATAACACACAGTTTCAAACATCCTTTTTCAGGACGAACGCCGAAGAAGAAGATTGAACTTACCGGTAATACTAAAGATATTCTTAAACTGTAGCTTTTTTGTGTATGTTGCTCTCAGATTCCTTCTGTCAAATGGAGGGACATTGGAGGCCTGGAGGACGTTAAGTCAGAGATCTTAGACACAGTACAGCTACCACTCCAGCACCCAGAACTGCTGGCAGCCGGTCTTAGGAGATCAGGTCAGCATATCTCGGTTGTCACAGACATTCCAAGCAACATCTCTGGTTGTGGTCACATCTGCTTTTATATTTCCCTTTCCAGTTGTGTTGTTGTTGTAGAATGTCCACAATGAGTTAGTTTACTCTTTTGTGCGCCCTGAAAGGGACATTAAGTGGCCGGTTGTAGTAGCTTTCTTCACATCCTGAGGTTGCTGATGAAGGTGGACCGTGTTTCATATTGGATCTACATCTTGTTCCCAGTGTGTTATGTTGGTTGTTGTAAGCCCATGTTGTTGTAGGATTTGTCGTATGTCATCTATCCATCTGCCACACAGTCTTCCTCATGTCTTTGCCAGATTTTTTGTGTGTTGTAAATGTGCAGGGACAGCTGATCAGATTGCATTCTCATGAGATGACCGAACCATTGTATTACTCTGGATATGCATTCAGTGCAAGACGTAGATCAAACGATTGGACAAGAGAATTGATGCATTTGAAATGTGGAAATAAGGAAGAATGGAGTGTGTCTTATGGAAAGAAAAGAAAGCAAATAGGAAAACTGAGAGAAATTATGGATACAAAGAGAATTATCAGCAAAATCAGAGTCAAACAGTTCAGATATTTTGGGCACATTGAAAACCATAAGGCAAAGGCTGCCGTCCATCGTAGACGATGATGGCATAATTAATTTTGCTAGCGCTATTTTTAGTAAGGGTTAACGCTACATTTTATCCTCACTCTCTCGTCTCGAGCCGCCCGACCCCAGTGGCAAGTCAAGGACAAGACAACTAGGAGGCGACTGCGAGATGCAGGGGACTCCGCATCAAGCACTCGTGAAAAAGATGGCAGAGTTCGGAGTCGAACCCATACCACCTGATCACGAGGCCGACGGCTTCGCCACGGAATCAAAAACCATAACACCTTGATGAAAACATTACTGAAAGGACAGGTGGAGGACAGGTGTGTCAGAGGTAAGAAATGATATGGGAGGATACTAACACCTTGATGCAAACAATACTAGAAGGACAGGTGGATGGCAGGTGTGTCAGAGATAAGGAATGATATCCGTGAGACGGTAGCATCAAAATTGAAACACGACATATCGAGACTGAAAGCCTTCCACTTGCGCAACCATCGACGTATCCTGGGCAAATGATGGCATAACTACATCCACAATGGGGGGTCTCTGCTAAAACAGGCATCCAGCCAATCTCAGAAACACTTGACCGACACTGAGTTTCTTTGTTCTGTCATGTTGTACGGCTGGACCAGGAAACCCCAGCCCACAAGATACTGCACAAGATACTCCCTGGTGCCAAAAGTCTTCCCTCGACCGACTGGAGGCGCAGAAGGGGCCGTACTCGAACAGTATGGCTCCAGCAAATATCAATCTCCTCCTCCACCCTGGTTGTGACCAATCAACGCATCGGGACTCAGACACCTAAACGAACATTACTATTATTATTATAATATCAAAATATTGACGGGAGAAAGGTTGTCAGTTTGTACAATCATGGCAGGAGACAGAGAATGTTATCCATTGTAGCCAACCTTTGATGTGGAGATAGCACTTGAACTGAGTTGAGCCTTCCAAGCAGGTTGTAAAAGAGAACTGAAGAGGGTTGTGTTTAGGGTATATAACCTCATCATGTAAAAAAACTTTGCTATTATAATCAGCCACTGCAAATGCTCAGATTTAGACTTTCTGGGAAAGTAGCAGCTGCAGTTGAAACCTGTGCTCCAGGTTGGTTAAAAAGGTGGTAATGATGATGGGGATGATGCTTGTATTGTCAATGATTGCTTCATGATCTTGTTTGAAACTTGCAGGTGTTTTACTGTATGGACCACCTGGGACAGGTAAAACGTTGCTGGCTAAAGCTGTGGCGACTGAGTGCTCTCTTAACTTTCTCAGGTCAGTATCTGCGTCGGCTGCGTGGCTTTCCCTTGACCTGGTCACTCCTCTTCTACAAATGAGAGTGCAAATGTCTTCTTTGGTTTTCTTGTGGCAAAAAATTCCTGCAGGAAGTCTTAGCCAGCCCCATGCCCAGTGTTTGGGTTTAGAATTGTTCAATTTGGGGCCGAAGATGCAGCAGGGAATGAACTGACAGCAGCTAGTGACTCGAAGCTGGCTGCTTCCTTCAGGGTCAGTGAACCATAACTAATGGAGGCTCTATTCTACCTTCTCGTTGCAACCCTGGACACAGGCTGCACTAGTGGAGTCTGGCTAAGGGGTAGGGATTGCAGTGTGAAGGACAACGTAATACCCAGAAATACCAGCCGAAGTCGGATGTGTAGGTCCAAAAGGGCCAGATATCACAGTCTCGCTATCAACAATGTCACTACGTTCTTTTCTGGGCGAACACCGAAGAAGAAGAATTGTTCAGTTCAATACTTATCTATGTTCAGTTCAATACTTATTTGTGTTCAGTTCAATACTTATTTGTGTTCAGTTCAATACATATTTATGTTCAGTTCAATACTTATTTATGTTCAGTTCAATACTTATTTATGTTCACTTCAATACATATTTATGTTCAGTTCAATACTTATTTATGTTCAGTTCAATACTTATAAATGCTCAATTCAATACTTGACTATGTTTAGTATTGATTTTGAATTTGTTGCTACTTAAATCCTATTATCCAACCATGCAAGATTGCCTGATGCCAGGTAGCCATAAGCTGCTTGAATCTGTGTCTGTGTTTCCTTCCGGGGACACCATGATGGTCAAATTCATGATGCGTATCACCACTTCATCTCATTGGTGGACGGTTGTAGTTGTATGGCCACCAGAAAGACCATCTGTCGTCAGTCATGCGGACAGTTGTAGTTATATGGCCACCAGAAAGACTATCTGTCGTCAGTCATGCGGATGATGGCAGATGTTGACATTTCGGATGTGGTCTCTCAAGGAGATATTTAGTACTCTTCACTCAATTGCTCTTTTTGGTAGCACAGACTTTCTTCTCTGTGTCTGATATGCGTAGACTTTCTTTTTTCTTTTTTTAAATTTTAAAAGTAATTTTGCCTGGACAGTGGCTAATATCCTACTCTAATCAATTTTCAACTGCCAAGGGTTCTTTATGTGCACAGTGTATACACAGGATCTCTGTGTTTTCTGCCAATCCCCAATATGACTAGATGCTGGTCACCTCCATTTAGATCAGGGGGCGCTTGAAGATTGTAGGATTTGAAACTTCACTGTTTCGCATTTCTTGAAAGACGAACACATTTACCTCTCATCTATAGAGACCACCCCCACATTCACAGCTATTCCACACACATCAGGCTTTTAGCCTGGCTGAATGGTGTGGTATGTCAAGACCAAGAGTTGAAGAGCCATCTACCCAAGAGGGGTTATGCAACACTGATAGCAGCTCGCTAAAGTATTCTCTCCGTCTGTTTCTAATTTCTTGGCTGTTGGTGAGTGGTTCTTTGAACTTACTGTTTATAATTATCGATGGATTGAATCGTTCCTCTCTCATTCTCATTGCTTTGATGCTTTGGTTAAACTTTCTAGGTGATGATGTACATAAGTTTGCTACTTACTCTCCATATTTTGTCTATGAATCAGGCTTGCAATTTTCACTGCTTTTTTTGGTTTGATTTTTTTGCTGTCTCTTGCGGCTTGTCTGTAAACGTTGTAAGGTTCCTTGGTTTTCTATTTCTGCCATTTGTGACAACATTTTTTCTTTTTTTGTGTGGAACTTTTAACTTCTCCATTCTACCGTCTTGTGTGCCTCATGTATGCCGAGCTTTTTAGCCAGCATTTGTCTTTTACTATATATTGTTGTTATTGAATGCCAACGATAAGTGGGATTACTCTTTTGTGTGCCCTGAAAAGGACGTTAAGTGGCGGGTTGTCGTGGCTTTCCTCACATCCCGAGCGTGCTGATGAGGGTGGACCAGGGTCCGCCAGGCAGTTGTGCTATGCTTGGCCTCATCTGCGTTTCGCTCACTACTACGGGAATCATATCGATCTCTCACCTTGTTAGCCAGGCTGCCATGAAAACAGCTTGTTTCCAGGAAGGGCTATGAGGAAGCCAAGGTGAGGGTTTTGTCCAGTATAATTTGTCTGAATCTGATCAGTAATTTTTGTCTGACCAAACGTTAGTCTTCCTTCCCTTTTACTATATATAGAATGGAAGTTTTGAACAATTGCCTCTCTTATGACAAGCCCTCAGTGTGGTAGTAGCCCTATTCTCATCTCTTCCCACACACACAGATCCCCCTCCCATAAACTACTTAGGCTAACATTACGTCAATATTTTCTTTAATATCCTCAGTGTCAAAGGTCCTGAGCTCATTAATATGTATGTGGGTCAGAGTGAGGAAAATGTCCGCGAAGGTGAGTACAAGGCAAACCCACCCTAGTTCATTAGATATTTAAAAATTTCCAGTCCAGGATTCTGTGGTGAAGTGGTTAAGCTGTTGGCCTCGTGATCAGGTGGTGTGGGTTCGACTCCGGACTCCGCCGTCTTTTTCACGGGTGTTTGATGCGGAGTCCCCTGCATCTCGTAGTCGCCCCCTAGTTGTCTTTTCCTTGACTTGCCACTGGGGTCGGGCGGGCCCGAGACGAGAGAGTGAGGATAAAAAGTAGCGCAGTTAATCCTTACTAAAAATAGCGCTAGCAAATAAATTATGTCACCATCGTCTGCGATGGACGGCGGCCTTTGCCTTAGTCCAGCCTAATTTACTACATTAATGTCTTAGAGCCTAAATAGTTTCTTTTCATAATAAAATATATTAATATTCAACAAATTGAGCTAAAAATTATTATTAATAGATCTAAAGATGCATAAATAAATTATTTATGACATGAACTATTTATAATAAAAATATATGTTAGTATGAAGTGTTAAATGTCGTTTATGTGAAGGGGGAATTACTTCTTCATTTCTATTATTTAACTAAACTTCTTTATACCTGTCTAGAAGACTCTGCAGAGTCTGTATACAACCAGTTTCTTTTACTTCACTTGATCTAATAACTATGCGCAGCCAATCTATTCTTGAAAGCATTAATTGACACTGCCTCCACTATTTCCTGTTGCAATGCATTCCAAGCATTCACCACCCTCTGACAAAATAGATATTTCCTAATATCTAATCTGGACCTCACTTTAGTTAATTTGGGGGCCATGTTCCCCTTCTCCCCTCCTCTATTTGTATTGCTGTGTTACCTTGCTTATAGCATTACCACATTGACTTTCTTGTGTGTCCGTCGTGTCAGTCTGAAATGAACTTGTATTGAATATCCATGTGTAATCCAGATGTGTGATTATTGACCTGATCAAATACATCATTTCTCAGCTCTTGAAGTCCCTTCAATCACGCGGATAACCACAAATTTTAAAATGTATTTGGAACATAAATACCAAGATAATGGAAATAGCTTCCTGAAATAAACACTGTGCAAATGGTGGACATTCTGTCATAGTTGTGGACATTCTGTCATAGTTGTGGACATTCTGTCATAGTTGTGGACATTCTGTCATAGTTGTGGACATTCTGTCATAGTTGTGGACATTCTGTCATAGTTGTGGACATTCTGTCATAGTTGTGGACATTCTGTCATAGTTGTGGACATTCTGTCATAGTTGTGGACATTCTGTCATAGTTTTGGACATTCTGTCATAGTTGTGGACATTCTGTCATAGTTGTGGACATTCTGTCATAGTTGTGGACATTCTGTCATAGTTGTGGACATTCTGTCATAGTTGTGGACATTCTGTCATAGTTGTGGACATTCTGTCATAGTTGTGGACATTCTGTCATAGTTGTGGACATTCTGTCATAGTTGTGGACATTCTGTCATAGTTGTGGACATTCTGTCATAGTTTTGGACATTCTGTCATAGTTGTGGACATTCTGTCATAGTTGTGGACATTCTGTCATAGTTGTGGACATTCTGTCATAGTTGTGGACATTCTGTCATAGTTGTGGACATTCTGTCATAGTTGTGGACATTCTGTCATAGTTGTGGACATTCTGTCATAGTTGTGGACATTCTGTCATAGTTGTGGACATTCTGTCATAGTTGTGGACATTCTGTCATAGTTGTGGACATTCTGTCATAGTTGTGGACATTCTGTCATAGTTTTGGACATTCTGTCATAGTTTTGGACATTCTGTCATAGTTGTGGACATTCTGTCATAGTTGTGGACATTCTGTCATAGTTGTGGACATTCTGTCATAGTTGTGGACATTCTGTCATAGTTGTGGACATTCTGTCATAGTTGTGGACATTCTGTCATAGTTGTGGACATTCTGTCATAGTTGTGGACATTCTGTCATAGTTGTGGACATTCTGTCTTAGTTGTGGACATTCTGTCATAGTTGTGGACATTCTGTCATAGTTGTGGACATTCTATCATAGTTGTGGACATTCTGTCATAGTTTTGGACATTCTGTCATAGTTGTGGACATTCTGTCATAGTTGTGGACATTCTGTCATAGTTGTGGCTATTCTAAATAAACATCATCGCTAAGCAGCAGAGTAAAACACAGGTGTTAGGTGTCATTTTATGTTGAATCCAGGTGTCATTTTACGTTGAATCCAGGTGTAATTTTATGTTGAATCTAGGTGTCATTTTATGTTGAATCCAGTGTCATTTTATGTTGAACCCAGTGTCATTTTATGTTGAATTCAGGTGTAATTTTATGTTGAATCCAGGTGTAATTTTACATTGAATCCAGGTGTAATTTTATGTTGAATCTAGGTGTCATTTTACGTTGAATCCAGTGTCATTTTATGTTGAACCCAGTGTCATTTTATGTTGAATCCAGTGTCATTTTATGTTGAACCCAGTGTCATTTTATGTTGAATCCAGGTGTAATTTTACGTTGAATCCAGGTGTAATTTTATGTTGAATCTAGGTGTCATTTTATGTTGAATCCAGTGTCATTTTATGTTGAACCCAGTGTCATTTTATGTTGAATCCAGGTGTAATTTTACGTTGAATCCAGGTGTAATTTTATGTTGAATCTAGGTGTCATTTTATGTTGAATCCAGTGTCATTTTATGTTGAATTCAGGTGTAATTTTATGTTGAATCCAGTGTCATTTTATGTTGAATCCAGTGTCATTTTATGTTGAACCCAGTGTCATTTTATGTTGAATCCAGGTGTCATTTTATGTTGAATGCAGGTGTCATTTTATGTTGAATCCAGGTGTCATTTTACGTTGAATCCAGGGGTTTGAATCTATATCTCCTGATTAAGAAACCATTATTGTAACCACTTGGCCATATGTTCAGATAAGTGAACAAAGCACCCAATATAACAACAAAACAGTTTCAGTGTTAAGAACAAACAAGAACATCTATGCTACATCAGGAGCATCAAATGATGTTCTTAAGACAAGAGCAAGTAGCAATGCTGTCTCCATCATCATCATCATGTACACATCATTCCAGATGGTGGAGTATAGGTCCATCTGGTTGTTGCAAACCAGCCTTTAGGGAAGCCTGCGTCATGTTTAAAGTTGTTCTTGTAGCAATTCTTCTTCTTTTGTGGTCTCACTTTCTACCGGGTTGTAGCCCAGTGTCGTCTCACTCTCCACCGGGTTGTAGCCCAGTGTCGTCTCACTCTCTACCTGGTTGTAGCCCAGTGTCGTCTCACTCTCTACCGGGTTGTAGCCCAGTGTCGTCTCACTTTCTACCGGGTTGTAGCCCAGTGTCGTCTCACTTTCTACCGGGTTGTAGCCCAGTGTGGTCTCACTTTCTATCGGGTTGTAGCCCAGTGTCGTCTCACTTTCTACCGGGTTGTAGCCCAGTATCGTGGTATTTGTTTGTCTTTCGTCTCTCTCATGACAATGACGTATATTATCTTTTCTGATTAAACTTCTATTCTTTATACAGTCTGATCCGATAAAAATCAACGCCTTGTAGAAAATCAGTACGATTCAACATAAAATTACACCTGGATTCAATGTAAAATGACACCTGGATGTGACCAAGTGGTTAGAATAAATGGTTTCTTAATCGGGAGATATAGATTCAAACCCCTGTAGGACCTGTTTTATCTATCAGAAAAGATGTGTGGCAGTCCAGGTTTTCACTGGGGTTTTTCTATTTTGAATGTTACCACATGCACCCACATCATTCACGACCACACACAGCAAATAACATATCAAACACCAGGTGGCAGATTTATTAATATCACATTCATACAGCAACTATTAAAGTGAGTGAAATGAGATTACAAACAACACAAGAAATACATCTTAACTAAGTAATCATATATTATATATATTACTATTATTAATAATTTTGGAGGTTGTAAGCATAAGCTTTTGAATATTGCCCCCAGAAATCCAACCCAGTTCTTGTCGCACACTCCCCTCCCCTTATCTGCACCCTCAACACACTCTCAAAAACTCGTCTTCACGATCGTATTCTGTGCATTCACTCAGATCCCCTCAGGCGGTGATCTTGACATTGAACATTCAGATCCCTTCAGGCAGGTGATCTTGATATTTCACATTAAATCTATTCCACATATACTCACATGTGATCACACACTCAATCGATCTGCGTATACACACACTCTGAAACATACATCGTTCCCTCAGTGTCCCGCACACACCACACACATATTCAGATCTCTCCTAGTGACAGGGTGCCTAACACATACCTTATAGAGCCACTGGCCAAGACTCAAAGGTGTATGCTGGTTCAATCACCATGTAATCCACTCCACCTCTCTAGCATTCGTAAAACAGCCTGCTCAACTAGTACCAGGCTAACAATCGCTCTTCTATAATGCCGGCGAGCTAAACAGACGCCCTAGCTAAATTCTCTCTCTCTCTCTCTCTCTCTCTCTCTCTCTCTCTCTCTCTCTCTCTCTCTCTCTCTCTCTCCCTCCGTAGCCAGCATTTCCTGCATACTGCATGGCAAGAGGTCTCTATTTCTCAGTACTGTCAATCCTGCAGTGATGGGGAATACCTTCCTCTTGATGCCAGGGAACTAACAATAGGAACACTGCAATCTTCCAAGCATTTTGTTAAAGGCAACTTTAGAGGGTTGTGAATAGCAACATGTATAACTAATTGCTGCAGAAACTATCACTTCAATTGTTTTATAGTGAGGAGGAGGTGAGAACTTCAAGACAACGAGTTGTAATGAGACAGCGAATCACAAGACAAGTATTTATCTGCATTCAATTAGCGAACAACTGAAAGTAAGTGAAGTAATTGGCAGCCCGGAATTTGAAAACAGGATGTGACACGGCTCACAATCCGAAGGTTCTTAGTTCGCTCCGCATCACAGCACCGGTCGTTACCCCGGGAAAGCAAACCCTTAGAAAATGCAGGGGGGAGCAGGCCTTACATAAAATGCATGCCGAAGTTGGATGCACTGGGTCAACAGGCGCAAAATAAAACATAGTTCAACGCAGACCACCTTGGGGAATAGAGAAATAAGGTGAACACAAAAAAAAACAAAAAGAAAACAAGACCTCTGGATGGTGGAAGTGCCTTGCCATAAGAGAGAGTTAAGGTGCTAGACCAGCGAGGCCCACCAAAAGAAAAGGTGTCACAACTGTGCAAGCCTTTCATGATTGGACACCTGCACCTATAGAATATAGGTCAAGTTCGATCCAGACACATTTATAGACTCAGTTTCCTTCTAACCTTCATATCAACAGGTGTAAAGCATGCAGGCCTTAAATGCTTGTGTCCCAGGTAGACAAACAGTGGTACAGGTAGATTCATTTAACCTTTTACAGTCTAACCTAATTTACAAGATTTAGTCACAATGTACATGCCAGGAACAGTTGTTTGATGTGTTTTATGGTCAATGGAAAAAAAGTCATTCAAACTAAAATTATGATTTTATATTTAAACATACAGCTTTTGTTTATAAATCAAATTTAGCTAAATAACCAGAAATGATTGATATGTGACACGTGACTTCAGATAAATCATAAAATTTAGCTAAATAACTAGAAATGATTGAAATGCGACACGTGACTTCAGATAAATCATCAAATTTAGCTAAATAACCAGAAAGGATTGATATGCGATACGATATTAGTTTTTAGTTCAGTCGACCTGTACTTCTACAGGGGCCGATACCCTATGCAGGTCCCAGCTCTGGTATGATCTGGATATAGCCAGGAGGAGGATTTCCTGCTTGGTGCACTAGGCTCAAGCAGCTTATTACTCTGCTGCGCTGGGACAAGTGCCGCGGACGGTGGTTAACCAATGTGCGAATATATTTTAATAGACTCAAACACTAGAGCAAAGTAGACCCGCAGCCTATTAGGCGCCATCTATGCTGCTGCGACACGTGGCTTCAGATAAATCGTCAAATTTAGCTAAATAACCAGAAATGATTGATATGCGACACGTAGCTTCAGATAAATCGGACTGTAAGTGCTGATACACCAGTTGGCTGAAATGGACAATGTGGCGTGTAAAGGGTTAAGGAACGTGGTAAGGGAAGGAATAAATGGAAACTTTGAGGAAGGTTAGGAGGTAACTGAATCTATGAATGTGTCAGGATCGAACTCTGCCTATCTTCCATAGTTGCCAGAGTTGAATGACGGAAGATTTGGTCAGTCATGACACCGTTTTTATAAGAGGTCTCTCGCTGGTCTAGCACCGTAACTCATCTTTCTCTCGTAGCAAGGCACTTCCACCAAAATACTTTAGCACAGGTTTTTGTAGGAGACCATCTATAGATGTGATTCATTGCTCCGCCTGAAACAAAATGGAGACAAGAATAATGGCAAATGATCTGTAGTTGTATGTTGTTTCTTTAATAGTTCAGTAATGGTGTTATCACTAATCCAGATTTTTATTCCGGCATCTTTACATGCAGTTTTCAAGCGGGCTAGGAGTGCCACACCTTGTGTCATTTTCTTTGATGAGCTGGATTCTCTCGCTCCCAATAGAGGAAAAAGTGGAGATTCTGGCGGAGTGATGGACAGGTACGCTGAGTTACAGACAGTTGATCTCTTTTACATGAGTATATTGTTATATCAGGCAACACCATAAACTGCTGCGTTTTATGAGAATGAACAAGTCGGCATCCTCGTCTCGAAGGTACTCATATTGAAGGCTTAACTCTTTCCATAAGGGAGAGGAGACTAACGACTGGTCAGGCAAAATCTACTGATTGGAGAATGTTAATCATGGTCAGACGAAATATACTGCTCAACAATGTTAGTAAGGGTCAGGAGAAATATACTGATCGGACAATATGGGTCAGTCGAAATATACTGATCGGACAATATGGGTCAGGGTCAGGAGAAATATACTGATCGGACAATATAAGTCATGGTCAGGAGAAATATACTGATCAGACAATATGGGTCAGGGTCAGGTGAAATATACTGATCAGACAATATGGGTCAGGGTCAGGTGAAATATACTGATCAGACAATATGGGTCAGGAGAAATATAGTGATCAGACAATATAAGCCAGGGTCAGGTGAATCATACTGATCGGACAATATAAGTCATGGTCAGGTGAAACATACTGATCGGACAATATAAGTCATGGTCAGGTGAAACATACTGATCGGACAATATAAGTCATGGTCAGGAGAAATATACTGATCGGACAATATAAGCCAGGGTCAGGTGAAATATACTGATCGGACAATATAATTCAGGAGAAATATACTGATCGGACAATATGGGTCAGGAGAAATATACTGATCGGACAATATGGGTCAGGAGAAATATACTGATCGGACAATATGGGTCAGGAGAAATATACTGATCGGACAATATGGGTCAGGAGAAATATACTGATCGGACAATATGGGTCAGGAGAAATATAGTGATCAGACAATATAATTCAGGGTCAGGTGAAATATACTGATCGGACAATATGGGTCAGGAGAAATATACTGATCGGACAATATGGGTCAGGAGAAATATACTGATCGGACAATGTTATTCAGGGTCAATGTTCTTACCAACACCCCCACCCCCTACCCTCACACCACCTCACTTTCGCAGAGTTTTGTGGAAATAGACTGTGTTATTGCAGTATGTCCATGGGGAGGGGGGGGGGGGGGGGTCTGATCTCTGTAGTAGTAAGCGACGAGCAGATGAATCAAAGCATAGAACAATGACATGGAATATCCCAGTCCACCTTCATCAGCATTCTGAGGTTGTGAGAAAAGCTACTGCAACCCAACTCTGTGTTCAGGGCTCACAATAGAGTAAAGTCACGCATCATTCAACAAATCCACTTCGTCCAGTTTGCGCTCATTTTTCCAAATTGTGTCTCTAAGTTCACAGTAAGTGCCGTAACTTCGTATGTCAAATTGTTTTTTTTTTCTTTTTTTTTTTTTTCAAAATATAAAATTAATTTTGTTCTTTGGCTTTAGGGTTGTATCACAACTCTTGGCCGAGTTGGACGGCCTTCACCAGTCTCTGGACGTGTTTGTAATAGGGGCTACCAACAGGCCAGATTTGCTGGATCCAGCTCTGCTCCGTCCTGGCAGGTTTGATAAGCTGCTCTATTTGGGTGTCTGCTCAGACACAGAATCACAGCTCAGCATTCTCAAAGCTCTGACAGATAAGTAAGTTTTGTTGCTCTGTGTTCTTGAGATCAGCTTTTGTTGTCTCTCTTGAGTTCAGCTTTTGTTGTCTCTCTTGTGTTCTTGAGATCAGCTTGTGTTGTCTCTCTTGTGTTCTTGAGCTCAGCTTGTGTTGTCTCTCTTGTGTTCTTGAGCTCAGCTTGTGTTGTCTCTCTTGTGTTCTTGAGCTCAGCTTGTGTTGTCTCTCTTGTGTTCTTGAGCTCAGCTTGTGTTGTCTCTCTTGTGTTCTTGAGATCAGCTTGTGTTGTCTCTCTTGTGTTCTTGAGCTCAGCTTGTGTTGTCTCTCTTGAGTTCAGCTTGTGTTGTCTCTTTTGTGTTCTTGAGCTCAGCTTGTGTTGTCTCTCTTGAGCTCAGCTTGTGTTGTCTCTTTTGTGTTCTTGAGATCAGCTTGTGTTGTCTCTCTTGTGTTCTTGAGATCAGCTTGTGTTGTCTCTCTTGTGTTATTGAGATCAGCTTGTGTTGTCTCTCTTGTGTTCTTGAGATCAGCTTGTGTTGTCTCTCTTGTGTTCTTGAGATCAGCTTGTGTTGTCTCTCTTGTGTTCTTGAGTTCAGCTTGTGTTGTCTCTCTTGTGTTCTTGAGATCAGCTTGTGTTGTCTCTCTTGTGTTCTTGAGATCAGCTTGTGTTGTCTCTCTTGTGTTCTTGAGCTCAGCTTGTGTTATCTCTCTTGTGTTATTGAGATCAGCTTGTGTTGTCTCTCTTGTGTTCTTGAGATCAGCTTGTGTTGTCTCTCTTGTGTTCTTGAGATCAGCTTGTGTTGTCTCTCTTGTGTTCTTGAGTTCAGCTTGTGTTGTCTCTCTTGTGTTCTTGAGATCAGCTTGTGTTGTCTCTCTTGTGTTCTTGAGATCAGCTTGTGTTGTCTCTCTTGTGTTCTTGAGTTCAGCTTGTGTTGTCTCTCTTGTGTTCTTGAGATCAGCTTGTGTTGTCTCTCTTGAGATCAGCTTGTGTTGTCTCTCTTGTGTTCTTGAGATCAGCTTGTGTTGTCTCTCTTGTGTTCTTGAGATCAGCTTGTGTTGTCTCTCTTGTGTTCTTGAGATCAGCTTGTGTTGTATTGTCTTGTTGATGTAGAAGTGGTCCCATAGTAGTCACTGCTATGGAGGATGGGGTACTACCTTGCTGTGTCCGAAGATATGCATGTTTGGATAAGTGAGTGATGTCACTTCTTACTTTACTATGTAGTACCTTGCTGGATGGTTTATCCCATTCAATCCCAGCTGATCAAAACAATTCACAACTGAATTCCCAGGGCAAGGGGAATCACTCAAAAATTAGAAGTACTTGTGCAATAAAATGAATAAAAAATACAATTTTTAATTTATTTGTGTGATTCAAACTCTAGTTTACAGATAAATGGAAGAGGTACTGACCTGTGCACATGTTTTTTTTTTATGAGTGCCATGTATGTTGGATGCGAAAAATTAAACAAGTGAAGAAAATAAAATGTTTCAATATAAAATGTCCATTTCACTCTTGTCAGTTTTGTTGCTGAAAAGCTCTTCCCCTTCTCTCTCTCTTCTCACCTCCCTCTGTTTCATTTGACTCTGTTCTACAGTCACACTCTTGCACAACTTTCACACGCGCCCTCAGGGTGAGGCCCTTCCAGTCCACTTTGGTTGGGCTAGCTTTTGAGGGCGCACAAACCTAGCATAGGTACATACAGAAGCACACATGCATTCTTCTTCTTCTTCGTACGCTGTCAGACATCAACCTGTATTTTTTCGAAAAAAGCAGCGGTCATCCTGAGGCTGTCGACACTGCCATAGAGCTTGTCTCGTGCTGCCACTGGTGATGGCCATATGTGCTTTCTCTGGTTCTCGTATTTCGGGCAGTTTTGCAGCAGATGTTCAGCTGTCATTTTTCCGGTACCACAACTGCATTCGTCAGTGCCACCTATCTTCAGTTTATTGAATAGGTGGTACCTCAGTCTGTTGTGGCCTGTGCGGAGTCTGAAGACCACGACCTGCTCTCTTCTGTTCAACTGGTAATAGGCATCGTTTTTTGTGTAGCCAGTATGTTCTGTTTCCCATTTGGCCATGTATCTGGCTCTAATAAGCCTTTTGGACTCTTCGTAGGTCACACTAGAATCTGGTTGTGGTAGTCTTGCACCTTCTTTTGCCAGTCTGTCTGCCTCCTCGTTGCCTTTGATGTTACAATGGAATGGAACCCACTGTACCACTACTCTTTTTGGTGCGGTCTGCTGGCATAGTTGACAGAGTACTGCTCTTAAATCATTAAGTTCAGTATTTTTCTGGCTTTTTAGTGCTATATGCATTCAAGTACTGGTTTATGTGTCCTGATATCGCCCAATGGACTACGGTCTGGGGTGGAAAATGTTGCGCCTCCGCCAGTAGAAACTAGTGAGTAATCATCTAAGCAACAACAACAACAACAGCTGAAAAGCTGCAAACCAATCTCCCTTGGTTTATTGTAACCAGTCCATCTTTCATCTTGTTGTCTGACTTTCCAGTATACATCTCAATGTTATAGAGATATCTAGTATGAGGATCTGTGAACACCAAATTTTAATTCCTCAAGGACAGGGATGATTTTTATATATTATTTGAACTGGAGTCTACCTGTAAAAGCAATAGCTTCATCAATACTAATATCCTGTTCAGGCCTCATTAGTTCTCTGGACTTGGCTAGAATAAGATCAAAAAGAGATCTAATTACAAATTGCATCATGTCAATCTTGTCCTTGTGGAATGAATTTAGAATTATCATTGAGGTGCAAATATTTGCTGATACTTTCAAACCTATTTCTTGACATTACACTTGACACTGCAGGCACATTCAACAGTTCATTAGTAGACCAAAACATTCTGTAGGAGGCTAACTGATGAACCCTAAACATAAAGTTAACATAAAGAAAGCCCTTCATGTTATCACGAGAAACAGGTTTCCAGGAAGGATCTGGTTTTTCTAAAATTATGATGCAGACATATGCATTAGTTTGCTCTGCGCAGAACTCAAAAAAGGTCTGAGGTAGAAATAATGAAAGGTAATCAAAAGTAGAGTAATCTGGATCTGGATTTATGTCATCTGCAGGACGTGTTCTGTCACTAAATCCTTCAATAATGATATTACTTTGTTGCTTTGACCATTTGGGATCAAGATGTTGAGCAGCACATAAGCTGCAGTGGTCAGCGACCCATAGCTGACTGCTAGCATCAGGGCCAGCGAACCATAGCTGCCAAGACCCTTCTACACCTCCACGCGGTGATCCTGGATAACAGGCTGCAGTAGGGCAGACTGGCTAAGGAGAAGGGATCGAAGAGGGAATGCTAACCCAGTACTCAAAAAATGCTTGCTGAAGTCGGATGTGTTGGACCGAAAAGTGCAAATATCACAGCCAAGCTGTTAAACTATGACACAATGCATTCTGTTTTCTGGACTACATTCTGCTACTTAAGCCCTTTCAGGGTTTGGTAGTGGGAGAAGAAGAAGAAGCTTTGACCATTCTCTATCACCACTAGGGCATGCCTGTGGGGTACGGTGGGTCACGTTGTCACCGTCTTCTACCGATAATTCGTCATCACTAATGAGGCCAGTGTCACTACTTTCATCTTCTAAATTCTGAACTTATTCATAATCAACGTCCGATTCGTTCTCCTACTCTGCAACTCCATCAACAAATTCTCCACCACCATCGTCTGATTCATAAGTATCTTCAGTCCGCACCAAGTTTTGAAGAAAATTGAAGGCCATATTAAAAAATCACGGCTCGAACATGTGTTAGAAACTATCTGTAAAACTGCAAATGGCAGCCGCCATTACCAGTAGTCACATTCGGGTAAATTTAGCGTGTCTATTCACAAGTAAAGCGTAAGGAAAATTCAGTAAATCCACGGCAGTCGTCAACGGCTGGGCTGGGATTGAATGGGTTAACATCGTAGAGTGGAATGTCAATGATAGAATTCTTCTTGGGAAAAAAAACATGAAAAAAAATTGTAAAAGTTGAGTATGGGTATGGTCAGATACCGCACCGAGAATTCTTCTTCAGCTCACGTTTTGTTGTAGTTTACAGTCAGGCTGTGATATCTGCATCTTTTGGCCTGGCACATCTTCTTCTTATTTGTTCTCAAACTCCAGCTACCAAGCCCTGAAAAGGGCTTTGAATATAGTAGGATGTAGTTCAGAGAACGGAATGTGTTGTGTCGTAGTTTACAGCTTGATATTTCTGCGATATTTCCCTCTTTTTTTCCAATACATCCGAATTCAGCAGACATTTTTGGGTACTGGGTTAACCTTCCCTCTCCGATCCCTTTTCCTTAGCCAGTCTGCATTGTTGCAGCCTGTTATCCACGATCACCGCGTGGAGGTGAAGAAGGGTCTTGGCAGCTCTGGGTCGCTGGCCCTGATGCTAGCAGTCAGCCTTTAAGGTTGCTGGCCCTGATGCTAGCAGTCAGCCTTTAAGGTTGCTGGCCTTGATGCTAGCAGTCAGCCTTTAAGGTTGCTGGCCCTGATGCTCCTTTAAGGTTGCTGGCCCTGATGCTCCTTTAAGGTTGCTGGCCCTGATGCTCCTTTAAGGTTGCTGGCCCTGATGCTCCTTTAAGGTTGCTGGCCCTGATGCTCCTTTAAGGTTGCTGGCCCTGATGCTCCTTTAAGGTTGCTGGCCCTGATGCTAGCAATCAGCCTTTAAGGTTGCTGGCCCTGATGCTCCTTTAAGGTTGCTGGCCCTGATGCTAGCAGTCAGCCTTTAAGGTTGCTGGCCCTGATGCTCCTTTAAGGTTGCTGGCCCTGATGCTCCTTTAAGGTTGCTGGCCCTGATGCTCCTTTAAGGTTGCTGGCCCTGATGCTCCTTTAAGGTTGCTGGCCCTGATGCTAGCAGTCAGCCTTTAAGGTTGCTGGCCCTGATGCTAGCAGTCAGCCTTTAAGGTTGCTGTCCCTGATGCTAGCAGTCAGCCTTTAAGGTTGCTGGCCCTGATGCTAGCAGTCAGCCTTTAAGGTTGCTGGCCCTGATGCTAGCAGTCAGCCTTTAAGGTTGCTGGCCCTGATGCTAGCAGTCAGCCTTTAAGGTTGCTGGCCCTGATGCTAGCAGTCAGCCTTTAAGGTTGCTGGCCCTGATGCTAGCAGTCAGCCTTTAAGGTTGCTGGCCCTGATGCTAGCAGTCAGCCTTTAAGGTTGCTGGCCCTGATGCTAGCAGTCAGCCTTTAAGGTTGCTGGCCCTGATGCTAGCAGTCAGCCTTTAAGGTTGCTGGCCCTGATGCTAGCAGTCAGCCTTTAAGGTTGCTGGCCCTGATGCTAGCAGTCAGCCTTTAAGGTTGCTGGCCCTGATGCTCCTTTAAGGTTGCTGGCCCTGATGCTCCTTTAAGGTTGCTGGCCCTGATGCTAGCAGTCAGCCTTTAAGGTCACTGCTCAGCACCCTGATCCCTTTCCCGATACATCTAGTTTCAGCTGGTTTCAGCTTAGGTACATGGTGTGCCTTCCCACTGTGAACTCTTCTCTTAGCCAGACTACACTAGTGCAGCCTGTTTCCAGGACCACCACTTGGAGGCAGACTAGGGTCTTGGTCAACTCTCGTTTGCTGACCCTGATGGAAGCAGCTAGCTATGAGTCCCTGGCTGCTGTTGGCTCATTCACTGTACTCCATCTTCAGCGCATAACGATGAAATTGAAAAGCAATACTTAAAACAGACGGTGGTACCGATGATGGAAGAAATAGAACCCCTCACCTTCCAAGTATGTCGTAGAAGGCAACCATAGAGGGTTGTAGATTGGTCTGACAACCTCATCTTGTAGAAGGCAACCATAGAGGGTTGTAGATTGGTCTGACAACCTCATCTTGTAGAAGACAACCATAGAGGGTTGTAGATTGGTCTGACAACCTCATCTTGTAGAAGGCAACCATAGAGGGTTGTAGATTGGTCTGACAACCTCATCTTGTAGAAGGCAACCATAGAGGGTTGTAGATTGGTCTGACAACCTCATCTTGTAGAAGACAACCATAGAGGGTTGTAGATTGGTCTGACAACCTCATCTTGTAGAAGGCAACCATAGAGGGTTGTAGATTGGTCTGACAACCTCATCTTGTAGAAGGCAACCATAGAGGGTTGTAGATTGGTCTGACAACCTCATCTTGTAGAAGGCAACCATAGAGGGTTGTAGATTGGTCTGACAACCTCATCTTGTAGAAGGCAACCATAGAGGGTTGTAGATTGGTCTGACAACCTCATCTTGTAGAAGGCAACCATAGAGGGTTGTAGATTGGTCTGACAACCTCATCTTGTAGAAGGCAACCATAGAGGGTTGTAGATTGGTCTGACAACCTCATCTTTTAGAAGCAACCATAGAGGGTTGTAGATTGGTCTAACAACCTCATCTTTTAGAAGCAACCATAGAGGGTTGTAGATTGGTCTAACAACCTCATCTTTTAGAAGCAACCATAGAGGGTTGTAGATTGGTCTAACAACCTCATCTTTTAGAAGCAACCATAGAGGGTTGTAGATTGGTCTAACAACCTCATCTTTTAGAAGCAACCATAGAGAGTTGTAGATTAGATTGGTCTGACAACCTCATCTTACAGAAGACAACCTCATCTTGTAGAAGACAAACATAGAGGGTTGTAGATTGGTCTAACAACCTCATCTTTTAGAAGCAACCATAGAGGGTTGTAGATTGGTCTAACAACCTCATCTTTTAGAAGCAACCATAGAGAGTTGTAGATTAGATTGGTCTGACAACCTTATCTTGTAGAAGACAACCTCATCTTGTAGAAGACAACCTCATCTTGTAGAAGACAAACATAGAGGGTTGTAGATTGGTCTCATAACCTCATCTCATAAAAGACAGTGCCAGCCAGTATAATTGAACTGCAAAAACCTAGATACAGGCTTCCTGTAAACAGAAATGTAGAAGATTGCCAATCCCTGAAACATTCTTCCATTAAAAGGCACAAGGAAAGCAGGAAAAATAAACCGCCACAAGCATTCCTTAAAACACCAGAAGTACGGACAAAATTAACAGATTGATACAACCCAAAGTTCAGACCTGAATACTCTCATGCGAGCAGCTCAAAGAACTATTGATGCATATTCCGATGAATGGATACATGGATATACTGATGGATCTGCATTTAAGGCCACCATCAAAGCAGGTTATGGTATTTTTATAGAATACCTGGACGGATCCTCTGATGCTTGCGGGGAGGTTTGCTCCAGATATGAAGCCGAGATCACTGCACTTGAAGCCGCTTTGTACCATCTGAGGATAATTTTGTTTATGCCTTTCCTTCAAAGATCCAAAACATTGTTATTTTCAAAAATTAATTGTCAGTCCTTCAAGCATTAGAAGTCGCTGGTCATTGTGGATCTGACCTTATCCAAATATCTCTAGACATTGATCACATTATCACTTCCAGTGCTGTCAAAATAGTTCTGCATTGGATCCCTGGACACTCAAGTACACCTGGCAATGACAAGGCAGACAGACTAGCAAAGGAGGGATCAAGAGAAGAACAGCCACACACAGCAACAGCTTTACAAACAGCTCATGAGATCAGCAAACAAAGAAACTTGGCTGAACAGATGAGCCATGGGAAACACGGGGAGGAAGGTCTACAGACAAGCCCCAATCCAAAAGACAGTGTAAATCAACTCACAATGAAGGATCAGAGCACCATTTCTAGCTGAGGAAGGTCTACAGACATATGGCAAGCCCCAGTCCAAAAGACAGTGTAAATCAACTCACAATGAAGGATCAGAGCACCATTTCTAGCTGAGGAAGGTCTACAGACATATGGCAAGCCCCAGTCTAAAAGACAGTGTAAATCAACTCACAAGGAAGGATCACAGCACCATTATCCGACTGAGAACCCAAAACTTTCCACTAAACAAACACCTGAACAGAATCCAACCACAACATACTCCTGAGTGCCAGCTGTGTACACACCCATATGAAACCGTTGACCATCTTCTCTTTGCCTGAATGCTCGGCACTCAACAATGTTAATAAATATGCGTCTTCCTTCGAGACCAGATAAATGGAACACTTTGAATAGCACTAAACAACAACTAACAACCATCATTAGAAGCCATTGGGCTGAAGGGCAAGAGCCCAGATGCTGCTGGATCCGTAACAACAACATTAGGGACCAGCTGTGGTGGTGACCTAAGCTTTAAGCAAAAAGATAAATAATGAAGACCGAAGGCAGGAAATTGGTCATGTTTGTCATCATGGCACATGATGGTTGTGTTTCAGCGGCCCCAGCTAAGCTTAACCACGATACAGGTCAACAACTGACAAGGTCATCTAACTTATCTGTCTATCTTAATGTCACAGGTTCAAACTGGCTCCGGACTTGCATTTAGAAAATGTGGCAGAGAGATGCCCTGACAATCTGACAGGCGCAGATCTGTATGCCCTGTGTGCTGATGCCATGCTGTGTGCCATCAGGAGAAAGATTTCTGCATTGGAAAATGGTGAGATCAATCAGTCCTATCTTTGGTGTGTGGTACAGTGTCCTATCTGTGATGTGGTACAGTGTCCTATCTGTGCTGTATGGTAGTGTCATTGTCTGTGGTGTGTGGTACAGTGTCCTATCTGTGGTAAAGTGTCCTATCGGGGGTGTGTGGTAAACTTGACATTCTGTCTCAAACTTCTCCTCATTGCTCACCCACAAATAACCACATCCATTTTCCTTATAAACTTGACATTCTGTCTCAAAATTCTCCTCATTGCTCACCCACAAATAACCACATCCATTTTCCTTATAAACTTGACATTCTGTCTCAAACTTCTCCTCATTGCTCACCCACAAATAACCACGTCCATTTTCCTTATAAACTTGACATTCTGTCTCAAACTTCTCCTCATTGTTCACCCACAAATAACCACATCCATTTTCCTTATAAACTTGACATTCTGTCTCAAACTTCTCCTCATTGCTCACCCACAAATAACCACATCCATTTTCCTTATAAACTTGACATTCTGTCTCAAACTTCTCCTCATTTTTCACCCACAAATAACCACATCCATTTTCCTTATAAACTTGACATTCTGTCTCAAACTTCTCCTCATTGCTCACCCACAAATAACCACATCCATTTTCCTTATAAACTTGACATTCTGTCTCAAACTTCTCCTCATTGCTCACCCACAAATAACCACATCCATTTTCCTTATAAACTTGACATTCTGTCTCAAACTTCTCCTCATTGCTCACCCACAAATAACCACATCCATTTTTCTTATAAACTTGACATTCTGTCTCAGGCATATCTCTTCACCATACAGTTTATCTCTCATCTGGGTTGCAGATGTCACTTTGCTCCTCTCACAGAGTCAACAGACTTGGATAATATGCTTGACAATGTGTCTATCATTCCGACAGTGAGACACCTGTGTGCTCAGTTTGTTTAATATGGAATCTCTGAGTCTGCATTGGCCGGTTGTTGTTGTTATTTTTGTTTGAGAATGCCCACAATGAGTAGGTTACTCTTTTGTGGGCCCTGAAAAGAGCATTAAGTGACAGGTTGCAGTAGCTTTCCTCACATGCCGAGCATGCTGATGAAGGTGGACTGGTGTCCTCCAGGCAGTTGTACTATGCTTGACTTAATCTGCGTGTCACTCACTACTACCGGGATCACGTCGATCGGCAGCCAGGCTACCATGAAAACAGCCCGTTTCCAGGGAGAGTTACGAGGAAGCCATGGTGAGGGTCTTGGCTAGTATGTTTTGCCTGACCCTGACTGACATGTCTGATCAGTATATTTTACCTGACCCTGACTAACATGTCTGATCAGTATATTTTACCTGACCAGACGTTAGTCGTCCTCCCCACATTGGCCAGTTGACAGTAGGAAAACATGCTCTGTTCTTAGTAGGGAATGTGCCATTTGTCTTCGCTATATCAGACTATTTGTGTTCTCTGTACCATTTGTCTGTATCAAACACTAGATATTCATTGGGCCAAATATGTAGCACAGAGCTGACAAAGAAACTATTCCACCTACAAGCGACGGGCCTCGAGACAGGCTGAAATAGTCTAGCTATGAAACTATGGATAGCAGTGGTAGGAGATGTCTGGCCGAAAGGCATAAACATCACATCCTCGTACACTTCAACACAATGTACTTTTTAGGACGAACGTTGAAGAAGAAGTTTCCAGGGCTACCGCTTTGAGGCGGAAAAGGGTTTTGATCAGCTCTGGTTGGCTGACCCTGATACAATTTGTCAATTATCAGTCATTGGCTGCTGTCAGCCCGTTCACTGTGCCCCATCTTCTATCCCAGCTATGAGTCTCTGGCTGCTGTCAGCCCATTCACTGTGCCCCATCTTCTGTCCCAGCTATGAGTCTCTGGCTGCTGTCAGCCCATTCAATGTCCTCCATCTTCTGTCCCAGCTATGAGTCCCTGGCTGCTGTCAGCTCATTCACTGTCCCATCTTCTGTCCCAGCTATGAGTCTCTGGCTGCTGTCAGCTCATTCACTGTGCCCCATCTTCTGTCCCAGCTATGAGTCTCTGGCTGCTGTCAGCTCATTCACTGTCCCATCTTCTGTCCCAGCTATGAGTCTCTGGCTGCTGTCAGCTCATTCACTGTGCCCCAGCTATGAGTCTCTGGCTGCTGTCAGCCCATTCGCTCTGCTCTATTTCGACTCTGACATTCAGCTGAGAACATTTGTGTATCTTACCCATCTCTTCCTACAGGGAAGCTGGAGGTTGATGAGCAGCTGGAAGTGACCGAGGAAGACTTCAGCGAGGCTTTGCAGTCACTAGTTCCATCCGTATCTCAAGACGAACTGGCAAAGTATGATCAGATACAGGCTTCGTTCAAGAGCTGAGATTGTAGCTCCTGGTGATTTTTTGTTCGGTGTTGCCTCATCGTCCGAGGAACAACTTTTTCAAGGACAGTATTTTGTTTTTATCAAAACCTGTGTTTACTACTGCTTTGTGTGGCAAAGACAGATTATTAATGGCATAAGGCAATCATTATTTTGATTTTGTTTTCAGGAGAGCAGTGTTTGAGTGCAATGTACCAATGTCAAAAATGACTTGGGGGAGGGGGATGTTGGATGGTTCGTTTTTGTTGAGTGCTAACGAGGAGTAAGTTTACTCTTTTGTGGGTCCTGAAACAGATTCTAAGTAGCGGGTTGTAGTAGCTTTCCTCACATTTTGTGCGTGCTAATGAAGATGGACCATGGCTCTCCAGGCGGTTGTGGTATGCTTGAGTTCATCTGTGTGGCACTCGCTACTACTATTCGGATCATGTCAATGCACATCGCACATCTTGTCAGATAGACTGCCTTAACTTAACGTCTTTATACTGGTTTAGAAGACTCTACAGTGTCTGTATACAACCAGTTTCTTGGAGGGTGGTTTTTACTGATGTGCGAGTCCATCTTAATAGACTCAAACACTAGAGTTAAGTAGACCCGCAGCCAGTTAGGCGCCATCTATAGCTGCTCTTAGCAAACCACCTGGGGAAAGGTACAAATAACTTGGTTTGCTTTTTTTAAACTTGAATTTTGTCCGAGCAGCGACCATTAAGCCTACTCTTTTAGATTTCCAACTGCCAAAGAATTTTTAAGGTGCTCAACATTACCCAGAGATCAGGGGAATTTTTACCAGAAAGATCCATGTGAATAAAATCCGGTCTTCACTGTGATTTGAAGACGCGATCTCCGGCACCCAAGAGACGGACACCTTACCTTGAGACCACTGAATCCGCTTGACACAGCCTGTTTCTAGGGAATGCTACATGGAAGAGAGATAGTGGTCTAGGTCAGTACGGTATGCCTGACCAAACTAGCGTCTCAGTTCCCCAATGGCAACAGTAGAATGGGAAAATGAAAAATCATTCATAGAACCGGCTTCATTGTACCTGTGCGGCCTCGTATATGTCAGTCCCTTCTATTGCTAAAAGTGCTAACGACAGAGCATGAGCTCTGAATTTCTGAGGTAACCATTTGCAGCTGGGTGGACTGGGAGAAGTGCTTGTCGTTGTTTCGAATACCCACAATGAGTAGGTTACTCTTTTGTGCGCCCTGAAAAGGACGTTAAGTGGCAGGTTGCAGTAGCTTTGCTCACATCCTGAGCATCCTGATGAAGGTGGACTGGGGTCCTCCTGGCAGTTGTGGTATGATTGGCTTCATCTGTGTGTCACTCAATACTACGGGGATCACTTCGATCCCTCACCTCATTAGCCAGCCTGCCATGAAACCAGCCCATTTCCAGGGAGTGCTACGTGGAAGCCGAGGTTAGGGTCTTGGCCAGTATGTTTTGCCTGACCCTGACTAACATGTCTGATCGGTATATTTTGCCTTACTAGACGTTAGTAGACAAGTTAATGTACCAAAGACCACACTATGTGTAATTAATGGACCAAGAACATTATGCAGAAAGTTTTGATGGCTCAAGGACCGTATAAAGTTAAGCCTGAACACCTTCAACATAGACAGACTACAATGTATGTGCAGATTATCTGTTCTAATATGTTCCAACAATAACATTTGTATTTATCATTCAGTTATGGAACTCAGTATGACCACATTTCCCCACGTATTGTTGTACATTATGTCCACGGAAATATGTTGTGGTTTTCCATTTGGATTAGTTATTTTGTTCATGTTGTGGTGTATTTCCCTTCGATTATTCAGGCATGGTCTTCGGCAATTTGCAATAGCATTTCGGTTACACTGTGTTGTATTTCCACAGTCCAGTGTTCATGGCTGAACTTCACGAGATTGGTGTCCTTCGCCATGTTTGCTAACAGTGTTGGTTTTGGTGTGGCTGGGAAATGTATGTACGGGCCAGTATGAAAGGACTAACACATCGCCTTGAAGAACGGAAACAGTGGGTGATCGAATCTCAGAAGTTTCAAACGACTTCTGATCTCAAGGGAGATGGGACCAGAGTGCCTGCATCCTGAGTTACCTCTAGTCGTCTTAACCCTACCACACCTGAGGCCCTGAACCTAACTATCCCCCATTCCTGGGCTCCAGAGCATTAAAGAGAAAAAAGCCAACATGATATAGAAAAATGTTAGTTACATGCAAACAAGTGGTTAGAATAAGATGTAACTTGGAGACATTGTAGAAAATAGGTTTACCTTTCATCTAGCATCAATATTCCACCTTTGTGTGCCAATCCACCCAGCAAAAGGCAAAGAATCTGTCTCGAGTCATAACATTTCGAAATCCGGGAGTAAACACAACAAGGAGCCCTCATTTGTCCAATAATCCTGATAGCTGGGCTTTATACATGAGTATTCCATATAGATCCTCAGTCCAAGAAAAGCCTTCATCTCATCACTCGAGCTCTCACTGTCTGTTTCACTTGCACAGAGTCTGAATCAACCAAATTATTGATCACCTGTTGGACTGTCATAAGCCTAGACTTACTTTGCTTTCCTGTTGAAGTGCTTGGTTCATCAGCCGTTCGTTTCATTGTCAATTTTCCGAATTTGTTCACGTTAAACCCCACAAAATCAATTCAAACATGGGGGCAGCCATTTGCAATGACTAATCACGAGGATTGACCACGATTGGTTGGTTATTTTTAGATTCTGACGCATTTTATTACGTACTACCTAAAGTACCGCAAAACCGGTACAGCGTCAGTTAAGGAAATTACCGGAAAAGGGTACAGCAGTCTGGTAGGATAAATTTATGTCTTGCCACTGCTCCAAGGTAGCTCGGGACCAGAGAGTGAGGTTGGTGGCCAGCGCAGCTTCTTTCTCACTATAATCCAAATACAGCGCAAGTTACATCATCAAGACAAACCCGTCTGATGGTGTCGCCATCGTCGCTCGTGAGGGACAGCTAACTATCTATTGTATAACACTAGTGCTAGGGTTGAGACCATGTCTTGTTATTGTTCTTGATGCTCTGTTCTGTCAATCAATCATTCAATTACAGCCTTTTCAGTAGCTTCCTGTGCAGCATAAGTTTTCAACAAGATGGGATGAACCTGCTCCATGCACAACCCTCCTTAGTTGACTCTTACAAAATGCCTGGCAGGTTATGGTGTTACTGTTCTTTGCTCCCCTTTCGAGCCCTGGGCATGTCAAAGTGTGGATCGGACATACATTGCGGAAGGCGCAGTCCGACATAGCCAGACATGCTTTTACATGAATTCTTCAAGGAAGAGAGATAGAGTTCGACCAAAAAGTTAATAGAGAAAAGACTGTGAAAAGAAACGACTTCTAGACCATTTAAAGATCTCACACACCGATGAGTGACCACGTGGAACAGGGGTTCAGAATCCTGAACACATTCTACAGGAATGCCCACTCTATAGAGGAATGAGATACCAGACCTGGTCAGAGGGTGCGGAGCACCAGAGCTGGTCAGAGGGTGCGGAGCTGAGACAAAAGCTGTGGGGCAGCCACTTCGACCTGGTGAAGACTACAGACTTCATCATGGCACCTGCAGATATAGCATGACCAAAGATCCTGAACTAAAGGAAGAAAAAGTGAGAAGGAACTAAGATTAAGTGATTACACCTGGAGAGAGGCAGAAAGGGCGGGATGTTGTCAATGGCCTATGCACCAAGAGCTGTCAGCCCATTCACTGTCCTCCATCTTCTGTCCCAGCTATGAGTCTCTGGCTGCTGTCAGCTCATTCACTGTGCTCCATCTTCTGTCCCAGCTATGAGTCTCGTGACTGCTGTCAGCTCATTCACTGTGCTCCATCTTCTGTCCCAGCTATGAGTCTCGTGACTGCTGTCAGCTCATTCACTGTGCTCCATCTTCTGTCCCAGCTATGAGTCTCGTGACTGCTGTCAGCTCATTCACTGTGCTCCATCTTCTGTCCCAGCTGGGACAGATCACCAGGGACAGCAGAATTTGACATGTGCTCCACCAAGAGCTGAAAGACTTTGATTGATTCATTGATTAAGCCTGTAGGCGTGTTGTATGAGGAGACCAAGAAGGGTTGGGCATGGGACCGGATATCCCATCCTGTAGAAACTGCATGTATAAGCCGCAAGAAAAAAGAAAATAAGACCTCTTTCACCCCATGGAAGACCACTCTACACCTCATGAGCTGAAAAGGAGTGACTAAAGCAAGTCATCGCTCTTTGTTTTCCATTATAGAAGTATGGGACCACAACTACAGTTATCCTCCTCACAGGAAGCCTGCGCTAAAGCATTGATGTGTTCTTCACTTAGTTTCTGTATTATTTCCATGTGCAGCAGGATGATGATGGTGTTATAAGTGTTTGATATGTGCCACCTACCTTACCCATGCTGTTAAAGACAATGCTATTATCTTTTTATATTTGATGAATGTTTACCCAGATGTGTATTGGACATTTGTATGTTATATTTTGTTATTTTTCTTCGTATGCTGGCAAAAAAGATTATCACAAATTCAAATAAATTGAGTTGGCATAGACTTGTTTTTGTACAAACATTGGTTGACAGATTGTTTTAGGTGGTTTGGAGGTTATCCTCCAGGTTTGGTTTGGGTTTGGTCACAAACATTGGTTGACAGATTGTTTTAGGTGGTTTGAAGGTTAGCCTGCAGGTTTGGTCTGCGGGTTTGGTCTGGAGGTTTAGCCTTGGGGGTTTGGTCTGGAGGGTTTGGTCTGGAGATTTGGTCTGGAGGTGTAGCCTAGGGGGTTTGGTCTGGAGATGTTGTCTTGGGGGTTTGGTCTGGAGATGTAGTCTTGGGGGTTTGGTCTGGAGATGTAGTCTTAGGGGTTTGTCTGGAGGTGTAGTCGTGGGGGTTTGGTCTGGAGATATTGTCTTAGGAGTTTGGTCTGGAGATGTGGTCTTGGGAGTTTGGTCTGGAGATGTGGTCTTGGGAGTTTGGTCTGAAGATGTTGTCTGGAGGGTTTGGTCTGGAGATGTTTTCTGGAGGGTTTGGTCTGGAGATGTAGCCTGGAGGTTTGGTCTGGAGATGTAGTCTGGATGTTTGGTCTGGAGGTTTGGTCTGGAGATGTAGTCTGGAGGTTTGGTCTGGAGATGTAGTCTGGAGGTTTGGTCTGGAGATGTAGCCTGGAGGTTTGGTCTGGAGATGTAGCCTGGAGGTTTGGTCTGGAGATGTAGCCTGGAGATTTAGCCTGGTGGTTTGGTCTGGAGATGTAGCCTGGAGGTTTGGTCTGAAAATGTAGTCTGGAGGTTTGGTCTGGAGATGTAGCCTGGAGGTTTGGTCTGGAAATGTAGCCTGGAGGTTTGGTCTGGAGATGTAGCCTGGATGTTTGGTCTGGAGATGTAGCCTGGTGGTTTGGTCTGGAGATGTAGCCTGGAGGTTTGGTCTGGAGATGTAGCCTGGAGGTTTGGTCTGGAGATGTAGCCTGGATGTTTGGTCTGGAGATGTAGCCTGGTGGTTTGGTCTGGAGATGTAGCCTGGAGGTTTGGTCTGGAGATGTAGCCTGGAGGTTTGGTCTGTAGATGTAGCCTGGAGGTTTGGTCTGGAGATGTAGCCTGGATGTTTGGTCTGGAGGTTTGGTCTGCAGATGTAGCCTGGATGTTTGGTCTGGAGATGTAGCTTGGTGGTTTGTTCTGGAGATGTAGCCTGGATGTTTGGTCTGGAGATGTAGCCTGGATGTTTGGTCTGGGTGTTAAATACCTTCTTAATTCTGTTTTTTCATGTCTTAGTATTATTCACTCCTTCAAGTTTACCAACTGTAAAACTGGATACCTGACTTTGTCCTGAGTGATGTTATGCCATTCTCTCCTCCAAGTTTACCAGCTGTAAAATGTGGGTACCTGAGTTATGCTAATAATATGTAGAAGTGACATTACAGCACTTTTGTGTTACTGGGGTCAGAAAAAGGAGCAAAGAATAGCAACACTGCAACCTGTCAGGCATATCCTCAAAGGCGACTGATGAGGGTTTAGCTTGAATTTTGGCTACCCCTAAAACCACAAGAAAAAGAAAAGATCTGTTTCTCTCATGGTAGAAGTGGGGTGGCTAAGTCAACTCAGAGTGAGGAAGGTAGGGTATGGGGCTGGCTAACCCATATTATATTTGAGCTATAAGCCACACAAAAAATAAAGGGACATGTACATCTTGTAGTAGAAGAGGAGTCAATGAGTGGGTGAGTGAGTAGGTGAGTGAATGGGTGAGTGAGTGATATCACTGCATTCCAGACAGACTGGGTGCATGCTCAGGCAATCAAGACTGGTATAGATACTGATGCTTCCTGTAGATCGCTGGTTGTGTAAACTCCTGCTCCATTCTCTCAAACAGCCGTACCTGGTCAACCCTTATATGATATCTTCTGAGTTCCTTGGTCAGGGACTGACCACGCGGCTGGTGACCGTCACATCTGATGGCATCTTTAAGCTTGCTCCACTTCCCCCAGTCTGAGGCCATCCATCGTACAGTGCCCTAACTCTGATTCGACTGTAGTCATGTCAGGGGCTTCCTTTCAGCCATGACAGTCATGTGAGCATAGTGCTCTGGATGTCCCTGTAGTCATGTCAGGGGCTTCCTTTCAGCCTTGACAGTCTTGCGAGCATAGTGCTCCGGATGTCCCTGTAGTCATGTCAGGGGCTTCCTTTCAGCCTTGACAGTCTTGCGAGCATAGTGCTCCGGATGTCCCTGTAGTCATGTCAGGGGCTTCCTTTCAGCCTTGACAGTCTTGCTAGCATAGTGCTCCGGATGTCCCTGTAGTTATCTCAGGGGGCTTCCTTTCAGCCATGACAGTCATGCGAGCATAGTGCTCTGGATGTCCCTGTAGTCATGTCAGGGGCTACCTTTCAACCATGACAGTCATGCAAGCATTGTACTTCGGAGATTTATCTATTGCTATATCTGTAACAAAGTCATTTTTAGAGACGGGAGAAAATGGAGAATAACCTGGAACCTGAACGGACAAGACGTCGCTGCGCGGGTTGGGCAGCCTTCTCATCTATTAACATAGACAGTTGCCTCGGAAGGATGGTTGCCAGGACATATGAGCCTCTCTCTCTTCAATCCCACTTTACTCCATGGGATGTGCTACGGTGCTGAGACGTGGACACTAACAAAATCACTAGAGGATAAATTGAGTTACCCAGGCCTCCCTTGGGAGGACTGAAAACATCACTCACCGTGAGTTATGTGTCTTGTGCATGCTGCTAACAGGGCAGGGCTCAATCTCCTACTGGGGATGTGTCTTGTGCATGTTGCTAACCGGGCAGGGCTCTACCTCTCACTGACAATGTTGCTAACCGGACAGGACATAATCTCTGACTGACAATGTTGCTAACCGGACATGGCCCAATCTCTGACTGACAATGTTGCTAACCGGACAGGACCCAATCTCTGACTGACAATGTTGCTAACTGGACAGGGCCCAATCTCTGACTGACAATGTTGTTAACCGGGCAGGACCCAATCTCTGACTGACGATGTTGCTAACCGGACAGGGCCCAATCTCTGACTGACGATGTTGCTAACCGGGCATGACGTTGCTAACCAGACAGGGCCCAATCTCTCACTGACAGTTGCTAACCGGACAGGACCCAATCTCTGACTGACGATGTTGCTAACCAGACAGGGTCCAATTTCTCACTGATCATGTTGCTAACCGGGCAGGACCCAATCTCTGACTGACGATGTTGCTAACCGGACAGGGCCCAATCTCTCACTGACGATGTTGCTAACCGGGCAGGACCCAATCTCTGACTGACAATGTTGCTAACCGGGCAGGACCCAATCTCTCACTGATCATGTTGCTAACTGGACATGGCCCAATCTCTGACTGACGATGCTGCTAACCGGGCAGGGCCCAATCTCTGACTGACAATGTTGCTAACCGGGCAGGACCCAATCTCTCACTGATCATGTTGCTAACTGGACAGGGCCCAATCTCTGACTGACAATGTTGCTAACCGGACAGGAACCAATCTCTCACTGACAATGTTGCTAACCGGGCAGGACCCAATCTCTGACTGACAATGTTGCTAACCGGGCAGGACCCAATCTCTCACTGATCATGTTGCTAACTGGACATGGCCTAATCTCTGACTGACGATGCTGCTAACCGGGCAGGGCCCAATCTCTGACTGACAATGTTGCTAACCGGGCAGGACCCAATCTCTCACTGATCATGTTGCTAACTGGACAGGGCCCAATCTCTGACTGACAATGTTGCTAACCGGACAGGAACCAATCTCTCACTGACAATGTTGCTAACTGGGCAGGACCCAATCTCTGACTGACGATGTAGTAGTCTATTTTTGCACCACGTGTAAAAAAACCACACTGCTGTCAAACGACTCGAATCTCGTGACGTTTAGTCGTGGTCACGTGGCCGCGGAAATACACTGAAAAGACTAAATACTATCTCTAATAGTCGATGACTTTGCCAGGATAATCGGAGAGAAATACACCACAAAATGAAGTTCTTAGAGCCTTCAGTATACTAAGTCATGGTTTGTCCCATAGTAGTTACACTACTGTCGGGTGGTGAAGCTGTTAGAGACTTCAGTATACTAAGTCAAGGTTTGTCCCATAGTAGTTACACTACTGTCGGGTGGTGAAGCTGTTAGAGACTTCAGTATACTAAGTAAATGTTTGTATGAGGTAGGGTGGCAGTTCATTTCCTCGTTGCCTTTTACTTCCAAAATTATATGGGTGGTGCCCATTTACAGTTGACTTGACTGGAGCGTGACGGTTGTAGGAGCTGAACCCCGTACCTTTATCGTGAAAAGCGAGTGCTCTATCACCACGCTAATTAGACGCTCTGCAATAGAAGAACCCAGCCCAACATCTGACCATCTCTCTCTTCGTTTTGTACAAACTCTCTCTCTCTCTCTCTCTCTCTCTCTCTCGCTTTTGTTGTTGATCCATCGTTTCTAAATAGGACCACATTGTCATCTGTCAATCCTAGAGTGGGTCCGTGGGTGGCTGATCACATCAATCCGAGGTCGAAAGCGTCTGTCACACTAAGGGCAGAGAAACTACGGCCATCTATAATTGAAGGCATCATTACTGGCACAATTTCCGTCCTATCTGATCTAACACTGTCTAACAATACGAGCGTCTAAAATTGCATAATATCGGAAGTATAAACTTATTTTACTGTAGACATAGTGTATCTATTAATAAGAAAAATACACATTCTAATGAATGAACATTGATGCGTTGTTTACAACATCCTAGTGTACCGGCAGAAATCATGGACACAAACATTTAACTTAACTTAACTTAACCTCTTTATACTGTTTAAAAAGACTCTGCAGAGTCTGTATACAACCAGTTCCATTTACATCACCTTGCTCTAAAAGCTGTACGCATCCAGTCTGTTCTTAAATGCATTAACCGTCCCAGCCTCCACCACCTCACTTGGCAATGCATTCCAAGCATTCACAACTCTCTGGCTAAAAAAATACTTCCTTAGTAATATCTAATCTGGACCTCTCCTTAGTCAACTTGTAGCTGTGCCCTCTTGTTCTTGTTGGTGGTTGTATTTTTAAAAACTTGTTATAGTCTAACTTATCCATTCCTCTGATCATCTTATACACCTGTATTAAGTCACCACGAATTCTTCTCTCTTCCAGACACTGTAGGCCGGTTTTTAAAAAATCTTTCCTCATAACTGTAATTCTGGAATCCCACTATCAGCTTTGTCGCTCTTTTTTGTATTCTCTCCAGCATGTCTATATCCCCTCTCTGATAAGGACTCCACACCTATACACAGTACTCCAATCTAGGTCTAACTAGCACTTTCCAACAAGCACTGAATTTAGATTATTTGATTATAATTCTGTTACGAATTCTGCTGTCCATAATTTCCGGGCCATAACATAGGTTACTAAGTAGTCACACCACATTTATTTCTTAGAACAAAAAAATAATATTTTCCATGAAAACCTTATTCTTCTGCATAACTTTTAAGCTATTTAGATTTTCATAATTTTCTTTTCTTTTGGTGTGTCAGCTTGTTGAACTTTTTCTATTTCATTTTTGGTTTTTCTGTAGTTCAAAAATATGTCTCTATTTCATTTTTGATTTTTCTGAAGTTTCAAAAAGATTTCTCTATTTCATTTTTGGTTTTTCTGTAGTTCAAAAATATGTCTCTATTTCATTTTTGATTTTTCTGTAGTTGTTCAAAAATATGTCTCTATTTCATTTTTGATTTTTCTGTAGTTGTTCAAAAATATGTTTGCTGGTCCTCACCAAAACATCTGCTGTTTAGCAAGCACAAGCTGTACAAACAGTTTTATCTTTGTTGAAGTAATTTAGAAAGCTGGCCGTCACAGTGTCTATTACAATTTCTTTGTGATTGGAGACAGTCAGAAACTTCTGTTCATCATTTGGCGAGATAAATGTTTGTACTGCCAGATAGGCTATCAGACTCACACTTGTTAATGACTGAGATGGACACTTTAAACCGCCTCGGTCGATTAAACGAGTGTATTCAATCCATGAAACAATGGGGAGGTCATGTTCAATATCTACAGTTAAATAGTTGTCCTGTTGAAACAACTTACAGCAGGTAGAACACTTTAGTTTCCTATACACTCTAAAAGCAACAAATACACTTACGTATATCAATACTTCCACTGTTCCATCTGGAACAAGGATGTCACAATCTTCCACATCCACTATGATCCATGAATGACTGGACAGTCTTACTAGAGATTGTATCTTCTATGTCACTGTCAGTTTCAGCCATGCTGAATACTGCTGAGAGATCAGAATTTCATCACAGCTTGATGAACACATGAATAACACAGAATCAATTTCCAATTTCTTCTCTGCTTCCAGAAGCTGTTGTACTGAAACAAGATGTTGGCGTTGTTCGTCCATCATGAGTGATGAGGACCTTTTCTTGTTTCACCTAGCCAGTCCTTCCAGTCAAGTATTCTGTAATTCCGGGTTACGGATGGGTACGTAGATGGCTGACGAGTCCTATTTGAGACCTGCATACTCTCAAGCAGTGAAAACATGGATAGTTCACTTCGCGAGACTGTCATCATGATTTTCAGCAAATCCATGTATCTTATCAGCAAATCCATGTATCTTGTCAGCAAATCCATGTATCTTGTCAGCAAATCCATGTATCTTGTCTGCAAATCCATGTATCTTGTCTGCAAATCCATGTATCTTGTCAGCAAATCCATGTATCTCATCCGCTTTATTGCTCAGCCAGGAGTCTTGCAAAGACGCAGCTTTTGTTTTACTGTAGTTCAGCTTGTCAGCGAACTCACGTTCTCCGCTCGCCCGTCCTCACAGGACTCGGCTGTGTTAGTACTGGATAAATGAAAAGAGAATGACTTGCGTGACGAATCTGATTTAAGTGAGGAAGGGTTGCTCAGTTCGTCGACCTCACTCTCTTCCCCGAGTCCAACTTGAACTAGTGGCAAGACAAGTCAGGACGACTGGATATGGCCTCGGGTGCAGTGGATGACCACGGCTGCTCAAGTGCCCCGCCGTGACCTGTGCGGTCCACACCGCTCAGCACATTTGCTGTCATGGTAGCCTGGTGATGAGTTTCCTGCTTAGCCGGCTGGGCTTGAGAAGGGCAGGGCAAATCTAAAAAAGCTTTCCCTGTTCTTGGCTTTCTAATTTTTCTGTTACCACCTCTCCTGCCCCTTTTCTTTCCTTACATTTGTTTGGGTCTCTCACTGACAAGGACTCCGAGGTAGGCAAGACGTCTTGTCACCTCTAGTGGTAATGAGTGACCCCTACACATCTCCGGTCTAAGTGTCAGCAAGGTACCTAGAGAGTATGTGTGCATTTTCGCTGCATAAAAATGAAACAAGATAGTTGGCCACTGACAGCTGTCTATATTCACAAAATCTTGCCTCGAGCTTATGTCTGCCAATTCCCTAATAAAAGATATCCAATGCCTAACGTGCTGAGGACATACTCAGATACCTGGATCAGTGCAGTTACGGTGCGAGACAGCGCATTGACGGGTTCAGTAGTCAGTTTTCCACTTCCACCATCAAGCTTTTGCCAAACCTCCAGCCACTCACCAAACCTCCAGCCACTCACCAAACCTCCAGCCACTCACCAAACCTCCAGCCACCTTCCAAACCTCCACCCACTCACCAAACTGTTCTACCCACTTACCAAATTGTTCCAGCCACTTACCAAACCTCAGCCACTTACCAAACCTCAACCCCTTACCAAACCTCGGCGACTTACCAAACCTCCATCCACTTACCAAACCTCAACCACTTACCAAACCTCCATCCCCTTACCAAACCTCAGCGACTTACCAAACCTCAGCCACTTACCAAACCTCCAGCCACTTACCAAACCTCCAGCCCCTTACCAAACCACCAGCAACATACCAAACCTCCAGCCCTTTACCAAACCTCCAGCTACTTACCAAACTGTTCTAGTGACTTACCAAACCTCCAACCACTTACCAAACATCCATCCACTTACCAAACCTCCAACCACTTACCAAACCTCCAGCCACTTACCAAACCTCCAGCTCTTTACCAAACCTCCAGCCACTTACCAAACCTCCAACCACTTACCAAACCTCCAACCACTTACCAAACCTCCAACCACTTACCAAACCTCCAACCACTTACCAAACTGTTCCAGCCACTTACCAAACCTCTAACCACTTACCAAACTGTTCCAGCCACTTACCAAACCTCCAACCACTTACCAAACCCCTAACCACTTACCAAACTGTTCCAGCCACTTACCAAACCTCCAACCACTTACCAAACCCCTAACCACTTACCAAACTGTTCCAGCCACTTACCAAACCTCCAGCCACTTACCAAACCTCCAGCCACTTACCAAACTGTTCCAGCCACTTACCAAACCTCCAACCACTTACCAAACCCCTAACCACTTACCAAACTGTTCCAGCCACTTACCAAACCTCCAGCCACTTACCAAACCTCCAGCCACTTACCAAACCTCCAGCCACTTACCAAACCTCCAGCCACTTACCAAACTGTTCCAGGCACTTACCAAACCTCCAGCCACTTACCAAACCTCCAGCCACTTATCAAACCTCCAGCCACTTACCAAACTGCTCCATGTGCATCAAATTACTCCGGTCTTTATTAGTGACAGGTTGGGCAAAAGGATTGCGTGTTTTGATGCCACTAAATTTACTTTTGGCATTTACAATGTTCCACCATTTAAGTATTGTAGAGAAGTCATTGGCGGTGTCATTCTGTTCAGCTAGTCGCAGAGCTGCTACATGATAGTCATTAAACACGCCTAGGGCAAGTGACACGTTTTGTCTGTCAAGATTGGATGGGTAGAGCGTCTCTAGGGCAAGTGACACGTTTTGTCTGTCAAGATTGGATGGGTAGAGCGTCTCTAGGTCAAGATTGGATGGGTAGAGCGCCTCTAGGTCAAGATTGGATGGGTAGAGCGCCTCTATGTCAAGATTGGATGGGTAGAGCGCCTCTAGGTCAAGATTGGATGGGTAGAGCGCCTCTAGGACAAGATTGGATGGGTAGAGCGCCTCTAGGTCAAGATTGGATGGGCAGAGCGCCTCTAATGCAAGTGACACGTTTTGTCTGTCAAGATTGGATGGGTAGAGCGCCTCTAGGTCAAGATTGGATGGGTAGAGCGCCTCTAGGTCAAGATTGGATGGGTAGAGCGCCTCTAGGTCAAGATTGGATGGGTAGAGCGCCTCTAGGTCAAGATTGGATGGGTAGAGCGCCTCTAGGTCAAGATTGGATGGGTAGAGCGCCTCTAGGTCAAGATTGGATGGGTAGAGCGCCTCTATGTCAAGATTGGATGGGTAGAGCGCCTCTATGGAAAGATTGGATGGGTAGAGCGCCTCTAGGTCAAGATTGGATGGGTAGAGCGCCTCTAGGTCAAGATTGGATGGCTAGAGCGTCTCTAGGTCAAGATTGGATGGGTAGAGCGCCTCTAGTGCAAGTGACACGTTTTGTCTGTCAAGATTGGATCGGTAGAGCGCCTCTAGTGCAAGTGACACGTTTTGTCTGTCAAGATTGGATCGGTAGAGCGCCTCTAGTGCAAGTGACACGTTTTGTCTGTCAAGATTGGATGGGTAGAGCGCCTCTAGTGCAAGTGACACGTTTTGTCTGTCAAGATTGGATGGTGTTAAGCTGGTGCCATCTCTCAATTTTTCCATGACAAGAAAGCCAATGTAATGACTTTGTATCAGCTGAGCCAGTGTTAATATAAACATTAAAAGAAATATCTTGGAAAATGTTGATACTTAGTGATATGACAGGTACTGTGTTGGGATCTATATTTATTCTATAAAGCAGAACACATTCATTGCTCAAGTATGTGTCATGCCACAGTCCTTTAAACTGTTGCTCTAATTTGGTTCCATAACTGGTTTGCATGGTCTTAAAATCCCTTATGAAATCTGATTCCAGCCGCTCTAAAACAGAGCTGTCATGCCACAGTCCTTTAAACTGTTGCTCTAATTTGGTTCCATAACTGGTTTGCATGGTCTTAAAATCCCTTATGAAATCTGATTCCAGCCGCTCTAAAACAGAGCTGTCATGCCACAGTCCTATAAACTGTTGCTCTAATTTGGTTCCATAACTGGTTTGCATGGTCTTAAAATCCCTTTTGAAATCTGAGTCCAGCCGCTCTAAAACAGAGCTGTCAAATCTTTTGTGAACTTCATGAACTCGTTTATTAGGATCATTGTGTGGCACACCAGGCAATGTTGATAAATACGAAGGCAGACATGGGAACAGAGTAGGATATGCATTAGGTTTTGAAACTGGACGACGTTGTATAATGTGTTCTAAGCCGTCAGCATCTTTGGATTTATCGAATCTAATGACGTCTTCCTTGTGAAAGTGTTTTATACACACTACACTTTGTTGAATCTAAAGACGTCTTCTTTGTGAAAGTGTTTTATACACACTACACTTTGTTGAATCTAATGACGTCTTCCTTGTGAAAGTGTTTTATACACACTACACTTTATTTAATCTAATGACGTCTTCCTTGTGAAAGCGTTTTATACACACTCCACTACGTTTGGTTGGAACCCTTGTGAACGTGTTTTATACACACTACACTTTGTTGAATCTAATGACGTCTTCCTTGTGAAAGTGTTTTATACACACTACACTTTGTTGAACCTAATGACGTCTTCCTTGTGAAAGTGTTTTATACACACTACACTTTGTTGAATCTAATGACGTCTTCCTTGTGAAAGTGTTTTATACACACTCCACAACGTTTGGTTGGAACCCTTGTGAAAGTGTTTTATACGCACTAGACTTTGTTGAATCTAATGACGTCTTCTTTGTGAAAGTGTTTTATACACACTCAACTACGTTTGGTTGGAACCCTTGTGAAAGTGTTTTATACACACTCCACTACGTTTGGTTGGGACCCTTGTGAAAGTGTTTTATACACACTCTACTACGTTTGGTTGGAACCCACTCTTTACGAGCAATGTGTAGGATCCATTTTTCTCGTAGCGCTAGGCTGCGTGTTACCGATGGAAATTGAAAGACTAGTATATTCTTCGCCTTTGTAATTTATCTACATTCAGGCTCACAACACCGACCAGGCATATCTAATAATCCTTCGAATCAAAATGCACATAAATCCTAGAATAAGGCGAAAAGTATCACAAATAATAAAGACCACTAATAAAATAATAATAAAATCCACAGTTCAAAGATGGGCAACTTTCCGTGAAGGAAGTTACAGCTCAGAAGGGAGTACTGACGACACTGACCTAAGTAGAAAGGCCTTTCTAGCGCAGGCATTGAGAGAAACTCTGATTCGTCAGACGGAGGCAAATCGTCTCTTGACTTTCGTGTGGCACGTCTCCGTGCAGCTTACTTGATTCTTATCTATCTATCTATCTATCTATCTATCTATCTATCTATCTATCTAT
This sequence comes from Ariolimax columbianus, assembly GCA_036924085.1. NCBI lineage: Eukaryota > Metazoa > Mollusca > Gastropoda > Stylommatophora > Arionidae > Ariolimax > Ariolimax columbianus. The sequence continues at coordinate 75,968,557 of JAVGWX010000013.1, forward strand.
CTATCTATCTATCTATCTATCTATCTATCTATCTATCTATCTGTCTGTCTGTCTATCTGCCTGCCTGCCTGCCTGTCTTTCTTTCTTTTAAAGGTTTGCCTTGCCGGATACTTCTGACGAAGCTACGTCCCCTCAGACAAAGCCTGCTCTAGTAAAGATGGCCGTGCCTCAGACCTCTGCTACCCATGAGAGAAGACGAGTACCCAGCCCAAAATGTGGGTCAACCCAACCGTTAATCATGTCGAAACTAATTCAGCCACCAGATCTTTCTCTTAACGACCCGTTCCTCGGCATAACTGCGGGTCCAAACTTCGTCTCCATCGGACTGTGTCTTGGGCCACCGATGTCCAGTGCATAGTAAGCCCTCCTTCAGAGGCGTCTCTTGTGTTTTTGTGTACAGCAAGGGAGTCTGACCAACACATTGGTCTCTATCGTCCCCGGGGTCTCTTTTTACTTCCTGGGTACCAGACTGCTGTCGCCGTGCTCCATCCACCATCGTTTCGTCTCAACATGTGCCTGTCCATCTATATTTTATCTTATCTACACAGAGGACCGCATCATTCACCAAGGACAATCGTTGTGTGTCAGAATTGTGGAGATTTTGCAATAATTCAGCTAAAAAAAAAACAATTATCAATCAGACTTCTACAACCATTGGTTGTTGTTAATGTTGATGCTTATGCTGATGTCGATGTTGATGTTTGTGTTGATGTTTGTGTTGAGGTTGTTGTTTGTGTTGATGTTGGTGTTGTTGTTTGTGTTGATGTTGATGTTGGTGTTGATGTTGATGTTTGTGTTGATGTTGGTGTTGATGTTTGTGTTGAGGTTGTTGTTTGTGTTGATGTTGGTGTTGTTGTTTGTGTTGATGTTGATGTTGGTGTTGATGTTGATGTTTGTGTTGATGTTGGTGTTGATGTTTGTGTTGAGGTTGTTGTTTGTGTTGATGTTTGTGTTGTTGTTTGTGTTGATGTTGATGTTGGTGTTGATGTTGATGTTTGTGTTGATGTTGGTGTTGATGTTTGTGTTGAGGTTGTTGTTTGTGTTGATGTTTGTGTTGTTGTTTGTGTTGATGTTGATGTTGGTGTTGATGTTGATGTTTGTGTTGATGTTTGTGTTGAGGTTGTTGTTTGTGTTGATGTTGATGTTTGTGTTGATGTTGGTGTTGGTGTTGATGTTGGTGTTGGTGTTGATGTTGGTGTTGATGTTTGTGTTGAGGTTGATGTTTGTGTTGATGTTGATGTTGGTGTTGATGTTGGTGTTCGTGTTGATGTTGGTGTTGGTGTTGATGTTGGTGTTGATGTTTGTGTTGAGGTTGATGTTTGTGTTGATGTTGATGTTGGTGTTGATGTTGGTGTTGGTGTTGATGTTGGTGTTGGTGTTGATGTTGGTGTTGATGTTTGTGTTGAGGTTGATGTTTGTGTTGATGTTGATGTTGGTGTTGATGTTGGTGTTGGTGTTGATGTTGGTGTTGGTGTTGATGTTGGTGTTGGTGTTGATGTTGGTGTTGGTGTTGATGTTGGTGTTGATGTTTGTGTTGAGGTTGATGTTTGTGTTGAGGTTGTTGTTTGTGTTGATGTTGATGTTGGTGTTGATGTTGGTGTTGATGTTGGTGTTGGTGTTGATGTTGGTGTTGGTGTTGATGTTGGTGTTGGTGTTGATGTTGGTGTTGGTGTTGATGTTGGTGTTGGTGTTGATGCTGGTGTTGATGTTTGTGTTGAGGTTGATGTTTGTGTTGATGTTGATGTTGGTGTTGATGTTGGTGTTGGTGTTGATGTTGGTGTTGATGTTTGTGTTGAGGTTGTTGTTTGTGTTGATGTTGATGTTTGTGTTGATGTTGGTGTTGGTGTTGATGTTGGTGTTGGTGTTGATGTTTGTGTTGAGGTTGTTGTTTGTGTTGATGTTTGTGTTGATGTTTGTGTTGTTGTTTGTGTTGATGTTGATGTTGGTGTTGATGTTGATGTTTGTGTTGATGTTTGTGTTGTTGTTTGTGTTGATGTTGATGTTGGTGTTGATGTTGATGTTTGTGTTGATGTTGGTGTTGATGTTTGTGTTGAGGTTGTTGTTTGTGTTGATGTTTGTGTTGTTGTTTGTGTTGATGTTGATGTTGGTGTTGATGTTGATGTTTGTGTTGATGTTTGTGTTGAGGTTGATGTTTGTGTTGAGGTTGTTGTTTGTGTTGATGTTGATGTTTGTGTTGATGTTGATGTTGGTGTTGATGTTGGTGTTGATGTTGGTGTTGATGTTGGTGTTGGTGTTGATGTTGGTGTTGGTGTTGATGTTGGTGTTGATGTTTGTGTTGAGGTTGATGTTTGTGTTGATGTTGATGTTGGTGTTGATGTTGGTGTTGGTGTTGATGTTGGTGTTGGTGTTGATGTTGATGTTGGTGTTGATGTTGGTGTTGGTGTTGATGTTGGTGTTGGTGTTTGTGTTGATGTTGGTGTTGATGTTTGTGTTGAGGTTGTTGTTTGTGTTGATGTTTGTGTTGTTGTTTGTGTTGATGTTGATGTTGGTGTTGGTGTTGATGTTGGTGTTGGTGTTGATGTTGGTGTTGGTGTTGATGTTGGTGTTGGTGTTGATGTTGGTGTTGATGTTTGTGTTGAGGTTGATGTTTGTGTTGATGTTGGTGTTGATGTTTGTGTTGAGGTTGTTGTTTGTGTTGATGTTTGTGTTGTTGTTTGTGTTGATGTTGATGTTGGTGTTGATGTTGATGTTTGTGTTGATGTTGGTGTTGATGTTTGTGTTGAGGTTGTTGTTTGTGTTGATGTTTGTGTTGTTGTTTGTGTTGATGTTGATGTTGGTGTTGATGTTGGTGTTGGTGTTGATGTTGGTGTTGGTGTTGATGTTGGTGTTGATGTTTGTGTTGAGGTTGATGTTTGTGTTGATGTTGATGTTGGTGTTGATGTTGGTGTTGGTGTTGATGTTGGTGTTGGTGTTGATGTTGGTGTTGGTGTTGATGTTGGTGTTGGTGTTGATGTTGGTGTTGATGTTTGTGTTGAGGTTGATGTTTGTGTTGAGGTTGTTGTTTGTGTTGATGTTGATGTTGGTGTTGATGTTGGTGTTGATGTTGGTGTTGGTGTTGATGTTGGTGTTGGTGTTGATGTTGGTGTTGGTGTTGATGTTGGTGTTGGTGTTGATGTTGGTGTTGGTGTTGATGTTGGTGTTGATGTTTGTGTTGAGGTTGATGTTTGTGTTGATGTTGATGTTGGTGTTGATGTTGGTGTTGGTGTTGATGTTGGTGTTGATGTTTGTGTTGAGGTTGTTGTTTGTGTTGATGTTGATGTTTGTGTTGATGTTGGTGTTGGTGTTGATGTTGGTGTTGGTGTTGATGTTTGTGTTGAGGTTGTTGTTTGTGTTGATGTTTGTGTTGATGTTTGTGTTGTTGTTTGTATTGATGTTGATGTTGGTGTTGATGTTGATGTTTGTGTTGATGTTTGTGTTGTTGTTTGTGTTGATGTTGATGTTGGTGTTGATGTTGATGTTTGTGTTGATGTTGGTGTTGATGTTTGTGTTGAGGTTGTTGTTTGTGTTGATGTTTGTGTTGTTGTTTGTGTTGATGTTGATGTTGGTGTTGATGTTGATGTTTGTGTTGATGTTTGTGTTGAGGTTGATGTTTGTGTTGAGGTTGTTGTTTGTGTTGATGTTGATGTTTGTGTTGATGTTGATGTTGGTGTTGATGTTGGTGTTGATGTTGGTGTTGATGTTGGTGTTGGTGTTGATGTTGGTGTTGGTGTTGATGTTGGTGTTGATGTTTGTGTTGAGGTTGATGTTTGTGTTGATGTTGATGTTGGTGTTGATGTTGGTGTTGGTGTTGATGTTGGTGTTGGTGTTGATGTTGATGTTGGTGTTGATGTTGGTGTTGGTGTTGATGTTGGTGTTGGTGTTTGTGTTGATGTTGGTGTTGATGTTTGTGTTGAGGTTGTTGTTTGTGTTGATGTTTGTGTTGTTGTTTGTGTTGATGTTGATGTTGGTGTTGGTGTTGATGTTGGTGTTGGTGTTGATGTTGGTGTTGGTGTTGATGTTGGTGTTGGTGTTGATGTTGGTGTTGGTGTTGATGTTGGTGTTGGTGTTGATGTTGGTGTTGGTGTTGATGTTGGTGTTGATGTTTGTGTTGAGGTTGATGTTTGTGTTGATGTTGATGTTGGTGTTGATGTTGGTGTTGGTGTTGATGTTGGTGTTGATGTTTGTGTTGAGGTTGTTGTTTGTGTTGATGTTGATGTTTGTGTTGATGTTGGTGTTGGTGTTGATGTTGGTGTTGGTGTTGATGTTTGTGTTGAGGTTGTTGTTTGTGTTGATGTTTGTGTTGATGTTTGTGTTGTTGTTTGTGTTGATGTTGATGTTGGTGTTGATGTTGATGTTTGTGTTGATGTTTGTGTTGTTGTTTGTGTTGATGTTGATGTTGGTGTTGATGTTGATGTTTGTGTTGATGTTGGTGTTGATGTTTGTGTTGAGGTTGTTGTTTGTGTTGATGTTTGTGTTGTTGTTTGTGTTGATGTTGATGTTGGTGTTGATGTTGATGTTTGTGTTGATGTTTGTGTTGAGGTTGATGTTTGTGTTGAGGTTGTTGTTTGTGTTGATGTTGATGTTTGTGTTGATGTTGATGTTGGTGTTGATGTTGGTGTTGATGTTGGTGTTGATGTTGGTGTTGGTGTTGATGTTGGTGTTGGTGTTGATGTTGGTGTTGATGTTTGTGTTGAGGTTGATGTTTGTGTTGATGTTGATGTTGGTGTTGATGTTGGTGTTGGTGTTGATGTTGGTGTTGGTGTTGATGTTGATGTTGGTGTTGATGTTGGTGTTGGTGTTGATGTTGGTGTTGGTGTTTGTGTTGATGTTGGTGTTGATGTTTGTGTTGAGGTTGTTGTTTGTGTTGATGTTTGTGTTGTTGTTTGTGTTGATGTTGATGTTGGTGTTGGTGTTGATGTTGGTGTTGGTGTTGATGTTGGTGTTGGTGTTGATGTTGGTGTTGGTGTTGATGTTGGTGTTGATGTTTGTGTTGAGGTTGATGTTTGTGTTGATGTTGGTGTTGATGTTTGTGTTGAGGTTGTTGTTTGTGTTGATGTTTGTGTTGTTGTTTGTGTTGATGTTGATGTTGGTGTTGATGTTGATGTTTGTGTTGATGTTGGTGTTGATGTTTGTGTTGAGGTTGTTGTTTGTGTTGATGTTTGTGTTGTTGTTTGTGTTGATGTTGATGTTGGTGTTGATGTTGGTGTTGGTGTTGATGTTGGTGTTGGTGTTGATGTTGGTGTTGATGTTTGTGTTGAGGTTGATGTTTGTGTTGATGTTGATGTTGGTGTTGATGTTGGTGTTGGTGTTGATGTTGGTGTTGGTGTTGATGTTGGTGTTGGTGTTGATGTTGGTGTTGGTGTTGATGTTGGTGTTGATGTTTGTGTTGAGGTTGATGTTTGTGTTGAGGTTGATGTTTGTGTTGATGTTGATGTTGGTGTTGATGTTGGTGTTGATGTTGGTGTTGGTGTTGATGTTGGTGTTGGTGTTGATGTTGGTGTTGATGTTGGTGTTGGTGTTGATGTTGGTGTTGGTGTTGATGTTGGTGTTGATGTTTGTGTTGAGGTTGATGTTTGTGTTGATGTTGATGTTGGTGTTGATGTTGGTGTTGGTGTTGATGTTGGTGTTGATGTTTGTGTTGAGGTTGTTGTTTGTGTTGATGTTGATGTTTGTGTTGATGTTGGTGTTGGTGTTGATGTTGGTGTTGGTGTTGATGTTTGTGTTGAGGTTGTTGTTTGTGTTGATGTTTGTGTTGATGTTTGTGTTGTTGTTTGTGTTGATGTTGATGTTGGTGTTGATGTTGATGTTTGTGTTGATGTTTGTGTTGTTGTTTGTGTTGATGTTGATGTTGGTGTTGATGTTGATGTTTGTGTTGATGTTGGTGTTGATGTTTGTGTTGAGGTTGTTGTTTGTGTTGATGTTTGTGTTGTTGTTTGTGTTGATGTTGATGTTGGTGTTGATGTTGATGTTTGTGTTGATGTTTGTGTTGAGGTTGATGTTTGTGTTGATGTTGATGTTGGTGTTGATGTTGGTGTTGGTGTTGATGTTGGTGTTGGTGTTGATGTTGATGTTGGTGTTGATGTTGGTGTTGGTGTTGATGTTGGTGTTGGTGTTTGTGTTGATGTTGGTGTTGATGTTTGTGTTGAGGTTGTTGTTTGTGTTGATGTTTGTGTTGTTGTTTGTGTTGATGTTGATGTTGGTGTTGGTGTTGATGTTGGTGTTGGTGTTGATGTTGGTGTTGGTGTTGATGTTGGTGTTGGTGTTGATGTTGGTGTTGATGTTTGTGTTGAGGTTGATGTTTGTGTTGATGTTGGTGTTGATGTTTGTGTTGAGGTTGTTGTTTGTGTTGATGTTTGTGTTGTTGTTTGTGTTGATGTTGATGTTGGTGTTGATGTTGATGTTTGTGTTGATGTTGGTGTTGATGTTTGTGTTGAGGTTGTTGTTTGTGTTGATGTTTGTGTTGTTGTTTGTGTTGATGTTGATGTTTATGTTGATGTTTGTGTTGATGTTTGTGTTGAGGTTGATGTTTGTGTTGAGGTTGTTGTTTGTGTTGATGTTAATGTTTGTGTTGATGTTGGTGTTGGTGTTGATGTTGGTGTTGGTGTTGATGTTGGTGTTGATGTTTGTGTTGAGGTTGATGTTTGTGTTGATGTTGATGTTGGTGTTGATGTTGGTGTTGGTGTTGATGTTGGTGTTGGTGTTGATGTTGGTGTTGATGTTTGTGTTGAGGTTGATGTTTGTGTTGATGTTGATGTTGGTGTTGATGTTGGTGTTGGTGTTGATGTTGGTGTTGGTGTTGATGTTGGTGTTGGTGTTGATGTTGGTGTTGGTGTTGATGTTGGTGTTGGTGTTGATGTTGATGTTTGTGTTGAGGTTGATGTTTGTGTTGATGTTGATGTTGGTGTTGATGTTGGTGTTGATGTTGGTGTTGATGTTTGTGTTGAGGTTGTTGTTTGTGTTGATGTTTGTGTTGTTGTTTGTGTTGATGTTGGTGTTGATGTTGATGTTTGTGTTGATGTTTGTGTTGAGGTTGATGTTTGTGTTGAGGTTGTTGTTTGTGTTGATGTTGATGTTTGTGTTGATGTTGGTGTTGGTGTTGATGTTGGTGTTGGTGTTGATGTTGGTGTTGATGTTTGTGTTGAGGTTGATGTTTGTGTTGATGTTGATGTTGGTGTTGATGTTGGTGTTGGTGTTGATGTTGGTGTTGGTGTTGATGTTGGTGTTGATGTTTGTGTTGAGGTTGATGTTTGTGTTGATGTTGATGTTGGTGTTGATGTTGGTGTTGGTGTTGATGTTGGTGTTGGTGTTGATGTTGGTGTTGATGTTGGTGTTGGTGTTGATGTTGGTGTTGGTGTTGATGTTGGTGTTGATGTTTGTGTTGAGGTTGATGTTTGTGTTGATGTTGATGTTGGTGTTGATGTTGGTGTTGATGTTGGTGTTGATGTTTGTGTTGAGGTTGTTGTTTGTGTTGATGTTGATGTTTGTGTTGATGTCGGTGTTGGTGTTGATGTTGGTGTTGGTGTTGATGTTGGTGTTGATGTTGGTGTTGATGTTTGTGTTGAGGTTGTTGTTTGTGTTGATGTTTGTGTTGTTGTTTGTGTTGATGTTGATGTTGGTGTTGATGTTGATGTTTGTGTTGATGTTGGTGTTGATGTTTGTGTTGAGGTTGTTGTTTGTGTTGATGTTTGTGTTGTTGTTTGTGTTGATGTTGTTGTTTGTGTTGATGTTGATGTTGGTGTTGATGTTGATGTTTGTGTTGATGTTGGTGTTGATGTTTGTGTTGAGGTTGTTGTTTGTGTTGATGTTTGTGTTGTTGTTTGTGTTGATGTTGATGTTGGTGTTGATGTTTGTGTTGATGTTTGTGTTGAGGTTGATGTTTGTGTTGAGGTTGTTGTTTGTGTTGATGTTGATGTTTGTGTTGATGTTGGTGTTGGTGTTGGTGTTGGTGTTGATGTTGGTGTTGATGTTTGTGTTGAGGTTGATGTTTGTGTTGATGTTGATGTTGGTGTTGATGTTGGTGTTGGTGTTGATGTTGGTGTTGGTGTTGATGTTGGTGTTGGTGTTGATGTTGGTGTTGGTGTTGATGTTGGTGTTGGTGTTGATGTTGGTGTTGATGTTTGTGTTGAGGTTGATGTTTGTGTTGATGTTGATGTTGGTGTTGATGTTGGTGTTGGTGTTGATGTTGGTGTTGATGTTTGTGTTGAGGTTGTTGTTTGTGTTGATGTTGATGTTTGTGTTGATGTTGATGTTGGTGTTGATGTTGGTGTTGGTGTTGATGTTGGTGTTGATGTTTGTGTTGAGGTTGTTGTTTGTGTTGATGTTGATGTTTGTGTTGATGTTGGTGTTGGTGTTGATGTTGGTGTTGGTGTTGATGTTGGTGTTGATGTTGGTGTTGGTGTTGATGTTGGTGTTGGTGTTTGTGTTGAGGTTGTTGTTTGTGTTGATGTTGATGTTTGTGTTGATGTTGGTGTTGGTGTTGATGTTGGTGTTGGTGTTGATGTTTGTGTTGAGGTTGTTGTTTGTGTTGATGTTGATGTTTGTGTTGATGTTGGTGTTGGTGTTGATGTTGGTGTTGGTGTTGATGTTGGTGTTGATGTTGGTGTTGATATTTGTGTTGAGGTTGTTGTTTGTGTTGATGTTGATGTTTGTGTTGATGTTGGTGTTGGTGTTGATGTTGGTGTTGGTGTTGATGTTGGTGTTGATGTTGGTGTTGATGTTGGTGTTGGTGTTTGTGTTGAGGTTGTTGTTTGTGTTGATGTTGATGTTTGTGTTGATGTTGGTGTTGATGTTGTTGTTTATTGTTGTTGTTGATATTGATGTTGATACCCAGGAAGAATAGCCATACTCTTTTCTGCTTTCCGTAAAGGACGTTATGTGGGGTATTGCAGTAGCTTTCCTCACATGCTGATGAAGGTGGCCCTGTGTCCTCCATTCGCTTGTACTATAATTGGCTTCATGTGCACCTCGCTCACTACGTTAGCCAGACTGTCACGAAACAGTCTGTTATCAGTAAGAACTGCGTGGAAATAATAGGGTGGAAGGGGGGGGGGGGAAATGGTTGGGTTGGGGAGGGGGGGGGGGGGTCTTGGTCAGTATGTTTTACCTGACCCTGACTTACATTGTCACACATTCGTAAAACAGCCTGCTAACAAGTAACAGCCTGTCAATCGCTCTTCTAGAAAGTCGGTGAGCTAAATTCTCGATCCTTTCCAGCCAATCTCCGTCTCTCTCCCCCTCCATGGCCAGTCTGCTTGAGTTAAACTTTGCCTAGTATTACAAAGTCTCAAACAGTATCAGATCTGTCCAATGGTCGTCTGTGGGTTGTCTGACTCAGTCGTCACTCTAATTTAGATCTATCTCCACTTAGTTTTTATTGGAACGAATCACTCCGAATTCTTGTCATTCTAAAATGTCACAGCAAGACCTGATGGCCTCTGTCTGTCACTACCCCCTCACCCCCCCCCCCCCCACTACCCAAATCGGAACGCCCGAATGGTCGGCTCCTAACCCCTACCTGTGCCAGACACATTCTTCCCCTCAACCCCCCCCCCTCCTCCCCCCCCCCCCCCCCCGTTTTCCTTTGTCGACTTAGTGTCGAGACGGTGAGTGACCTTGGCACACATTCAGGTACTTTTTTCCCAGTCGCCGGCCGCATCACCCCCTGCGCTTAACGCCCATGCTCCGACTGGAACTGTTACACATTGTCTGATCAGTATGTTTTGCCTGACCCTGACTAACAAGGCCTCATGAGTATGTTCTGATTGACTTTGACTAACAATGTCCGATCAGCATATTTTGTTTTATGGAAACACCCTGGTCCAATAAAGTCTGTGAACCATTTTCTAAAGAAGGCCAACGGGTCAGACAAAACATACTGGTCAGACATGTTAGTCAAGGTCAGACAAAACATACTGGTCAGACATGTTAGTCAAGGTCAGGCATGTTAGTCAAGGTCAGACAAAACATACTGGTCAGACATGTTAGTCAAGGTCAGACAAAACATACTGGTCAGACATGTTAGTCAAGGTCAGACAAAACATACTGGTCAGACATGTTAGTCAAGGTCAGACAAAACATACTGGTCAGACATGTTAGTCAAGGTCAGACAAAACATACTGATCAGACATGTTAGTCAGGGTCAGACAAAACATACTGGTCAGACATGTTAGTCAGGGTCAGACAAAACATACTGGTCAGACATGTTAGTCAGGGTCAGACAAAACATACTGGTCAGAAATGTTAGTCAGGATCAGACAAAACATACTGGTCAGACATATTAGTCAGGGTCAGACAAAACATACTGGTCAGACGTGTTAGTCAGGGTCAGGCATGTTTGTCAAGGTCAGACAAAACATACTGGTCAGACATGTTAGTCAGGGTCAGACAAAACATACTGGTCAGACATGTTAGTCAGGGTCAGGCATGTTAGTCAAGGTCAGACAAAACATACTGGTCAGACATATTAGCCAGGGTCAGGCATGTTAGTCAACGTCAGACAAAACATACTGGTCAGACATGTTAGTCAGGGTCAGGCATGTTAGTCAAGGTCAGACAAAACATACTGGTCAGACATGTTAGTCAAGGTCAGACAAAACATACTGGTCAGACATGTTAGTCAAGGTCAGACAAAACATACTGGTCAGACATGTTAGTCAAGGTCAGACAAAACATACTGGTCAGACATGTTAGTCAAGGTCAGACAAAACATACTGATCAGACATGTCAGTCAGGGTCAGACAAAACATACTGGTCAGACATGTTAGTCAGGGTCAGACAAAACATACTGGTCAGACATGTTAGTCAGGGTCAGACAAAACATACTGGTCAGACATGTTAGTCAAGGTCAGACAAAACATACTGGTCAGACATGTTAGTCAGGGTCAGACAAACCATACTGGTCAGACATGTTAGTCAGGGTCAGGCATGTTAGTCAAGGTCAGACAAAACATACTGGTCAGACATGTTAGTCTAGGTCAGACAAAACATACTGGTCAGACATGTTAGTCAAGGTCAGACAAAACATACTGGTCAGACATGTTAGTCAAGGTCAGACAAAACATACTGGTCAGACATGTTAGTCAAGGTCAGACAAAATGTACTGATCAGACATGTTAGTCAAGGTCAGACAAAACATACTGGTCAGACATGTTAGTCAAGGTCAGGCATGTTAGTCAAGGTCAGACAAAACATACTGGTCAGACATGTTAGTCAAGGTCAGACAAAACATACTGGTCAGACATGTTAGTCAAGGTCAGACAAAACATACTGGTCAGACATGTTAGTCAAGGTCAGACAAAACATACTGGTCAGACATGTTAGTCAGGGTCAGACAAAACATACTGATCAGACATGTCAGTCAGGGTCAGACAAAACATACTGGTCAGACATGTTAGTCAGGGTCAGACAAAACATACTGGTCAGACATGTTAGTCAGGGTCAGACAAAACATACTGGTCAGACATGTTAGTCAAGGTCAGACAAAACATACTGGTCAGACATGTTAGTCAGGGTCAGACAAAACATACTGGTCAGACATGTTAGTCAGGGTCAGGCATGTTAGTCAAGGTCAGACAAAACATACTGGTCAGACATGTTAGTCAGGGTCAGACAAAACATACTGGTCAGACATGTTAGTCAGGGTCAGACAAAACATACTGGTCAGACATGTTAGTCAAGGTCAGACAAAACATACTGGTCAGACATGTTAGTCAATGTCAGACAAAACATACTGGTCAGACATGTTAGTCAGGGTCAGACAAAACATACTGGTCAGACATGTTAGTCAGGGTCAGACAAAACATACTGGTCAGACATGTTAGTCAGGGTCAGACAAAACATACTGGTCAGACATGTTAGTCAGGGTCAGGCAAAACATACTGGTCAGACATGTTAGTCAGGGTCAGACAAAACATACTGGTCAGACATGTTAGTCAGGGTCAGGCAAAACATACTGGTCAGACATGTTAGTCAGGGTCAGGCAAAACATACTGGTCAGACATGTTAGTCAAGGTCAGACAAAACATACTGGTCAGACATGTTAGTCAGGGTCAGGTAAAACATACTGATTAGACATGTTAGTCAGGGTCAGGCACAACATACTGATTAGACATGTTAGTCAGGGTCAGGCACAACATACTGATTAGACATGTTAGTCAGGGTCAGGCACAACATACTGATTAGACATGTTAGTCAGGGTCAGGCACAACATACCGATTAGACATGTTAGTCAGGGTCAGGCACAACATACTGATTAGACATGTTAGTCAGGGTCATGTAAAACATACTGGCCAAGACCCTCACCTTTTCTTCCTCGTACCCCAGCCCTCCCTGGAAACGGGCTGTTTTCATGGCAGCCTGGCTAACAAGGTAAGGGATCGACGTGATTCCGTAGTAGTGAGCGACATGCATTTGACGCCAAGCATAGCACAACCTTCTGGAGAATCCTATTCCATGCTCGGGATGTGAGAAAAGCTACTTCAACCAGCCACTTAACGTCCTTTTCGTGGCGCATTGAAGAGTCAACATACTCATTGTGAGCATTCACCATCAAAGAAGGCCACCTGTGTTGTGACTCTATACTTCAGCTGGAGTGAAGAAAATGAATAAGAAAAGCCGGTTTTTAATCTGCAGTTTTTATGAAAAATCAATGTTGAAACAACGAAATGACGTGTTGCGAGATCAGGGTGACGCGTCAACCAGTAGATGAAGGTACTTACATTACACGCAGTGTTTGAGGACGGCAGACTGCTGCAGTCTTCGTGGATGGGAGAGGAGGGCGGGTGCTCTTGGCAGAGACGAGGGTCTAACAGGGTGAAGGGCGTGCAGTCGCGTCTTGCACTCCAATGAAAGAGAATACAGATGAATAAAATGTGCAGGCTCTAGGCTCAGATTGAAGGAGACATGACAGTAGGGGCGATAACCTCTAGTCCGCGCTGCGTCTGTATGTCTGTCTGTCTGCAAGTCTTTGTGTGTGTAGCCCGGAGGTGTGCGCGTGTCTGTTTGTCAGACAGGTTTATGTGCGTATGGATATGTGTGTGTTTGTTTGTTAGGATGGTCGGTGTGCGTGTGGATAAGTAAATATTTATTTGTAAATGCAGATATGTGTGGGTGTTTGTTAGGCAGGCAGTACGTGGTGGATTTGTATATGTTTTTTTTTGTTAGGCAGGTTGATATGCGTGTGTAAATGGGCTTGTTTGTAACATCAGGTCTGTGTCTGTCTGGATATATTTTTGTTTGTTTGTTAAGGGTGTCTGTCTGGAAATGTGTATGTTTGTTAGGGAGTTATGTGTCGGCGTGTTTGTTAGTCAGGTTATGTGAGTGTGTGTGTGTGTGTGTGTATTTGTTACTCAAGTCTATGTGAGTGGGCGTATGTGTGTGTGTTTGTTAGTCAAGTCTGTGAGTGGGTGTATATGTGTGTGTGTTTGTTAGTCAAGTCTATGTGAGTGGGTGTATGTGTGTGTGTTTGTTAGTCAAGTCTATGTGAGTGGGTGTATGTGTGTGTGTTTGTTAGTCAAGTCTATGTGAGTGGGTGTATGTGTGTATATGTGTTTGTTAGTCAAGTCTATGTGAGTGGGTGTATATGTGTGTGTGTTTGTTAGTCAAGTCTATGTGAGTGGGTGTATGTGTGTGTTTGTTAGTTAAGTCTATATGAGTGGGTGTATGTATGTGTGTATGTGTTTGTTAGGGAGTTATGTGTGGGCGTGTTTGTTAGTCAGGTCTATGTGAGTGGGTGGGTGTGTGTGTGTGTGTTTGTAAGTTAGTCAGGTCTATGTGAGTGGGTGTATGTGTGTGTGTGTGTTTGTTAGGGAGTTCTGTTTGGGTGTGTTTGTTATTCAGGTCTATGTGAGTGTGTGGTGTGCGTGTGTTTGTTAGGGAGTTCTTTGTGTGTGTTTTTGTTAGTCAGGTATATGTGAGTGGGTGTGTGTGTGTTTATTAGGGAGGTATGTGTGTGTGTGTGTTTGTTAGGGAGGTATGTGTGAAGGTGGATTTATTAGGCAGATCTGTGTGAGTATGTGGGTGGGTGTGTGTGTGTGTGTTTGTTAGAGAGGTATGTGGTGTGAGTGTGTGTGTGTGTGTTAAACAGGTCTCTGTTTGTGTGTGTGTGTTTGTTAACGGGTTTTGTGTGGATGTGTGTTTGTTTGTTAGAGAGGTCCATGTGTGTGTGTTTGTTAGGGAAGTATGTGTGGATGTGTGTGTGTGTATGTTTGTTAGGCAGGGTTGTATGGATGTGTGTGTATGTTTGTTAGGTAGGTTGGTGTGGATGTATATGTTTGTGACACATGTCAGTATGTGGATATCTTTTTTAGACAGGTATGAGTGTGTGTCTATATATGTTACACAAGTCAGTATGTGTACGTGTGGGGGGGGGGGGGGGGGGGGGGGGAGGGAGGGGTATTTCGTTGCCCTGGACGTCTGCATGTTCAGGACAGTAGTTCCACACTAGCCCCTGGAGGTTTGAGGACTCTTCAGCTGATATTCTTCCTCCATGCCTTCGTCAGCCCTTCTGTTTCTTCCGAAGTAAGAATTGGCACATTAGAGTTGGGACTGAAGCAGTCAATGGGCAGACATCAGTTTTGCAACTCATAGCTGGCTGCTTGCATCAGGGCCACTCAATAATACCTGACAAAGACCCGATTTTGTCTCCAGGTGGGGGCCATGGAAACAGGCTGCACCATTGCAGCCTGGTCGAGATAATAGGGGTCGAAGAAGGAAATCAAATCTGGTCTCCAATATACCTTGTTGAAACCGGGTGTGTCTGGCCGAAAGGCGCAGATATCGAGCCTCTATGTAAACTACGTGACAACGTCACTTTCGGGGCAAACGCTGAAGAAGAAGAAAAAGAAGAAGGAAAAGAAGAAGAAAAAGAAGGTCGACACGATGACTGCCCTTGTTAAAGAGATCCCAGAAAGCCACTTTAGAGCTGATGTTAATGCTTCCATCTCCATTCTTGTACTTAGAGTTTGTTGCTATGTATGCCCCACTTATCTAACCGTCAACCTGACCTCTCATTCTGGCAGCGGAGTACCAGCAGGTTTTTTTTTTTTTTTTTTTTTTTGCGTTCGCCTTATTTCTCTTATCCCCAAGGCGGTGTGCGTTGCACTGTGGTTTTTATTTTGCGCCTATCGGCCCAGTGCATCCGACTTCAGCATGCATTTTATGTAAGGGTCTGCTTCCTCCTGCATTTTCTAAAGGTTTGCTTCCCCGGGGTAACGGCCGGTGCTGTGATGGGGATCGAACCCAGCACCTTCTAGTTGTGAGCCATGCCACTTAACCACTAGGCCACGCCGTACCAGCAGGTTTGAAACTAGGAACTTCTTCTTGCCCATGTATATTCCTCACGTTGTATAGTGTCACTATTGTAGCTGGCTCCTTATATGAAACCTACGTCAAAGCCCTTACTACATTCCTGCAGTGGTGAATTCTGTATCAATTTGATTTACATTATGAGGGTGCTATTGTCAACCCTGTTTGGTATAGACGACATATTCTTAGTTTGAAGGACGCAGTACCGAAGAAAGACTAAAAGGTCATGATAGAAAGTCTGTAGTACCATGATCAGACGGCATGGGCACGTGACCGGTAGACACGTGATCCGCTAAGCTAATGTAGGGATGTAAGACTGAATGCATATGCTACATGGATGGTTCCCAAACTGTAAATTTAATTACGGACATAATAAAAGCTGAAATTATGAATTTTAAATTAGGAGCTCTAATCGTGAATAACTTTGACAGTTTTTCTACTGCTTACTTACTGACTACCACAACCACACATATTCTTCGTCCAAAACAGTCAGCCATGGTCAGAGCTCTTCCATTTGCCTCCCATGTACATGACTCCTGTATACTGAGACATATAACCAGGCGTTCTTGGTTCTGGACAGCTCCACTGTACAGGATTCCTGTATACTGAAACATATAACCAGGTGTTCTTGGTTCTGGACGGCTCCACTGTACATGATTCATGTATACTGAGACATATGACCAGGTGTTCTGGGTTCTCGACGGCCCCACATTCGCAATAATAATCATCTGCATATCTCCATTTTTTCAGGTTAGACCCACACCTGGACACACATGTTCTTAACCTGTTCATATATCCCCAGGTAGCAAATGCAAAACATGTCCTGGTGTAAGTTCTTCTATAATCGTCGTACAGCTGAGATATACATTTTTCATTAAAAAATACAAGAGATGGGGTCAGTGGTGCATGCTATGGAGATGGGGTGAGTGGTGTATGTTGGGGAGATGGGGTCAGTGGTGTATGTGGGGAGATGGGGTCAATGGTGTATGTTGGAGAGATGGGGTCAGTGGTGTATGTTGGGGAGATGGGGTCAATGGTGTATGTTGGAGAGATGGGGTCAGTGATGTATTTTGGGGAGATGGGGTCAATGCTGTATGTTGGGGTCAGTGATGTATGTTGGGGAGATGGGGGTTAGTGGTGTATGTTGGGGAGATGGGGTCAGTGGTGTATTTTGGGGAGATGGGGTCAATGGTATCTGCTGGGGAGATGGGGGTCAATGGTGTATATTGGGGAGATGGGGTCAATGGTGTATGTTGGGGAGATGTGGTCAATGGTGTATGTTGGGGAGATGGAGTCAATGGTGTATGCTCCTAGAGGAGCGATGGGCTTTTCCACTCCCACCCACACCTACACACCCACCCACACCTACACAAATACACACCCACCCACACCTACACAAATACACACCCACCTACACCTACACAAATACACACCCACCCACACCTACCCACCCACACCTTCACAAATACACACCCACCCACACCTACACAAATACACACCCACCCACACCTACACACCCACCCACACCTGAACGTAGCAGAAGATCAGTGGTGACATGAATAGTGAGACAAAAGACATGGAGTGATCTGTTGAGCTGACCTCGACGGGATACAAGAATGAATGTCGCTGGTAGTGTTGGTAGCAGCTTCACATGCTGGGTGTGTCCCTCGTGGTGATGTTTCTCTGGCAGCAGACTACCGTTGAGCTTCATATATCCCGGGATATAATCAAGAAGGCGGACCTGAACCTTCCTGGATGTAGTGCAAAGCGAGGCTTACAATTAAGTCTCCCATTCCGGACTCATTATTGATCCCACCTAGTTGGCCAGGATGCTGTAACACAGCCAGTACCCAGAACCACAACTTGGACGTTAGACAAGTCATGGTCAGAGTGTTTCACCATACCATGACGTTAGTCTTGGTTCCCTGTAATTAGAAATACAAGCACAAAAAGAAGGGAGCTCTAGACTTGCAAAGTTTAATAACCCCTGGGATTTAAAATGACGAATTTAAATTATTGAAGTTTGAAATTAGGAGCTATAATCGCTAGTAACTTCTGCAGTTTTCTCAATGCCCAGACCAAGACATTCAATTTGATACCCAATTTGTCATAGTTTTAGTAGAAGCCATCTTCTTAAATGAGATGTAAGAGTGAAAACTAGAACGTGTCAGAATGAGGAGTGACGACGCCATGAGAGGAAGACAGTAGACACGGAGTGGTAGGTCCGAGAAATGGCGACTCCCTGGTCGGTCTCATTGGGGGGTGATTGGGGGTTGGACTAGCTCTTGTTCTCCCCTGGGACACCTGATACACACATATTTCAGTTTGGGAGTTTGTGAAGTTGATGCTATTGCTTATATTTGCAAGAATGTCGGCAAATATGTACAGAGTTGGGGGTAAGTAAATATTTTTCGATCTTGTTGATTGAAAGAGCAAAGTAGGGAGCAGGCCTCACAAGATGTAGGCGCACTGATACTATCACAGCTTTTTGGGGTTTTACGACGTGTTGGGGCCTTTTGAAGTTATTCAAAGTTGTTGTATGTGATAAATAATAGCATCCATTTTGTGAAAATTGTATCTGTTATGGCATGAAGTTTACAGTTTATTGTTTTTTTCCTTCGTTCGCATGCCGTTTTTACGCGCATTCATTATGGCGTGGTGCGTGACTGATCGCTTCGATTTTTTCCTAATCAATATCTCAAAAACTCTCTGTCAAATATTATGATTTTTTTCAATTTACTTATATGATATTATTTAAATTATCCATAGGCAATCGTTACTTTGTCAAAATATGTTTAATTTAAGTTTTTAAGAGATGGTGCGTGACTGGGGACTATTTGTCGATGATAACAATGTCGGCTCGAGTGTGAGGGTACGGACGGAGGGGGAACTGATAACATGTGGAAGTCAGCCACAAATTGTGTACGGATTACATCATTAATTGTTTTGGGGATTAGCTTACTAAAACTTTCATAAACCATCTACAAAAGTAAATGTTTAAAATGCTTGGTTTATTCAAGAGAAATAACAGTTACCCTACCCCAGCCGGTATCTGACTTGAGTACAAACATGCAGCATGACCAGTCATGCTGTTGCTCCCAACTCCAAAAAGTCAGTTCATGACTGCAACCTCAATGGGTCCAAATTAATCACATTAATTATAGCAGAATTGGCATTTATATGTGTTGATATTTTAGTCATCAATGTATTTTACTTCCCCCAAATTAAGTACGCTGCATTTTTATGAACAAGTCAGGAAGGGAAGAAGAAGGAATAGACCTAGACTCATTCTAATAAAATAACAAATACTTAAAGGTTAGGGAATGATATATCATGATTATATGTAATCAAACAATTGAAACAATGGCCATAAAACATAACACATGGGTTAGGGAATAATAGCCTATATCATGATTACATGTAATTAAAACACTGAAACAATGGCCATAACAAATGGGTTAGGGAATGATATATCATGATTATATGTAATCAAACAATTGAAACAATGGCCATAACACATGGGTTAGGGAATGATAGCCTATATCATGATTACATGTAATTAAAACACTGAAACAATGGCCATAACAAATGGGTTAGGGAATGATATATCATGATTAAGCCTACATGTAATCAAACAATTAAAACACTGAAACAATGGCCATAAAACATAACAAATGGGAAGAAATCTGATAAAATTAAGATAAAGATAGAAGGAGGCAAAATAATGAAACAAGCGAAACAAAATCAACCATCATAGCAGGAGATGAAAGATATATAACATAAATATCTGGCTGCTTGCATCAGGGTCAGCAAACCACAGCTTACCAAGTCTATTCCCCCTCCAAGCGCAGCCCTGAAAACAAGCCGCATTAGTATAGTTAGTAAGAATGACTGAAAAACTGGTCTACAGTGTCTAGAACAGAGAAGAATTTGAGGTGACAATACAAGTTAAGGGAGGCACGTAGCGCAGTGGTTACCAGGTTAGCGAGCTGGCTTCGCATCTGAGTGGTCATGGGTTCATTTCCCAGTTGAGGCGTTAATGTTTTTTCAGATCGCAGCGGCTCCCGGGTCGACCCAGCCTTAAATGGGTACCGGTTCAGTCTGGGAATAAAAGCAGCGAGGGAGAGGAGATGGCTACTGCCCTCATATAGCTGAGACTTTAAAATGTGATATCGCTAACACCTCACACCCCTACCACAGTAATGCTATGGATTACTTGACTTTTACTACAAGTTTATAAGATTATCAAGGAAAAGGGCACATTTGACTAAACCAAGTTTTTCAAAGTACAGCCGGCTACAAGAACTACATGGCACAACCTCAAATTATTTAAAGAACGTCCAGACCGGCTACAAGAACTACATGGCACAACATCAAATTATTTAAAGAACGTCCAGACCGGCTATAAGAACTACATGGCACAACTTCAAATTATTTAAAGAACGTCCAGACCGGCTACAAGAACTATAGGGCACAGCTTTAAATTGTTAAAAGATCGGCCCAGATTAGATATTAATATAGGAAATGGGGTTTCCTTTGCATATAGTCCATCTCATTCAAACATTATACCAAGATCAACAAGCCGCTGTCCGAGTATCTGGGCAAACAATACAAAAGGGGGTCCGACAGGGATGTATCCTCTCACCTTATCTGTACAACATATATGCGGAATGTATAATGAGAAATGTGCGAGAAGATGAGAACATTGAAAGTTTCGACCCATTTACGATTGGGGGGTACGAGATTCCAGAGTTACGATACCCAGATGACACAGTGAAACTATTAAGAAGTGCGGAAGGGCTAGAGCAGCCACTTTCAGCCGTTAATGGACATAGTAAAGATCAAAATCTGTTCATAAACAAAACAAAGATAATGACCACGGATAAAAAACAATGTCAGCATAAATTTACAGTGTGTGGTGAGGAAATAGATCAGGTTACACATTTTGAATATCTAGGCTCCAGAATTGACAAAAATGGTGACTGCTTGAAAGAAATCAGAAGAAGACTAGCTATGGCAATGCAGAGACTGAACAGCCTGAAGAAATAATGGCAAGCACCAACAAAACGATAAAAGTAAAAGTCTTGAGAGCCTGTGTTTTTCCTGTGGCAGCTTATGGCTGTGAAGCATGGACGATTACCAAAACTTCTAGACAAAGAATCGAATCCTTCGAGTCAAAATGTTACAGAAAGATCCTCAGAATACCCTGGACAGAGAAAAGAACAAATGTAGACATTCGGCAAGAGTTGAGCATAGAGGAGAACTAGTTTATCAATTCCATTTTGGCTAGAAAATGCAAATACTTTGGTCACATCGAGAGACACAACGGACTTGAGAGAACGGTGATGGAAGGTATGATGCCAGGCAAAAGAGGAAGGGGTAGACCAAGAAGACGATGGCACCAAGATATCCAGGAGTGCCTGAGTATGACAGTGGCGGAAGCTGGTGTTTTGGCAAGGGAACGAGTTTCTTTCAGACAGACTGTGATGGGAGCGACGTTCTACAAAGGACATTCTACATGATGATGATAGGGAAATATTTTTTAGAGAGTGATGAATACTTGGTATGCATTGCCACAGGATATAGTGGAGGCAGGGTCAGTTAATACATAAAAAAATATATTGGATGCACACAGTTAATTTTAGTTCAGGTAGAGTGGAATAAGCTGGTTGTATACAGACTGAAGAGTCTTCTAAACCAGTATAAAGAAGTTAAAAGTTAAGTTAGTGTAGTCTGACTAAGAGAATAGGGATCACAGTGGGAAGGCGAACTAGGTCCTCACATAAGCCAGCTGAAGTAGGATGTGTCAGTTCAAAAGATGCAGATATCACAGCCTCACTGTAAACGGATAACACAATTTTCAGAAGATGAGAAGAACAATGAAGAACAACGAAAAACAGAGAAATCATATGAAGACTTAGACAAAAGGATCAAAATATATTACAAGAAAACAATAGGAAAAGATCACTTCTGATTAAATAAATAGAAGACAGGCAACATTCATTGGACACTGACTGAAAGCGGAGTGCATGGAATACATTGTCACAACTGAGGACACGAGAGACTTAAGAAGACACCACTGAAAGATCAGGAATGGCTTGACAAACTTGTTCAGAAAGAGTTTGAAAAGAAATATCTCAATAATTGAAAGAACAAGACAGTTTATGGAAGGATTTCATTGTCAACTTCACAGACATAAAGACATTTGAAAATCATATCTCATAGCATGTATTGGTCTTAGTAACCCTTAATCTGTTTGGTCTCAGTAACCTTTAGTCTGTTTGGTCTCAGTAACCTTTAGTCTGTTTGGTCTTAGTAACCCTTAATCTGTTTGGTCTTAGTAACCCTTAATCTGTTTGGTCTTAGTAACCCTTAATCTGTTTGGTCTTAGTAACCCTTAATCTGTTTGGTCTTAGTAACCCTTAATCTGTTTGGTCTTAGTAACTCTTAATCTGTTTGGTCTCAGTAACTCTTAATCTGTTTGGTCTTAGTAACCCTTAATCTGTTTGGTCTCAGTAACCCTTAATCTGTTTGGTCTCAGTAACCCTTAATCTGTTTGGTCTCAGTAACTCTTAATCTGTTTGGTCTTAGTAACCCTTAATCTGTTTGGTCTTAGTAACCCTTAATCTGTTTGGTCTTAGTAACCCTTAATCTGTTTGGTCTCAGTAACCCTTAATCTGTTTGGTCTCAGTAACCCTTAATCTCTTTGGTCTCAGTAACTCTTGATCTGTTTGGTCTTAGTAACCCTTAATCTGTTTGGTCTTAGTAACCCTTAATCTGTTTGGTCTCAGTAACCCTTAATCTGTTTGGTCTTAGTAACCCTTAATCTGTTTGGTCTCAGTAACTCTTAATCTGCTTGGTCTTAGTAACCCTTAATCTGTTTGGTCTCAGTAACCCTTAATCTGTTTGGTCTTAGTAACTCTTAATCTGCTTGGTCTTAGTAACCCTTAATCTGTTTGGTCTCAGTAACCTTTAGTCTGTTTGGTCTTAGTAACCCTTAATCTGTTTGGTCTTAGTAACCCTTAATCTGTTTGGTCTTAGTAACCCTTAATCTGTTTGGTCTTAGTAACCCTTAATCTGTTTGGTCTCAGTAACTCTTAATCTGCTTGGTCTTTGTAACCCTTAATCTGTTTGGTCTCAGTAACCCTTAATCTGTTTGGTCTTAGTAACTCTTAATCTGTTTGGTCTTAGTAACCCTTAATCTGTTTGGTCTTAGTAACCCTAAATCTGTTTGGTCTTAGTAACTCTTAATCTGTTTGGTCTTAGTAACCCTTAATCTGTTTGGTCTTAGTAACCCTTAATCTGTTTGGTCTTAGTAACCCTTAATCTGTTTGGTCTTAGTAACCCTTAATCTGTTTGGTCTTAGTAACCCTTAATCTGTTTGGTCTTAGTAACCCTTAATCTGTTTGGTCTTAGTAACCCTTAATCTGTTTGGTCTCAGTAACTCTTAATCTGTTTGGTCTTAGTAACCCTTAATCTGTTTGGTCTCAGTAACCCTTAATCTGTTTGGTCTCAGTAACCCTTAATCTGTTTGGTCTCAGTAACTCTTAATCTGTTTGGTCTTAGTAACCCTTAATCTGTTTGGTCTTAGTAACCCTTAATCTGTTTGGTCTCAGTAACCCTTAATCTGTTTGGTCTCAGTAACCCTTAATCTGTTTGGTCTCAGTAACTCTTGATCTGTTTGGTCTTAGTAACCCTTAATCTGTTTGGTCTTAGTAACCCTTAATCTGTTTGGTCTCAGTAACCCTTAATCTGTTTGGTCTTAGTAACCCTTAATATGTTTGGTCTCAGTAACTCTTAATCTGCTTGGTCTTAGTAACCCTTAATCTGTTTGGTCTCAGTAACCCTTAATCTGTTTGGTCTTAGTAACTCTTAATCTGCTTGGTCTTAGTAACCCTTAATCTGTTTGGTCTCAGTAACCTTTAGTCTGTTTGGTCTTAGTAACCCTTAATCTGTTTGGTCTTAGTAACCCTTAATCTGTTTGGTCTTAGTAACCCTTAATCTGTTTGGTCTTAGTAACCCTTAATCTGTTTGGTCTCAGTAACTCTTAATCTGCTTGGTCTTTGTAACCCTTAATCTGTTTGGTCTCAGTAACCCTTAATCTGTTTGGTCTTAGTAACTCTTAATCTGTTTGGTCTTAGTAACCCTTAATCTGTTTGGTCTTAGTAACCCTAAATCTGTTTGGTCTTAGTAACTCTTAATCTGTTTGGTCTTAGTAACCCTTAATCTGTTTGGTCTCAGTAACCCTTAATCTGTTTGGTCTTAGTAACTCTTAATCTGTTTGGTCTTATTAACCCTTAATCTGTTTGGTCTTAGTAACCCTTAATCTGTTTGGTCTCAGTAACTCTTAATCTGTTTGGTCTTAGTAACCCTTAATCTGTTTGGTCTTAGTAACCCTTAATCTGTTTGGTCTTAGTAACCCTTAATCTGTTTGGTCTCAGTAACCCTTAATCTGTTTGGTCTCAGTAACCCTTAATCTGTTTGGTCTCAGTAACTCTTAATCTGTTTGGTCTTAGTAACCCTTAATCTGTTTGGTCTTAGTAACCCTTAATCTGTTTGGTCTCAGTAACCCTTAATCTGTTTGGTCTTAGTAACTCTTAATCTGTTTGGTCTTAGTAACCCTTAATCTGTTTGGTCTTAGTAACCCTAAATCTGTTTGGTCTTAGTAACTCTTAATCTGTTTGGTCTTAGTAACCCTTAATCTGTTTGGTCTCAGTAACCCTTAATCTGTTTGGTCTTAGTAACTCTTAATCTGTTTGGTCTTATTAACCCTTAATCTGTTTGGTCTTAGTAACTCTTAATCTGTTTGGTCTTAGTAACCCTTAATCTGTTTGGTCTTAGTAACCCTTAATCTGTTTGGTCTTAGTAACCCTTAATCTGTTTGGTCTCAGTAACCCTTAATCTGTTTGGTCTCAGTAACCCTTAATCTGTTTGGTCTCAGTAACTCTTAATCTGTTTGGTCTTAGTAACCCTTAATCTGTTTGGTCTTAGTAACCCTTAATCTGTTTGGTCTCAGTAACCCTTAATCTGTTTGGTCTTAGTAACCCTTAATCTGTTTGGTCTCAGTAACTCTTAATCTGCTTGGTCTTAGTAACCCTTAATCTGTTTGGTCTCAGTAACCCTTAATCTGTTTGGTCTTAGTAACTCTTAATCTGCTTGGTCTTAGTAACCCTTAATCTGTTTGGTCTCAGTAACCTTTAGTCTGTTTGGTCTTAGTAACCCTTAATCTGTTTGGTCTTAGTAACCCTTAATCTGTTTGGTCTTAGTAACCCTTAATCTGTTTGGTCTTAGTAACTCTTAATCTGTTTGGTCTTAGTAACCCTTAATCTGTTTGGAAATGTGTTGATTTTACCTGTTGCACAGCTATTGCTTGTAGACAAATTAATTGTTGTAAAATATCAGTCATAATGACCCTCAGAAACTATTAAAATGACGAATTCCGGACTACATCCTGCTAATTACAAAGCCCTGTTCAGGGTATAGTAGTGCGAGATTGAGAATGAACAGAGAAGAAGAAGACATCCTATACAAAGCACACACAAAGGCCAATCATCAATTCAACAGAGCAGAAATACTGAGGGTTCCTGCTCGCTACAAGATACATGGGAACGAGATGACAGATAGGCAAGTCAAAGATGAGGGAGAAAAAATCCAGACTGACAACAGAGCAACATGTTAACAAATAGAAACAATGTTTTTTTTTGTTGCTTTCGCCTAATTTCTCTATTCCCCAAGGTGGTGTGCATTGCACTATGTTTTTTTTGTGGGTCTACATGGGAAGTCCAGTTCTCTGGATTGCTGTGGTAGAGGTTTTGTGTGTCTACATGTGATGTCCAGTTCTTTGGATTACTGTGGTTTGTGTATCTACATGTGAAGTCCAGTTATCTGGATTACTGTGGTTTGTGTATCTACATGTGAAGTCCAGTTCTCTGGATTACTGTAGTTTGTGTATCTACATGTGAAGTCCAGTTCTCTGAATTGCTGTGGTAGAGGTTTTGTGGGTCTACATGGGAAGTCCAGTTCTCTGGATTACTGTGGTTTGTTTATATACATGGGAAGTCCAGTTCTCTGGATTACTGTAGTTTGTGTATCTACATGGGAAGTCCAGTTCGCTGGATTACTGTGGTTTGTTTATATACATGGGAAGTCCAGTTCTCTGGATTACTGTAGTTTGTGTATCTACATGGGAAGTCCAGTTCGCTGGATTACTGTGGTAGAGGTTTTGTGTGGAGGTTTGTCTCTCAAATAGATTTGTGTGGATGTTTGTCTCTGAAATAGATTTGTGTGGATGTTTGTCTCTCAAATAGATTTGTGTAGAGGTTTATCTCTGTGGGTTAATGCTCACTAGGCAGGATATGTTTGGCTGTCCATGCTGCTAGTTCGCATCTACACATTGGTGATAGAGCCGGTGTAAATGGCCTTCAATCTGTTATGTCCCTTTCTCATGCGGAACAGAATTGCTTGCTTCACTCAATCAAGGCAGTGATATTGATCTCTCTTTTTGTCAACTTTCCTTAAGCTTGGATAGAGGTATTCTTTTCTTGGATGGTGATTGTTTGGTCTTTTTTTGTTATTGTGTTGCTCCCTCGTTTCCTTGTATTCTACAGTGTAATGGTGTCCACTGCAGCACTACCTTTCTTTTGACTTTTAGTTCGCCTAAGAGCTTTTATTGTGGCAGTATATCATTCTTGAAGGCTTGCAGAAATAAATGGTAATTAAAACAGAGGTCTGATATACCAGAAGCATATACTACTCCTGACCGATTAGTTTGCTGGGGTTTTTGTGTATGACAAGGACAAGAATAGCACCACTGTCTCACAGAGAGCATGTCGTAAGAGACGACTAACTATGTGACATGGCATAACACCGGCCAAGATTAGGTGGTTTGTTTAGAGTAGCATAGATGGTGCTTAACAGGCTGCGGGTCTACTTTGCTCTAGTATTTAAGTCTATTAAGATGGACTCGTACATCGGTTAACCACCTTCCCTAAGCACTTCTCCCACCGCAGCAGAGTATTAATCTGACAAGTTGATTATGAGCTAAGTTATACTACTTCTTGCCATTAAGAGATCAGTGACAGTTTTCAGACTGAGAAATTTCACTTCAGTCTCAAATATTTTCTGTTCAACCAATAATAAATCTGATACAGAGATGTAGGAAGGACCAACTATGACAGAGAGGCAAAGTACTTGCCTTTCAACAAATGAACAAAAGCATGAAACAGTGCTGTGCAAAACCTGCAAGTTTCAAGTGACCACTGCTCTCAACGGAGGTGAGACCTAGTGCCTAGTCCTATCAGAGATGGACAATACATTTGGAGGTCCTGTCTAAATGATGTGCATGTAAAAGAACCCTTCTTCTTTTCTTTTTGCTTTTCTGTCCAGTTTGTGCTTCTCAGTGTCATGTTAAGAAGTGTTTTTACTGGGCCCTAGTATGTGCTTCGTACACGGGGAGTTTCACTGCTTCTGTTATTTCTGCTATCCGTCTTTTCCGTTTCAAAACTTTGTATCCATTGTGTCTGTGTAGCAAAGCTTTTTGAAGGATACTATCCGGTGTTTGGCATGTTACGTGGCCGAAACCATTTGGTTTGTTGTCTCTTGATGTCTAGCACTGGTGTTGTACCTACTTGTCTCCTAATATCTTCATTTCCGATTCTATTCTTGTTACTCCAAGCATTCTGCGCAGGCATTTCATCTCTGTTGTTACCATATATCTTTTATCTTTGTTTCTTAGTGTTTAATTCTAGCAGAATGTGGGTAGGAATATTGTATTGTGTAGTGTTCTTTATGTATCCATTGTCACATGGGTGATATCGGGGAATCCTTGACAGTTGACAATCTAAAAGATTAGACTGTTAGTCACTGTCTAGACAAAACAATTATAAAAGTAATGACATTTCTACCCAATGCTCAGCCTGCCTCCCCCTAGGCCTAGTAAACAGCAGGAAATAAATTACTTTCCCCAAAAAGAACCTACTATGGATATCAATCGACTCTCCGATACTAGTATGACGTACGAAGAGTCAAAACGGCTTATCAAAGCCAGACACATGACCAAATGGGAAACCGAACATACTGGTTACACCAAAAACGATGCCTATTACCAGTTGAACAGAAGAGAGCAGGTCGTTGTCTTCAGACTTCGCACTGGCCACAATAGACTGAGGTACCACCTATTCAACAAATTGAAGATAGGTGGTACCGACGAATGCCCGTGCGGTACTGGTAAGATGACCGCTGAACATCTGCTGCAGAACTGCCCGACATACGAGGATCAGAGAGAGCAGATGTGGCCATCACCAGTGGAACTGCAAGACAAGCTGTATGGCAGTGGCGACAGCCTCAGGATGACCGCCGCTTTTTTCGAAAAAATAATGGTTACTGTCTGACTGCGTACGAAGAAGAAGAAGAAGAAGAATCGACTCTCCAGCAGCAGGTACATACTTGCCTGTTTGAATACCAGAATTTCAAGTAGTAAGGACAAATAGTGGTCTAGAGGTCAAGCGTCCGCATCGGATGCCGGAGGTTGCGGGTTAGAATCACGGTGGAGACTGGGATTTCTTTTAAAGTTGAACCTCACCATCTAGGACGTTCAACCTCACCATCCAGGATGCTCAACCCCACCATCCAGGATGCTCAACCCCACCATCCATGATGTTGAACCCCACCATCCAGGACATTGAACCCCACCATCCATGATGTTGAACCCCACTATCCAGGACGTTCAACTCCACCATCCAGACCGCTCAACCCCACCATCCAGGACGTTCAACTCCACCTTCCAGAACGCCGAACTCCACCATACAGGATGCTCAACCCCACCATCCAGGACGCTCAACCCCACCATCCAGGACGTTCAACTCCACCATCCAGAACGCTCAACCCCACCATCCAGAACGCTCAACCCCACCATCCAGGATGTTCAACTCCACCATCCAGAACGCTCAACTCCACCATCCAGGACGTTGAACCCCACCATCCAGGACGTTCAACTCCACCATCCAGGCTGTTGAACCCCACCATCCAAGACGTTCAACTCCACCGTACAGGATGCTCAACCCCACCATCCAGGACGCTCAACCCCACGATCCAGGACGTTCAACCCCACCATCCAGAACGCTCAACCCCACCACCCAGAACGCTCAACCCCGCCATCCAGGACATTCAACTCCACCATCCAGAACGCTCAACTCCACCATCCAGGACGTTCAACTCCACAATCCATGATGTTGAACCCCACCATCCAGGACGTTCAACTCCACCATCCAGGATGTTGAACCCCACCATCTAAGACGTTCAACTCCACCATCCATGATGTTGAACCCCACCATCCATGATGTTGAACCCCACCATCCAGGACGTTCAACCCCACCATCCAGGACGTTCAACCCCACCATCCAGGACATTTAACTCCACCATCCATGATGTTGAACCCCACCATCCAGGACGTTCAACCCCACCATCCATGATGTTGAACCCCACCATCCATGATGTTGAACCCCACCATCCAGAGCGCTCAACTCCACCATCCAGGACGTTCAACCCCACGATCCATGATGTTGAACCCCACTATCCATGATGTTGAACCCCACCATCCAGGACGTTCAACCCCACCATCAAGGACGTTCAACCCCACCATCCATGATGTTGAACCCCACCATCCAGGATGTTCAGCCCCACCATCCAGAGCGCTCAACTCCACCATCCATGATGTTGAACCCCACCATCCAGGACGTTCAACACCACCATCCAGGACAAGAGGACTTGACGAGTAGTTATTGAAGACTCATGCACCTCAGGGCGCTGACAGGCTTTGATTGATAAATAAATTTATTTGCCAGTATATATTTTTCACTTTCTGACAAACCTGGCATTATGATTTATTTATAAGTGGGACTCAGTGGTCTTGAGGGAAGATATCCGCCTCAGGTGATGGAGGTCACGGGTTTGAGTTATGGTGGAGAGCAAGATTTTTTTCACGTGGGTCTTCTGGTAAAAATTCTCCTGATCTCTGGGTAGTGAGATCGGACTACCGTGTTCAATGTCGAGCATGTTAAAAATCCCTTGGCAGTTAGAAATCAAACTTATCTGTCATTATCCCGACAAAATTAAAAAATTCTAGTGAAAAATCTACCCATATTATTGATAGTACCTTGGAAGTTTAAAAAAATACCTACTACAGATAGCCTTCAGCTACCTGGCAACAGACATTAACAACATGCCTGTTTGAATACCAGGATTCCAAGTGTATGATTTATTTTCTGTCTCATCTATTTTTCAGACTATGTGTTCTTTGAGACATCATCTACAGCGCCATATCAGATCAGACGTATTGAAGAGTTGAACAAGGTTAGTTGTAATAGATTTATTGAGAGAAAAGAACTTTCCCTTCATCATAGCAATTGTTTATCATCCCCAGTCCTGGTATGTTCCAGTCTGATACTTATCTTCTACTTCTGCGTTCGTTCTCAATCTCCCGCTACCGGAATAGGGCTTCACAAGTAGCAGGAAGTAGTATGGAGAACAGAATGCGTTGTGTCACTAGTTTACAACTTGACTGCGAGATTTGCACCTTACAGTCGACACATCCTTCAGCTGCGATACTTGTCAATTTCACACCCTGGGGACTGCTGAAGACGGGATGTTGGACAGACAGGTGCAAATATAGCATTTAAACTGTAAACTAGCGACACAACGCATTCCGTTCTACATTCTGCTACTTGCTAAACCCTGTTCAGGGCTTGGTAGCAGGAGATTGAGAACGAAGAACACCTTGCGAATCATACAGCCACCAGTGGTGGTTTCTGTAGCAATTTGTTTGACTTTATGAGGTTGCTAGCCCATGCACAACTCATTTAAAAGTAAAAGTAATCCCATGGCAGACACTGCTGTCAGGGAAGAAATGTTAGAGACTTCAATATATGAGACTACAGCTTGTTTGTGAGATGGGGTGTCAGTTTCCGTGCTTGCTGCCTTTCCTTCCATAATAGTAAGCTAGGTACCCATTTACAGCAGTAAAGGGTAGTTGAACCTTTGCTGTCAAAAGCAAGTTTTCTAATGTACAGTCAAGATTTGCCTCATAGTAGTTACACTACAGTCAGGGAATGAAGTTGTTAGAGACTTCAGAATACTAAGTCAAGGTGTGCCCAAAGTAGTTACACTACAGTCAGGGAATGAAGTTGTTAGAGACTTCAGTATACTAAGTCACACGTTGTATGAGGTAGAGTGGTCAGTTCCTTTTCTCGTTGACTTTTACTTCTCTAGTTGAATGCCAGATACCCATTTACACCTGGGTTGACTTTTGAGTACCGAAAGTGGAATTTGTGTCCCACACCTTTGTTGTGAAATGCGGGTGTATTACTACAACCAGATGACAGTACCTTGTTATAACGTGCATGGAGATGCAGTAGCCCTCCTCTCCCCTCTTCAGTTAGGGGTTCTGAGATCCCCACAGAAACAACAGTCAATTCGCAGCCAAATTCTCAATTTCTGTAGCGTAACTTTCTTTAGAATCCATCATTTTATAAATTTGGCATTTAATAACCTCATTGTCAAAGTTAACTGTCCTTTCTGTCTAGCTTTCTCACAGAGAGCAGTAAAAGGCAGCGGGTCTAACTTTGCTCTTGTGTGTTTTTGTTCATTATGGATGCTGCCATGCCACTGGTTTGGCTAGGATTCACACCTGTTGACGACTGGTGTCCACGGAATGTTGTAGCGGTTTTCTATTTGGATTAATTTGTTCATTCTTTTTGTGGTGTAACCCCATCTGATTATCCTGACAAAGTCATCGGCTAATTTAAATAGTATTTCGGCTGTCCTTTGTCGTATTTCCATAGTCCAGTGCACATGCTGAACTGTATGAGGTTGGCACCTTTTACCCTATTTGCTGATGGCACATGGGCCAATATTGGACTAACACGTCGTCCGGTAGAGATTGGGCCCTGCCCGGTTATTATAATGCCCAAGACACATCACTCACACGCTAAGTGATGCCTTAAATCCTTGCAGCCTCCGTACCAAGGCAGCGGAATACTCAGGTACTTCAGTTGACGCACATACCATAAAACCACAAGGATCCAGGACATCATCCCTGGATATTTTAAGTTGAATGAGAATTGCAACTTGGCGTGTCCTTTTTTTGCTGGAGCATCTGACCATGGCGGTGTTTATTATTATTATTTTAATATTATTTAATATTATTATTTCTTGTGATCCTTGAAAATTGACTTGTAGATAGCGCGGGCTAGTGGTTAAGTGACATGGCTCACAACCCAAACGTGCTGGGGTCGATCACCATCACAGCTCATACAGTTACCCCTGGGAAGCAAACCTTTAGAAAATGCGGGAGGATGCAGGCCCTTACATAAAATGCATGCCGAAGCTGGATGCACTGGGCTGACAGGCGCAAAATAAAAACACAGTGCAGCGCACACCGCCTTGGGAAATGGTTATTATATATGGTTATGAATAGAAAAATAAGACGAACGCAAAAAAAAACTTGCAGTCCTTGGTCTAACATGAGAATGACTTTGACTTGTAGTCAATGCGAGCATTGTTCACTTTTCTAGGTTTGAAATACAATGGTAAAGACTCCCATGTTTAGTCTCCCTAAAGAAATTGCACTACAGTGAATAGGACCCAAGTCCACCTTCAGTTTTCCTCAGGACATAAGAAGAGCCATTTAAAACCAGCTACCACAGACAGTCCGTCAAGAAAGAAGAACTCAGGAGGAGTGACTATGAAAGCAACTAAATACTATTGACAAGCATCATATTTGAATTTTCCATTATTTCTAATATTTTCCCTAGCCTCTGAGTTTCACCTTATTTCCATTGTTTTCCCTGGTAATGTCAGTTGTGAAAATTATTTTTCAGACTCAGAATGGAAATGTGGAAGCGAAAGTCATGTGCTTGTACAGACGGAGGGATATCTCAAACTCTCTTATACTGCTGGCAGACAAACATCACAGTGAGTAATATGTTTGTGTCATCTCTTACCGTATGACATTAGGGTATGGCTTAGTTTGTTTGAGTGGTTTTTCAGGAGCGGCGGCTGTGTGTTACAGACGATGTTGGGACCAGTCTAACCCCTCTGGTCTGGTAGAAGACTGCGACAGAGACGATGTTAGGACCAGTCTAACCCCTCTGGTCTGGTAGAAGACTGCGACAGAGACGATGTTAGGACCAGTCTAACCCCTCTGGTCTGGTAGAAGACTGCGACAGAGGCGATGTTAGGACCAGTCTAACTTCTCTGGTCTGGTAGAAGACTGCGACAGAGGCGATGTTAGGACCAGTCTAACCCCTCTGGTCTGGTAGAAGACTGCGACAGAGGTGATGTTAGGACCAGTCTAACCCCTCTGGTCTGGTAGAAGACTGCGACAGAGACGATGTTAGGACCAGTCTAACCCCTCTGGTCTGGTAGAAGACTGCGACAGAGACGATGTTAGGACCAGTCTAACCCCTCTGGTCTGGTAGAAGACTGCGACAGAGGCGATGTTAGGACCAGTCTAACCCCTCTGGTCTGGTAGAAGACTGCGACAGAGACGATGTTAGGACCAGTCTAACCCCTCTGGTCTGGTAGAAGACTGCGACAGAGACGATGTTAGGACCAGTCTAACCCCTCTGGTCTGGTAGAAGACTGCGACAGAGACGATGTTAGGACCAGTCTAACCCCTCTGGTCTGGTAGAAGACTGCGACAGAGGCGATGTTAGGACCAGTCTAACCCCTCTGGTCTGGTAGAAGACTGCGACAGAGACGATGTTAGGACCAGTCTAACCCCTCTGGTCTGGTAGAAGACTGCGACAGAGACGATGTTAGGACCAGTCTAACCCCTCTGGTCTGGTAGAAGACTGCGACAGAGACGATGTTAGGACCAGTCTAACCCCTCTGGTCTGGTAGAAGACTGCGACAGAGACGATGTTAGGACCAGTCTAACCCCTCTGGTCTGGTAGAAGACTGCGACAGAGACGATGTTAGGACCAGTCTAACCCCTCTGGTCTGGTAGAAGACTGCGACAGAGACGATGTTAGGACCAGTCTAACCCCTCTGGTCTGGTAGAAGACTGCGACAGAGACGATGTTAGGACCAGTCTAACCCCTCTGGTCTGGTAGAAGACTGCGACAGAGACGATGTTAGGACCAGTCTAACCCCTCTGGTCTGGTAGAAGACTGCGACAGAGGCGATGTTAGGACCAGTCTAACCCCTCTGGTCTGGTAGAAGACTGCGACAGAGACGATGTTAGGACCAGTCTAACCCCTCTGGTCTGGTAGAAGACTGCGACAGAGACGATGTTAGGACCAGTCTAACCCCTCTGGTCTGGTAGAAGACTGCGACAGAGACGATGTTAGGACCAGTCTAACCCCTCTGGTCTGGTAGAAGACTCCGACAGAGACGATGTTAGGACCAGTCTAACCCCTCTGGTCTGGTAGAAGACTCCGACAGAGACGATGTTAGGACCAGTCTAACCCCTCTGGTCTGGTAGAAGACTGCGACAGAGACGATGTTAGGACCAGTCTAACCCCTCTGGTCTGGTAGAAGACTGCGACAGAGATGATGTTAGGACCAGTCTAACCCCTCTGGTCTGGTAGAAGACTGCGACAGAGACGATGTTAGGACCAGTCTAACCCCTCTGGTCTGGTAGAAGACTGCGACAGAGACGATGTTAGGACCAGTCTAACCCCTCTGGTCTGGTAGAAGACTCCGACAGAGACGATGTTAGGACCAGTCTAACCCCTCTGGTCTGGTAGAAGACTCCGACAGAGACGATGTTAGGACCAGTCTAACCCCTCTGGTCTGGTAGAAGACTCCGACAGAGACGATGTTAGGACCAGTCTAACCCCTCTGGTCTGGTAGAAGACTGCGACAGAGACGATGTTAGGACCAGTCTAACCCCTCTGGTCTGGTAGAAGACTGCGACAGAGGCGATGTTAGGACCAGTCTAACCCCTCTGGTCTGGTAGAAGACTGCGACAGAGACGATGTTAGGACCAGTCTAACCCCTCTGGTCTGGTAGAAGACTGCGACAGAGACGATGTTAGGACCAGTCTAACCCCTCTGGTCTGGTAGAAGACTGCGACAGAGGCGATGTTAGGACCAGTCTAACCCCTCTGGTCTGGTAGAAGACTGCGACAGAGACGATGTTAGGACCAGTCTAACCCCTCTGGTCTGGTAGAAGACTGCGACAGAGACGATGTTAGGACCAGTCTAACCCCTCTGGTCTGGTAGAAGACTGCGACAGAGACGATGTTAGGACCAGTCTAACCCCTCTGGTCTGGTAGAAGACTGCGACAGAGACGATGTTAGGACCAGTCTAACCCCTCTGGTCTGGTAGAAGACTGCGACAGAGACGATGTTAGGACCAGTCTAACCCCTCTGGTCTGGTAGAAGACTGCGACAGAGACGATGTTAGGACCAGTCTAACCCCTCTGGTCTGGTAGAAGACTGCGACAGAGACGATGTTAGGACCAGTCTAACCCCTCTGGTCTGGTAGAAGACTGCGACAGAGACGATGTTAGGACCAGTCTAACCCCTCTGGTCTGGTAGAAGACTGCGACAGAGACGATGTTAGGACCAGTCTAACCCCTCTGGTCTGGTAGAAGACTGCGACAGAGACGATGTTAGGACCAGTCTAACCCCTCTGGTCTGGTAGAAGACTGCGACAGAGACGATGTTAGGACCAGTCTAACCCCTCTGGTCTGGTAGAAGACTGCGACAGAGACGATGTTAGGACCAGTCTAACCCCTCTGGTCTGGTAGAAGACTGCGACAGAGACGATGTTAGGACCAGTCTAACCCCTCTGGTCTGGTAGAAGACTGCGACAGAGACGATGTTAGGACCAGTCTAACCCCTCTGGTCTGGTAGAAGACTGCGACAGAGACGATGTTAGGACCAGTCTAACCCCTCTGGTCTGGTAGAAGACTCCGACAGAGACGATGTTAGGACCAGTCTAACCCCTCTGGTCTGGTAGAAGACTCCGACAGAGACGATGTTAGGACCAGTCTAACCCCTCTGGTCTGGTAGAAGACTGCGACAGAGATGATGTTAGGACCAGTCTAACCCCTCTGGTCTGGTAGAAGACTGCGACAGAGACGATGTTAGGACCAGTCTAACCCCTCTGGTCTGGTAGAAGACTGCGACAGAGACGATGTTAGGACCAGTCTAACCCCTCTGGTCTGGTAGAAGACTCCGACAGAGACGATGTTAGGACCAGTCTAACCCCTCTGGTCTGGTAGAAGACTCCGACAGAGACGATGTTAGGACCAGTCTAACCCCTCTGGTCTGGTAGAAGACTCCGACAGAGACGATGTTAGGACCAGTCTAACCCCTCTGGTCTGGTAGAAGACTGCGACAGAGACGATGTTAGGACCAGTCTAACCCCTCTGGTCTGGTAGAAGACTGCGACAGAGGCGATGTTAGGACCAGTCTAACCCCTCTGGTCTGGTAGAAGACTGCGACAGAGACGATGTTAGGACCAGTCTAACCCCTCTGGTCTGGTAGAAGACTGCGACAGAGGCGATGTTAGGACCAGTCTAACCCCTCTGGTCTGGTAGAAGACTGCGACAGAGACGATGTTAGGACCAGTCTAACCCCTCTGGTCTGGTAGAAGACTGCGACAGAGACGATGTTAGGACCAGTCTAACCCCTCTGGTCTGGTAGAAGACTGCGACAGAGATGATGTTAGGACCAGTCTAACCCCTCTGGTCTGGTAGAAGACTGCGACAGAGACGATGTTAGGACCAGTCTAACCCCTCTGGTCTGGTAGAAGACTGCGACAGAGACGATGTTAGGACCAGTCTAACCCCTCTGGTCTGGTAGAAGACTCCGACAGAGACGATGTTAGGACCAGTCTAACCCCTCTGGTCTGGTAGAAGACTCCGACAGAGACGATGTTAGGACCAGTCTAACCCCTCTGGTCTGGTAGAAGACTCCGACAGAGACGATGTTAGGACCAGTCTAACCCCTCTGGTCTGGTAGAAGACTGCGACAGAGACGATGTTAGGACCAGTCTAACCCCTCTGGTCTGGTAGAAGACTGCGACAGAGGCGATGTTAGGACCAGTCTAACCCCTCTGGTCTGGTAGAAGACTGCGACAGAGACGATGTTAGGACCAGTCTAACCCCTCTGGTCTGGTAGAAGACTGCGACAGAGGCGATGTTAGGACCAGTCTAACCCCTCTGGTCTGGTAGAAGACTGCGACAGAGACGATGTTAGGACCAGTCTAACCCCTCTGGTCTGGTAGAAGACTGCGACAGAGACGATGTTAGGACCAGTCTAACCCCTCTGGTCTGGTAGAAGACTGCGACAGAGACGATGTTAGGACCAGTCTAACCCCTCTGGTCTGGTAGAAGACTGCGACAGAGGCGA
Source organism: Ariolimax columbianus (assembly GCA_036924085.1). Lineage (NCBI taxonomy): Eukaryota > Metazoa > Mollusca > Gastropoda > Stylommatophora > Arionidae > Ariolimax > Ariolimax columbianus. The sequence goes on from JAVGWX010000013.1 coordinate 76,005,222, forward strand.
TGTTAGGACCAGTCTAACCCCTCTGGTCTGGTAGAAGACTGCGACAGAGACGATGTTAGGACCAGTCTAACCCCTCTGGTCTGGTAGAAGACTGCGACAGAGATGATGTTAGGACCAGTCTAACCCCTCTGGTCTGGTAGAAGACTGCGACAGAGACGATGTTAGGACCAGTCTAACCCCTCTGGTCTGGTAGAAGACTGCGACAGAGACGATGTTAGGACCAGTCTAACCCCTCTGGTCTGGTAGAAGACTGCGACAGAGACGATGTTAGGACCAGTCTAACCCCTCTGGTCTGGTAGAAGACTGCGACAGAGGCGATGTTAGGACCAGTCTAACCCCTCTGGTCTGGTAGAAGACTGCGACAGAGACGATGTTAGGACCAGTCTAACCCCTCTGGTCTGGTAGAAGACTCCGACAGAGACGATGTTAGGACCAGTCTAACCCCTCTGGTCTGGTAGAAGACTGCGACAGAGACGATGTTAGGACCAGTCTAACCCCTCTGGTCTGGTAGAAGACTGCGACAGAGACGATGTTAGGACCAGTCTAACCCCTCTGGTCTGGTAGAAGACTGCGACAGAGACGATGTTAGGACCAGTCTAACCCCTCTGGTCTGGTAGAAGACTGCGACAGAGACGATGTTAGGACCAGTCTAACCCCTCTGGTCTGGTAGAAGACTGCGACAGAGACGATGTTAGGACCAGTCTAACCCCTCTGGTCTGGTAGAAGACTGCGACAGAGACGATGTTAGGACCAGTCTAACCCCTCTGGTCTGGTAGAAGACTGCGACAGAGACGATGTTAGGACCAGTCTAACCCCTCTGGTCTGGTAGAAGACTGCGACAGAGACGATGTTAGGACCAGTCTAACCCCTCTGGTCTGGTAGAAGACTGCGACAGAGGCGATGTTAGGACCAGTCTAACCCCTCTGGTCTGGTAGAAGACTGCGACAGAGATGATGTTAGGACCAGTCTAACCCCTCTGGTCTGGTAGAAGACTGCGACAGAGATGATGTTAGGACCAGTCTAACCCCTCTGGTCTGGTAGAAGACTGCGACAGAGATGATGTTAGGACCAGTCTAACCCCTCTGGTCTGGTAGAAGACTGCGACAGAGACGATGTTAGGACCAGTCTAACCCCTCTGGTCTGGTAGAAGACTGCGACAGAGACGATGTTAGGACCAGTCTAACCCCTCTGGTCTGGTAGAAGACTGCGACAGAGACGATGTTAGGACCAGTCTAACCCCTCTGGTCTGGTAGAAGACTGCGACAGAGACGATGTTAGGACCAGTCTAACCCCTCTGGTCTGGTAGAAGACTGCGACAGAGACGATGTTAGGACCAGTCTAACCCCTCTGGTCTGGTAGAAGACTGCGACAGAGACGATGTTAGGACCAGTCTAACCCCTCTGGTCTGGTAGAAGACTGCGACAGAGACGATGTTAGGACCAGTCTAACCCCTCTGGTCTGGTAGAAGACTGCGACAGAGACGATGTTAGGACCAGTCTAACCCCTCTGGTCTGGTAGAAGACTGCGACAGAGACGATGTTAGGACCAGTCTAACCCCTCTGGTCTGGTAGAAGACTGCGACAGAGACGATGTTAGGACCAGTCTAACCCCTCTGGTCTGGTAGAAGACTGCGACAGAGACGATGTTAGGACCAGTCTAACCCCTCTGGTCTGGTAGAAGACTGCGACAGAGGCGATGTTAGGACCAGTCTAACCCCTCTGGTCTGGTAGAAGACTGCGACAGAGACGATGTTAGGACCAGTCTAACCCCTCTGGTCTGGTAGAAGACTGCGACAGAGACGATGTTAGGACCAGTCTAACCCCTCTGGTCTGGTAGAAGACTGCGACAGAGACGATGTTAGGACCAGTCTAACCCCTCTGGTCTGGTAGAAGACTGCGACAGAGACGATGTTAGGACCAGTCTAACCCCTCTGGTCTGGTAGAAGACTGCGACAGAGACGATGTTAGGACCAGTCTAACCCCTCTGGTCTGGTAGAAGACTGCGACAGAGACGATGTTAGGACCAGTCTAACCCCTCTGGTCTGGTAGAAGACTGCGACAGAGACGATGTTAGGACCAGTCTAACCCCTCTGGTCTGGTAGAAGACTGCGACAGAGACGATGTTAGGACCAGTCTAACCCCTCTGGTCTGGTAGAAGACTGCGACAGAGACGATGTTAGGACCAGTCTAACCCCTCTGGTCTGGTAGAAGACTCCGACAGAGACGATGTTAGGACCAGTCTAACCCCTCTGGTCTGGTAGAAGACTGCGACAGAGACGATGTTAGGACCAGTCTAACCCCTCTGGTCTGGTAGAAGACTCCGACAGAGACGATGTTAGGACCAGTCTAACCCCTCTGGTCTGGTAGAAGACTGCGACAGAGACGATGTTAGGACCAGTCTAACCCCTCTGGTCTGGTAGAAGACTGCGACAGAGACGATGTTAGGACCAGTCTAACCCCTCTGGTCTGGTAGAAGACTGCGACAGAGACGATGTTAGGACCAGTCTAACCCCTCTGGTCTGGTAGAAGACTCCGACAGAGACGATGTTAGGACCAGTCTAACCCCTCTGGTCTGGTAGAAGACTGCGACAGAGACGATGTTAGGACCAGTCTAACCCCTCTGGTCTGGTAGAAGACTGCGACAGAGACGATGTTAGGACCATTCTAACCCCTCTGGTCTGGTAGAAGACTGCGACAGAGACGATGTTAGGACCAGTCTAACCCCTCTGGTCTGGTAGAAGACTGCGACAGAGACGATGTTAGGACCAGTCTAACCCCTCTGGTCTGGTAGAAGACTGCGACAGAGACGATGTTAGGACCAGTCTAACCCCTCTGGTCTGGTAGAAGACTGCGACAGAGGCGATGTTAGGACCAGTCTAACCCCTCTGGTCTGGTAGAAGACTGCGACAGAGACGATGTTAGGACCAGTCTAACCCCTCTGGTCTGGTAGAAGACTGCGACAGAGACGATGTTAGGACCAGTCTAACCCCTCTGGTCTGGTAGAAGACTGCGACAGAGACGATGTTAGGACCAGTCTAACCCCTCTGGTCTGGTAGAAGACTGCGACAGAGACGATGTTAGGACCAGTCTAACCCCTCTGGTCTGGTAGAAGACTGCGACAGAGGCGATGTTAGGACCAGTCTAACCCCTCTGGTCTGGTAGAAGACTCCGACAGAGATGATGTTAGGACCAGTCTAACCCCTCTGGTCTGGTAGAAGACTGCGACAGAGACGATGTTAGGACCAGTCTAACCCCTCTGGTCTGGTAGAAGACTGCGACAGAGACGATGTTAGGACCAGTCTAACCCCTCTGGTCTGGTAGAAGACTGACATGAACAAGAATTAAACCACTGTCACACCCGACAATATGTTGTAGGACGTTGGCTGATTAACTGGGACATCTAGTATGATCTAACCCTACTAGGCTTGTTGCGCGAAGCTACTTGTACTAAGTTACCTTTTGACGACCTTTCTTTCGTAGCAGATTACAGTGACTCTTCTTAGATACCGGGAACGGCGTGGGCTAGTGGTGAAGTGATATGTCTCACAATCAGAAGGTGCTGGGTTTGATCTCAATCATTGCACCAGCTGTTGCCCCGGGGAAGCAAACCCTAAGAATATTGCAGGAGGAAGCAGACCCTTACATAAAATGCGTGCCCAAGTTGGATGCACTGGGCAGACAAGCGCAAAATAAAAACATAGTGCAACGCACCCTGCCTTGGGGAATGGAGAAATAAAATGAACGAGAAAAAAAAAATACCAAGTCATACTTGAGAATGTGGGCAGAGTTATAATTGCTGTAGTGCAATGCCATGCTCCTCAGTAAGCTTGCCACTATGTGAATTACACTGTCGATCTTCCACTCATTGGCCAGACTACTGGGACACAACCTGTTTCCAGGAGCACTACACAGCGAAGAGGGTCTTGGTCAGTATGCTTCACTTGACCCTGATTACTCTCGCTTCTACCTCTGTGTAGGGTAGAAACACCATGTGTATTTTTTTTTTTGGTGTTCGCCTTATTTCTCAATTCCCCAAGGCGGTGTGCATTACACTGTGGTTTTTATTTTGCGCCTGTCGGCCCAGTGCATTCGACTTCAGCGCGCATTTTTTATGTAAGGGTCTGCTTCTTCCTGCATTTTCTAAGGGCTTGCTTCCCCAGGGTAACGGCCAGTGCTGTGATGGGGATCGAACCCAGCACCTTCGGGTCATGAGCCGTGCCGCACACCACGTGTATGACATGAATGAAAATGAGACCACTGCCGGGGACTGAAGATGCAGCATTCCATAAGCTGACAGTTGCCAGCGTCTCTTAGCTGGTTGCTTGCATCAGGGTCAGCGAAACAGAACTGACCAAGACTCTATTCTGTCTCCAAGAGGTGGCCCTGGAAACAGGCTGCACTAGCGTAGTCTGGCCAGGAGAATATGGATCACAGTGGGAAGGCAAACCAGTTAACCCGAAAAGCCAGCTGTAATCAGATGCATTAGGCTGAAACGCACAGATATCGCAGCTTGCTGTAAACTGCAACATAACATCCTTGTCAGAATGAATACAGAAGAGGCAGACCATCACCACACTGAGACTATGTTGTAAGAGGTAACCAACAGTGTGGTCTGCATCTTCTGTAAGAGGTAAGCAACAGTGTGGTCTGCATCTTCTGTAAGAGGTAACCAACAGTGTGGTCTGCATCTTCTGTAAGAGGTAACCAACAGTGTGATCTGCATCTTCTGTAAGAGGTAACCAACAGTGGGGTCTGTATCTTCTGTAAGAGGTAACCAACAGTGTGGTCTGTATCTTCTGTAAGAGGTAACCAACAGTGTGGTCTGCATCTTCTGTAAGAGGTAACCAACAGTGTGGTCTGTATCTTCTGTAAGAGGTAACCAACAGTGTGGTCTGCATCTTCTGTAAAAGGTAACCAACAGTGTGGTCTGTATCTTCTGTAAGAGGTAACCAACAGTGTGGTCTGTATCTTCTGTAAGAGGTAACCAACAGTGTGGTCTGTATCTTCTGTAAGAGGTAACCAACAGTGTGGTCTGTATCTTCTGTAAGAGGTAACCAACAGTGTGGTCTGTATCTTCTGTAAGAGGTAACCAACAGTGTGGTCTGTATCTTCTGTAAGAGGTAACTAACAGTGTGGTCTGCATCTTCTGTAAGAGGTAACTAACAGTGGGGTCTGTATCTTCTGTAAGAGGTAACTAACAGTGTGGTCTGCATCTTCTTTGTTCATCTTCAGATCAAGGTCTTTGCTTCTCTTACAAAGGTCACCGTTGTTTGTAAGGCTGTTTTATCTCCATACAGCTTCTGTCTCATATCTGTCTCGCTAGATCCAGTATTGTTCTCTCTCTTCCTGCGTGAGCACGCAGCTTTGTAGGATGTGTTCTACGGTCATGGTATGCTCACCACATGGACACCTGTAATCTGTCCCAATCCTCATTTTGTTGTAAAGATGGCCCTTGAGTCTGTTACGTCGTTCTCAGTCATTTTCTTCGGCGTTCATCATGAAGAGGACATTGTGTCCTAGATTGCAGCGAGGCTGTGATATCTTGCACCTCCGATTTCAGCTGGTATTTTTGAATACTGGATTTGCCTTCTCACTGCAATCCCCATTCTCTTGACTAGACTACACTAGTGCAGCCTGTTTCCAGGGTAGTCGCTTGGAGGCGGAATAGAGTCTTAGTCAGCTGTGGTTCACTGGCCCTGATGTAAGCAGCCGGCTATGAGTTTCTGGCTGCTGTCAGCTCACTCACTGGGCTCCATCTTTTGTCCCAGCTATGAGTCTCTGGCTGCTGTCAGCTCATTCACTGTGCCCCATCTTCTGTCCCAGCTATGAGTCTCTGGATGCTGTCAGCTCATTCACTGTCCCATCTTCTGTCCCAGCTATGAGTCTCTGGCTGCTGTCAGCTCATTCACTGTCCCAGCTATGAGTCTCTGGCTGCTGTCAGCTCATTCACTGTGCCCCATCTTCTGTCCCAGCTATGAGTCTCTGACTGCTCTCAGCTCATTCACTGTGCCCCATCTCCTGTCCCAGCTATGAGTCTGGCTGCTGTCAGCTCATTCACTGTGCTCCATCTCCTGTCCCAGTTCTCAATCTGGAGAGGACAACTTGCTTGTATGACAGAGATGAGACTAGGTCTACTGCCACTGAGAGCATGTCACAAGTGTTTGAGACTACCAGTACAGTCTAACCCTGCTAGGGTAGAAGACTGTGTCAGTTAGAGTTAGGAACACGCCCACCACCACACTTCTTTTTCACAGTTTGTTCTCCTCAAACTCTCGCTACCAAGCCCTGAAAAGTACTTTACAAGTAACAGGATGTAGTCCGGAGAACGGATCTGTTGTGTTGTAGTTTACAGCTTGATTGTGATATTTGATCCCACACAGCAGGCATTTTTTGGTAACGGGTTAGCTTTCCCTGTTCGATCCTTTCTTCTTAGCCAGTCTGCTCTGTTGCAGCCTGTTATTCTGGATCATCATGTGGAGGTGTAGAAGAGCCAAGGCAGCTCTGGGTTGCTGGCTACAGTTCATGCATTGCTCAGCATCTTGATTCTTCCTCCCCCCCCCCCCCCCCCACCTCCACACTAATAGAATGTCCTCAGAAATGACTCACTCTGTTACCTAACGTCTTTGGGGCAAAAGACTTTCCAACTCATGGTTGTTCTACCACTATCATTCACACAGGCCAAATGACTGCCAATTGGAACACCCTTATAGGTCAAACAGGAAGCTCTAGATACAATATGGAAGCTCCAGATACAATATGGAAGCTCCAGATACAATATGGAAGCTCCAGATACAATATGGAAGCTCCAGATACAATATGCCATGTAACGATTACCACCAGGTGCCTTGACGATTGGCATTGGCAATCAAGGACCTCCATTTGCTTCTATCATTTGTATCGCTTACTAACTCTGTTGTTGATTGTCGATTGTGCCATGCTTTCAGGCTGTTCAACATCTTCTGTGTCTATCTTTCCTGTTGTCACAACATGCTCCATGTCGCCTCTTCTCGTAACTTGCCCAAAAAAGGATGATTGCCTTGTTCTGATCTTTGCAATGAGTTGTCTGGCCTCACCTGTGTCCATAGCAACACCTACTCGTTGGTGACCGTGTTGATAGCTGAGTTTGCTATGTGGGCGAGCGAATACCTGGTGGTGGAGCAGGCTTTCTGTAGTGGCGACTCGATACTTCACTTAGTGAATCAATCTACACACCTGGCACTTGGTCTTCCTCATGCCTTATAAACAGCTTAAGCTCACTTTCTTCTTCTTCATCGATCAAATGATGCTGTGCTTCTAGTCTGGTAAGATTCACGAAGGAGGCTGCGTTTCAGGTCTTCGCCATTCTCCACAGCTTTTCGAGCATGGTCGCTTCCCCAGGCCAGACTGCCTCTCTTCGGTCTGCACCGATAAGGCAGTCCTGCAGAACAGAATATGTTTTGCTGTTTGCTTGGGTGCTCCACAAACGCACGTGGCGGTGTCTCTGAGCCCCATTCTGTGGAGGAGCTGGGCCTTGAGTCTGCAATGTCCCATTCTGAGCCTGAAGATCTTTGTCTGCTTATCTCTGCCAAGTTTGTCTATGCTGTCATTTTCTGGCTTCTATTCTTTGTTCTGTTTTCTCCATTCTGTCCTCATGGATCGTTTGATGAGTGTCTTTGCTTCTTTATAGCTCTGCGAATGGGGAGTCTGCGTGCCGCCACTTTCAGCTTTTGCGAGCTCGTCTGCTTTCTCGTGGCTCACCGAGGCTGATCCATCTGTGTACACATGTGTCTAAGAGTTACTAGGGTACTGTCTCTTCAGCTCCTGCAGAACGTTGATTTTTTTTGCTCTGTTGCTGACTGCTCACTTTTCTTCGTTAATCCTGGAACCTCCAAGATTATTTTGTACCGGTCCTGGCTTCGTGTCCAGGGTTCAGGAATAAGTGCTTTGCACTTTTTGGTTTCAGCTTCAAGAATGTCTGCGTATTTTCTGTGGATTTCTCTGGCCAGGTGGTTGGGGCTTTTCATTAGTAGTCTGTTTTTTGTTCTCTCTTGGAACTTCTGGTGTAGACGATAATCTAGTAGCCTCTTCAGTTTTTCAAACTGAGCAAGAAATTGGTATTTTCTCTTTAATTCGAGGGGCTTAGTGGTTTCTGTTTTCCCCAGCTCTGTGGCTGACGTGCTTTTCACGACAACAGGCGGGTCTTTTGACATGAAACCTGTATTCAAGTACCTGGAGTGGCAGTTTCTGTAGGTTTAGCGTCACGCAAATGAAGCCAAGCATAGCACAGCCGTCTAGATGACAGCTGTCCATCTTCATCAGCACACTCGGGATGTGAGGAAAGCTACTACAACCCGGCACTTAGCGCCCTTTTCAGGTCGCTCAAAAGAGTATACTTACGCATTGTGGGCACTCAACAACAACAACGTGGTGACGTTGCTAGCCACAAGCACATGCTTGGAACGTTACAATGGCCCTGTTCCTTCCATCCTGGGCTCCACTCATGTAGTTTGTCGGTTCCAAAAGGTGTATCATTATCGATGGCCTGATGATACATACTCGGTTATCAATTATCCGTCTGATACTTCTTATTCCACTTGATAGATCGATCGAGTCAGGTACCAATTGGTTTTTGCTCGCTAGTTTCTTGTTATTTACGTCAGACTTATTTGTCCCAGTTCAGATTGGTAAGTTAATGATGCGTAGGGGCCAGACGAGAGCCACTGTTTGCGGTGCATGTTCAGTTAGTCTAATTAATTGACGAGCGTAACTATCCCACTCTTAACGTAAGGCTAACCTCGCGGATGAAACGAGAGTGATAAGGCTAACGATGTAATATGATAAAGGTCATATACAATCCCTGCTGTGGCGTAGCCAGGAATGAGCAAGGGTGGGCTGGGGTTGCCCCGGGCTGCAGGATAGTGCGATAAAAAAACATTTTACTCAAATGTCCATGAACGTAAGTGTCTTGTTAATGTCCTTCAGAATATAGTCCGTCTCAGACGGTAGTAACATTTATACGTGTGTCTTCCAACCTTAAATGTGCTATCATGTGACCGTGTGGACAGTCAGGAACTAACTATATGATGACAGTAATGGATTATATGATGACAGTAATGGGTTATATGATGACAGTAATGGGCTATATGATGACAGTGAGGGATTATATGATGACAGTAATGGATTATATGATGACAGTAATGGGTTATATGATGACAGTAATGGGCTATATGATGACAGTGAGGGATTATATGATGACAGTAATGGATTATATGATGACAGTAATGGATTATATGATGACAGTAATGGGCTATATGATGACAGTGAGGGATTATATGATGACAGTAATGGATTATATGATGACAATAATGGGCTATATAATGACAGTAATGGATTATAGGATGACAGTAATGGATTATATGATGACAGTAATGGGATATATGATGACAGTAATGGATTATAGGATGACAGTAATGGACTAAATGATGACAGTAATGGGCTATATGATGACAATAATGGATTATATGATGGCAGTAATGGGCTATATGATGACAGTAATGGATTATATGACAGTTATGGGCTATATGATGACAGTAATGGATTATATGACAGTTATGAGCTATATGATGACAGTAATGGATTTAATGACAGTTATGGGCTATATGATGACAGTAATGGATTATATGATGGCAGTAATGGGCTATATGATGACAGTAATGGATTATATGACAGTTATGGGCTATATGATGACAGTAATGGATTATATGACAGTTATGAGCTATATGATGACAGTAATGGATTTAATGACAGTTATGGGCTATATGATGACAGTAATGGATTATATGACAGTTATGGGCTATATGATGACAGTAATGGATTATATGACAGTTATGGGCTATATGATGACTAATGGATTATATGACAGTTGTGGGCTATATGATGACAGTAATGGGCTATATTATGACAGTAATGGGCTATATGATGACAGTAATGGGCTATATGATGACAGTTATGGGCTATATGATGACAGTAATGGACTATATGATCATATCCACCGACTATCCCAGAGTTTCTCAACCTGTGCTCCAATTGAACGATTGAATCAAATAAAAGGGCTGGGGTTCCACGAGAGAGATGGCGATTGAATCAAATAAAAGGGCTGGGGTTCCACGAGAGAGATGGCGATTAAATCAAATAAAAGGGCTGGGGTTCCACGAGAGAGATGGCGATTGAATCAAATAAAAGGGCTGGGGTTCCACGAGAGAGATGGCGATTGAATCAAATAAAAGGGCTGGGGTTCCACGAGAGAGAGGGCGATTAAATCAAATAAAAGTGGTGGGGTTCCACGAGAGAGATGGCGATTAAATCAAATAAAAGTGGTGGGGTTCCACGAGAGAGATGGCGATTAAATCAAATAAAAGTGGTGGGGTTCCACGAGAGAGATGGCGATTAAATCAAATAAAAGTGGTGGGGTTCCACGAGAGAGATGGCGATTAAATCAAATAAAAGTGGTGGGGTTCCACGAGAGAGATGGCGATTAAATCAAATAAAAGTGGTGGGGTTCCACGAGAGAGATGGCGATTAAATCAAATAAAAGTGGTGGGGTTCCACGAGAGAGATGGCGATTGAATCAAATAAAAGTGGTGGGGTTCCACGAGAGAGATGGCGATTGAATCAAATAAAAGGGCTGGGGTTCCACGAGAGAGATGGCGATTGAATCAAATAAAAGTGGTGGGGTTCCACGAGAGAGATGGCGATTAAATCAAATAAAAGTGGTGGGGTTCCACGAGAGAGATGGCGATTAAATCAAATAAAAGTGGTGGGGTTCCACGAGAGAGATGGCGATTGAATCAAATAAAAGTGGTGGGGTTCCACGAGAGAGATGGCGATTGAATCAAATAAAAGTGGTGGGGTTCCACGAGAGAGATGGCGATTGAATCAAATAAAAGGGCTGGGGTTCCACGAGAGAGATGGCGATTGAATCAAATAAAAGGGCTGGGGTTCCACGAGAGAGATGGCGATTGAATCAAATAAAAGGGCTGGGGTTCCACGAGAGAGATGGCGATTGAATCAAATAAAAGGGCTGGGGTTCCACGAGAGAGAGGGCGATTAAATCAAATAAAAGTGGTGGGGTTCCACGAGAGAGATGGCGATTAAATCAAATAAAAGTGGTGGGGTTCCACGAGAGAGATGGCGATTAAATCAAATAAAAGTGGTGGGGTTCCACGAGAGAGATGGCGATTAAATCAAATAAAAGTGGTGGGGTTCCACGAGAGAGATGGCGATTAAATCAAATAAAAGTGGTGGGGTTCCACGAGAGAGATGGCGATTAAATCAAATAAAAGTGGTGGGGTTCCACGAGAGAGATGGCGATTAAATCAAATAAAAGTGGTGGGGTTCCACGAGAGAGATGGCGATTGAATCAAATAAAAGTGGTGGGGTTCCACGAGAGAGATGGCGATTGAATCAAATAAAAGGGCTGGGGTTCCACGAGAGAGATGGCGATTGAATCAAATAAAAGTGGTGGGGTTCCACGAGAGAGATGGCGATTAAATCAAATAAAAGTGGTGGGGTTCCAAAAGAGAGATGGCGATTAAATCAAATAAAAGTGGTGGGGTTCCACGAGAGAGATGGCGATTGAATCAAATAAAAGTGGTGGGGTTCCACGAGAGAGATGGCGATTGAATCAAATAAAAGTGGTGGGGTTCCACGAGAGAGATGGCGATTGAATCAAATAAAAGGGCTGGGGTTCCACGAGAGAGATGGCGATTGAATCAAATAAAAGGGCTGGGGTTCCACGAGAGAGATGGCGATTGAATCAAATAAAAGGGCTGGGGTTCCACGAGAGAGATGGCGATTGAATCAAATAAAAGGGCTGGGGTTCCACGAGAGAGATGGCGATTGAATCAAATAAAAGGGCTGGGGTTCCACGAGAGAGATGGCGATTGAATCAAATAAAAGGGCTGGGGTTCCACGAGAGAGATGGCGATTGAATCAAATAAAAGGGCTGGGGTTCCACGAGAGAGATGGCGATTGAATCAAATAAAAGGGCTGGGGTTCCACGAGAGAGATGGCGATTGAATCAAATAAAAGTGGTAGGGTTCCACGAGAGAGATGGCGATTGAATCAAATAAAAGGGCTGGGGTTCCACGAGAGAGATGGCGATTGAATCAAATAAAAGTGGTAGGGTTCCACGAGAGAGATGGCGATTGAATCAAATAAAAGTGGTAGGGTTCCACGAGAGAGATGGCGATTGAATCAAATAAAAGTGGTGGGGTTCCACGAGAGAGATGGCGATTGAATCAAATAAAAGTGGTGGGGTTCCGCGAGAGAGATGGCGATTGAATCAAATAAAAGTGGTGGGGTTCCACGAGAGAGATGGCGATTGAATCAAATAAAAGTGGTAGGGTTCCACGAGAGAGATGGCGATTGAATCAAATAAAAGGGCTGGGGTTCCACGAGAGAGATGGCGATTGAATCAAATAAAAGTGGTAGGGTTCCACGAGAGAGATGGCGATTGAATCAAATAAAAGTGGTGGGGTTCCACGAGAGAGATGGCGATTGAATCAAATAAAAGTGGTGGGGTTCCACGAGAGAGAGGGCGATTGAATCAAATAAAAGTGGTGGGGTTCCACGAGAGAGATGGCGATTGAATCAAATAAAAGTGGTAGGGTTCCACGAGAGAGATGGCGATTGAATCAAATAAAAGTGGTAGGGTTCCACGAGAGAGATGGCGATTGAATCAAATAAAAGTGGTAGGGTTACCCGAGAGAGATGGCGATTGAATCAAATAAAAGTGGTAGGGTTCCACGAGAGAGATGGCGATTGAATCAAATAAAAGTGGTACGGTTCCACGAGAGAGATGGCGATTGAATCAAATAAAAGTGGTAGGGTTCCACGAGAGAGATGGCGATTGAATCAAATAAAAGTGGTAGGGTTCCACGAGAGAGATGGCGATTGAATCAAATAAAAGTGGTGGGGTTCCACGAGAGAGATGGCGATTGAATCAAATAAAAGTGGTGGGGTTCCACGAGAGAGATGGCGATTGAATCAAATAAAAGTGGTGGGGTTCCACGAGAGAGATGGCGATTGAATCAAATAAAAGTGGTAGGGTTCCACGAGAGAGATGACGATTGAATCAAATAAAAGTGGTGGGGTTCCACGAGAGAGATGGCGATTGAATCAAATAAAAGTGGTAGGGTTCCACGAGAGAGATGGCGATTGAATCAAATAAAAGGGCTGGGGTTACCCGAGAGAGATGGCGATTCAATCAAATAAAAGGGCTGGGGTTACCCGAGAGAGATGGCGATTGAATCAAATAAAAGGGCTGGGGTTCCACGAGAGAGATGGCGATTGAATCAAATAAAAGGGCTGGGGTTACCCGAGAGAGATGGCGATTGAATCAAATAAAAGGGCTGGGGTTCCACGAGAGAGATGGCGATTGAATCAAATAAAAGGGCTGGGGTTACCCGAGAGAGATGGCGATTGAATCAAATAAAAGGGCTGGGGTTCCACGAGAGAGATGGCGATTGAATCAAATAAAAGGGCTGGGGTTCCACGAGAGAGATGGCGATTGAATCAAATAAAAGGGCTGGGGTTCCACGAGAGAGATGGCGATTGAATCAAATAAAAGGGCTGGGGTTCCACGAGAGAGATGGCGATTGAATCAAATAAAAGGGCTGGGGTTCCACGAGAGAGATGGCGATTGAATCAAATAAAAGGGCTGGGGTTCCACGAGAGAGATGGCGATTGAATCAAATAAAAGGGCTGGGGTTCCACGAGAGAGATGGCGATTGAATCAAATAAAAGGGCTGGGGTTCCACGAGAGAGATGGCGATTGAATCAAATAAAAGGGCTGGGGTTCCACGAGAGAGATGGCGATTGAATCAAATAAAAGTGGTAGGGTTCCACGAGAGAGATGGCGATTGATTCAAATAAAAGTGGTAGGGTTCCACGAGAGAGATGGCGATTGATTCAAATAAAAGTGGTAGGGTTCCACGAGAGAGATGGCGATTGATTCAAATAAAAGTGGTAGGGTTCCACGAGAGAGATGGCGATTGAATCAAATAAAAGTGGTAGGGTTCCACGAGAGAGATGGCGATTGATTCAAATAAAAGTGGTAGGGTTCCACGAGAGAGATGGCGATTGATTCAAATAAAAGTGGTAGGGTTCCACGAGAGAGATGGCGATTGATTCAAATAAAAGTGGTAGGGTTCCACGAGAGAGATGGCGATTGAATCAAATAAAAGTGGTAGGGTTCCACGAGAGAGATGGCGATTGATTCAAATAAAAGTGGTGGGGTTCCACGAGAGAGATGGCGATTGATTCAAATAAAAGTGGTAGGGTTCCACGAGAGAGATGGCGATTGATTCAAATAAAAGGGCTGGGGTTACCCGAGAGAGATGGCGATTGAATCAAATAAAAGGGCTGGGGTTCCACGAGAGAGATGGCGATTGATTCAAATAAAAGGGCTGGGGTTACCCGAGAGAGATGGCGATTGAATCAAATAAAAGTGGTAGGGTTCCACGAGAGAGATGGCGATTGATTCAAATAAAAGGGCTGGGGTTACCCGAGAGAGATGGCGATTGAATCAAATAAAAGGGCTGGGGTTACCCGAGAGAGATGGCGATTGAATCAAATAAAAGTGGTAGGGTTCCACGAGAGAGATGGCGATTGAATCAAATAAAAGGGCTGGGGTTACCCGAGAGAGATGGCGATTGAATCAAATAAAAGGGCTGGGGTTCCACGAGAGAGATGGCGATTGAATCAAATAAAAGGGCTGGGGTTCCACGAGAGAGATGGCGATTGAATCAAATAAAAGGGCTGGGGTTCCACGAGAGAGATGGCGATTGAATCAAATAAAAGGGCTGGGGTTCCACGAGAGAGATGGCGATTGAATCAAATAAAAGGGCTGGGGTTCCACGAGAGAGATGGCGATTGAATCAAATAAAAGGGCTGGGGATCCACGAGAGAGATGGCGATTGAATCAAATAAAAGGGCTGGGGTTCCACGAGAGAGATGGCGATTGAATCAAATAAAAGTGGTAGGGTTCCACGAGAGAGATGGCGATTGATTCAAATAAAAGTGGTAGGGTTCCACGAGAGAGATGGCGATTGATTCAAATAAAAGTGGTAGGGTTCCACGAGAGAGATGGCGATTGATTCAAATAAAAGTGGTAGGGTTCCACGAGAGAGATGGCGATTGATTCAAATAAAAGTGGTAGGGTTCCACGAGAGCGATGGCGATTGATTCAAATAAAAGTGGTAGGGTTCCACGAGAGAGATGGCGATTGATTCAAATAAAAGTGGTAGGGTTCCACGAGAGAGATGGCGATTGATTCAAATAAAAGTGGTAGGGTTCCACGAGAGAGATGGCGATTGAATCAAATAAAAGTGGTAGGGTTCCACGAGAGAGATGGCGATTGATTCAAATAAAAGTGGTGGGGTTCCACGAGAGAGATGGCGATTGATTCAAATAAAAGTGGTAGGGTTCCACGAGAGAGATGGCGATTGATTCAAATAAAAGGGCTGGGGTTACCCGAGAGAGATGGCGATTGAATCAAATAAAAGGGCTGGGGTTCCACGAGAGAGATGGCGATTGAATCAAATAAAAGGGCTGGGGTTCCACGAGAGAGATGGCGATTGAATCAAATAAAAGGGCTGGGGTTCCACGAGAGAGATGGCGATTGAATCAAATAAAAGGGCTGGGGTTCCACGAGAGAGATGGCGATTGAATCAAATAAAAGGGCTGGGGTTCCACGAGAGAGATGGCGATTGAATCAAATAAAAGGGCTGGGGTTCCACGAGAGAGATGGCGATTGAATCAAATAAAAGGGCTGGGGTTCCACGAGAGAGATGGCGATTGAATCAAATAAAAGGGCTGGGGTTCCACGAGAGAGATGGCGATTGAATCAAATAAAAGGGCTGGGGTTCCACGAGAGAGATGGCGATTGAATCAAATAAAAGTGGTAGGGTTCCACGAGAGAGATGGCGATTGATTCAAATAAAAGTGGTAGGGTTCCACGAGAGAGATGGCGATTGATTCAAATAAAAGTGGTAGGGTTCCACGAGAGAGATGGCGATTGATTCAAATAAAAGTGGTAGGGTTCCACGAGAGAGATGGCGATTGAATCAAATAAAAGTGGTAGGGTTCCACGAGAGAGATGGCGATTGATTCAAATAAAAGTGGTAGGGTTCCACGAGAGAGATGGCGATTGATTCAAATAAAAGTGGTAGGGTTCCACGAGAGAGATGGCGATTGATTCAAATAAAAGTGGTAGGGTTCCACGAGAGAGATGGCGATTGAATCAAATAAAAGTGGTAGGGTTCCACGAGAGAGATGGCGATTGATTCAAATAAAAGTGGTGGGGTTCCACGAGAGAGATGGCGATTGATTCAAATAAAAGTGGTAGGGTTCCACGAGAGAGATGGCGATTGATTCAAATAAAAGGGCTGGGGTTACCCGAGAGAGATGGCGATTGAATCAAATAAAAGGGCTGGGGTTCCACGAGAGAGATGGCGATTGATTCAAATAAAAGGGCTGGGGTTACCCGAGAGAGATGGCGATTGAATCAAATAAAAGTGGTAGGGTTCCACGAGAGAGATGGCGATTGATTCAAATAAAAGGGCTGGGGTTACCCGAGAGAGATGGCGATTGAATCAAATAAAAGGGCTGGGGTTACCCGAGAGAGATGGCGATTGAATCAAATAAAAGTGGTAGGGTTCCACGAGAGAGATGGCGATTGAATCAAATAAAAGGGCTGGGGTTACCCGAGAGAGATGGCGATTGAATCAAATAAAAGGGCTGGGGTTCCACGAGAGAGATGGCGATTGAATCAAATAAAAGGGCTGGGGTTCCACGAGAGAGATGGCGATTGAATCAAATAAAAGGGCTGGGGTTCCACGAGAGAGATGGCGATTGAATCAAATAAAAGGGCTGGGGTTCCACGAGAGAGATGGCGATTGAATCAAATAAAAGGGCTGGGGTTCCACGAGAGAGATGGCGATTGAATCAAATAAAAGGGCTGGGGATCCACGAGAGAGATGGCGATTGAATCAAATAAAAGGGCTGGGGTTCCACGAGAGAGATGGCGATTGAATCAAATAAAAGTGGTAGGGTTCCACGAGAGAGATGGCGATTGATTCAAATAAAAGTGGTAGGGTTCCACGAGAGAGATGGCGATTGATTCAAATAAAAGTGGTAGGGTTCCACGAGAGAGATGGCGATTGATTCAAATAAAAGTGGTAGGGTTCCACGAGAGAGATGGCGATTGATTCAAATAAAAGTGGTAGGGTTCCACGAGAGCGATGGCGATTGATTCAAATAAAAGTGGTAGGGTTCCACGAGAGAGATGGCGATTGATTCAAATAAAAGTGGTAGGGTTCCACGAGAGAGATGGCGATTGATTCAAATAAAAGTGGTAGGGTTCCACGAGAGAGATGGCGATTGAATCAAATAAAAGTGGTAGGGTTCCACGAGAGAGATGGCGATTGATTCAAATAAAAGTGGTGGGGTTCCACGAGAGAGATGGCGATTGATTCAAATAAAAGTGGTAGGGTTCCACGAGAGAGATGGCGATTGATTCAAATAAAAGGGCTGGGGTTACCCGAGAGAGATGGCGATTGAATCAAATAAAAGGGCTGGGGTTCCACGAGAGAGATGGCGATTGATTCAAATAAAAGGGCTGGGGTTACCCGAGAGAGATGGCGATTGAATCAAATAAAAGTGGTAGGGTTCCACGAGAGAGATGGCGATTGATTCAAATAAAAGGGCTGGGGTTACCCGAGAGAGATGGCGATTGAATCAAATAAAAGGGCTGGGGTTACCCGAGAGAGATGGCGATTGAATCAAATAAAAGTGGTAGGGTTCCACGAGAGAGATGGCGATTGAATCAAATAAAAGGGCTGGGGTTACCCGAGAGAGATGGCGATTGAATCAAATAAAAGTGGTAGGGTTCCACGAGAGAGATGGCGATTGATTCAAATAAAAGGGCTGGGGTTACCCGAGAGAGATGGCGATTGAATCAAATAAAAGTGGTAGGGTTCCACGAGAGAGATGGCGATTGAATCAAATAAAAGTGGTAGGGTTCCACGAGAGAGATGGCGATTGATTCAAATAAAAGGGCTGGGGTTACCCGAGAGAGATGGCGATTGATTCAAATAAAAGTGGTAGGGTTCCACGAGAGAGATGGCGATTGATTCAAATAAAAGTGGTAGGGTTCCACGAGAGATATGGCGATTGATTCAAATAAAAGTGGTAGGGTTCCACGAGAGAGATGGCGATTGATTCAAATAAAAGTGGTAGGGTTCCACGAGAGAGATGGCGATTGATTCAAATAAAAGTGGTAGGGTTCCACGAGAGAGATGGCGATTGATTCAAATAAAAGTGGTAGGGTTCCACGAGAGAGATGGCGATTGATTCAAATAAAAGTGGTAGGGTTCCACGAGAGAGATGGCGATTGAATCAAATAAAAGTGGTAGGGTTCCACGAGAGAGATGGCGATTGATTCAAATAAAAGTGGTGCGGTTCCACGAGAGAGATGGCGATTGATTCAAATAAAAGTGGTAGGGTTCCACGAGAGAGATGGCGATTGATTCAAATAAAAGGGCTGGGGTTACCCGAGAGAGATGGCGATTGAATCAAATAAAAGGGCTGGGGTTCCACGAGAGAGATGGCGATTGATTCAAATAAAAGGGCTGGGGTTACCCGAGAGAGATGGCGATTGAATCAAATAAAAGTGGTAGGGTTCCACGAGAGAGATGGCGATTGAATCAAATAAAAGGGCTGGGGTTACCCGAGAGAGATGGCGATTGAATCAAATAAAAGGGCTGGGGTTACCCGAGAGAGATGGCGATTGAATCAAATAAAAGGGCTGGGGTTCCACGAGAGAGATGGCGATTGAATCAAATAAAAGGGCTGGGGTTACCCGAGAGAGATGGCGATTGAATCAAATAAAAGGGCTGGGGTTCCACGAGAGAGATGGCGATTGAATCAAATAAAAGGGCTGGGGTTACCCGAGAGAGATGGCGATTGAATCAAATAAAAGGGCTGGGGTTCCACGAGAGAGATGGCGATTGAATCAAATAAAAGGGCTGGGGTTCCACGAGAGAGATGGCGATTGAATCAAATAAAAGGGCTGGGGTTCCACGAGAGAGATGGCGATTGAATCAAATAAAAGGGCTGGGGTTCCACGAGAGAGATGGCGATTGAATCAAATAAAAGGGCTGGGGTTCCACGAGAGAGATGGCGATTGAATCAAATAAAAGGGCTGGGGTTCCACGAGAGAGATGGCGATTGAATCAAATAAAAGGGCTGGGGTTCCACGAGAGAGATGGCGATTGAATCAAATAAAAGGGCTGGGGTTCCACGAGAGAGATGGCGATTGAATCAAATAAAAGGGCTGGGGTTCCACGAGAGAGATGGCGATTGAATCAAATAAAAGTGGTAGGGTTCCACGAGAGAGATGGCGATTGATTCAAATAAAAGTGGTAGGGTTCCACGAGAGAGATGGCGATTGATTCAAATAAAAGTGGTAGGGTTCCACGAGAGAGATGGCGATTGATTCAAATAAAAGTGGTAGGGTTCCACGAGAGAGATGGCGATTGATTCAAATAAAAGTGGTAGGGTTCCACGAGAGAGATGGCGATTGATTCAAATAAAAGTGGTAGGGTTCCACGAGAGAGATGGCGATTGATTCAAATAAAAGTGGTAGGGTTCCACGAGAGAGATGGCGATTGATTCAAATAAAAGTGGTAGGGTTCCACGAGAGAGATGGCGATTGAATCAAATAAAAGTGGTAGGGTTCCACGAGAGAGATGGCGATTGATTCAAATAAAAGTGGTGGGGTTCCACGAGAGAGATGGCGATTGATTCAAATAAAAGTGGTAGGGTTCCACGAGAGAGATGGCGATTGATTCAAATAAAAGGGCTGGGGTTACCCGAGAGAGATGGCGATTGAATCAAATAAAAGGGCTGGGGTTCCACGAGAGAGATGGCGATTGATTCAAATAAAAGGGCTGGGGTTACCCGAGAGAGATGGCGATTGAATCAAATAAAAGTGGTAGGGTTCCACGAGAGAGATGGCGATTGATTCAAATAAAAGGGCTGGGGTTACCCGAGAGAGATGGCGATTGAATCAAATAAAAGGGCTGGGGTTACCCGAGAGAGATGGCGATTGAATCAAATAAAATGGGTAGGGTTCCACGAGAGAGATGGCGATTGAATCAAATAAAAGGGCTGGGGTTACCCGAGAGAGATGGCGATTGAATCAAATAAAAGTGGTAGGGTTCCACGAGAGAGATGGCGATTGATTCAAATAAAAGGGCTGGGGTTACCCGAGAGAGATGGCGATTGAATCAAATAAAAGTGGTAGGGTTCCACGAGAGAGATGGCGATTGAATCAAATAAAAGTAGTAGGGTTCCACGAGAGAGATGGCGATTGATTCAAATAAAAGGGCTGGGGTTACCCGAGAGAGATGGCGATTGATTCAAATAAAAGTGGTAGGGTTCCACGAGAGAGATGGCGATTGATTCAAATAAAAGTGGTAGGGTTCCACGAGAGAGATGGCGATTGATTCAAATAAAAGTGGTAGGGTTCCACGAGAGAGATGGCGATTGATTCAAATAAAAGTGGTAGGGTTCCACGAGAGAGATGGCGATTGATTCAAATAAAAGTGGTAGGGTTCCACGAGAGAGATGGCGATTGATTCAAATAAAAGTGGTAGGGTTCCACGAGAGAGATGGCGATTGATTCAAATAAAAGTGGTAGGGTTCCACGAGAGAGATGGCGATTGAATCAAATAAAAGTGGTAGGGTTCCACGAGAGAGATGGCGATTGATTCAAATAAAAGTGGTGGGGTTCCACGAGAGAGATGGCGATTGATTCAAATAAAAGTGGTAGGGTTCCACGAGAGAGATGGCGATTGATTCAAATAAAAGGGCTGGGGTTACCCGAGAGAGATGGCGATTGAATCAAATAAAAGGGCTGGGGTTCCACGAGAGAGATGGCGATTGATTCAAATAAAAGGGCTGGGGTTACCCGAGAGAGATGGCGATTGAATCAAATAAAAGTGGTAGGGTTCCACGAGAGAGATGGCGATTGATTCAAATAAAAGGGCTGGGGTTACCCGAGAGAGATGGCGATTGAATCAAATAAAAGGGCTGGGGTTACCCGAGAGAGATGGCGATTGAATCAAATAAAAGTGGTAGGGTTCCACGAGAGAGATGGCGATTGAATCAAATAAAAGGGCTGGGGTTACCCGAGAGAGATGGCGATTGAATCAAATAAAAGTGGTAGGGTTCCACGAGAGAGATGGCGATTGATTCAAATAAAAGGGCTGGGGTTACCCGAGAGAGATGGCGATTGAATCAAATAAAAGTGGTAGGGTTCCACGAGAGAGATGGCGATTGAATCAAATAAAAGTGGTAGGGTTTCACGAGAGAGATGGCGATTGATTCAAATAAAAGGGCTGGGGTTACCCGAGAGAGATGGCGATTGAATCAAATAAAAGTGGTAGGGTTCCACGAGAGAGATGGCGATTGATTCAAATAAAAGTGGTAGGGTTCCACGAGAGATATGGCGATTGATTCAAATAAAAGTGGTAGGGTTCCACGAGAGAGATGGCGATTGATTCAAATAAAAGTGGTAGGGTTCCACGAGAGAGATGGCGATTGATTCAAATAAAAGTGGTAGGGTTCCACGAGAGAGATGGCGATTGATTCAAATAAAAGTGGTAGGGTTCCACGAGAGAGATGGCGATTGAATCAAATAAAAGTGGTAGGGTTCCACGAGAGAGATGGCGATTGATTCCAATAAAAGTGGTGCGGTTCCACGAGAGAGATGGCGATTGATTCAAATAAAAGTGGTAGGGTTCCACGAGAGAGATGGCGATTGATTCAAATAAAAGGACTGGGGTTACCCGAGAGAGATGGCGATTGAATCAAATAAAAGGGCTGGGGTTCCACGAGAGAGATGGCGATTGATTCAAATAAAAGGGCTGGGGTTACCCGAGAGAGATGGCGATTGAATCAAATAAAAGTGGTAGGGTTCCACGAGAGAGATGGCGATTGAATCAAATAAAAGGGCTGGGGTTACCCGAGAGAGATGGCGATTGAATCAAATAAAAGGGCTGGGGTTACCCGAGAGAGATGGCGATTGAATCAAATAAAAGGGCTGGGGTTCCACGAGAGAGATGGCGATTGAATCAAATAAAAGGGCTGGGGTTACCCGAGAGAGATGGCGATTGAATCAAATAAAAGGGCTGGGGTTCCACGAGAGAGATGGCGATTGAATCAAATAAAAGGGCTGGGGTTACCCGAGAGAGATGGCGATTGAATCAAATAAAAGGGATGGGGTTCCACGAGAGAGATGGCGATTGAATCAAATAAAAGGGCTGGGGTTCCACGAGAGAGATGGCGATTGAATCAAATAAAAGGGCTGGGGTTCCACGAGAGAGATGGCGATTGAATCAAATAAAAGGGCTGGGGTTCCACGAGAGAGATGGCGATTGAATCAAATAAAAGGGCTGGGGTTCCACGAGAGAGATGGCGATTGAATCAAATAAAAGGGCTGGGGTTCCACGAGAGAGATGGCGATTGAATCAAATAAAAGGGCTGGGGTTCCACGAGAGAGATGGCGATTGAATCAAATAAAAGGGCTGGGGTTCCACGAGAGAGATGGCGATTGAATCAAATAAAAGGGCTGGGGTTCCACGAGAGAGATGGCGATTGAATCAAATAAAAGTGGTAGGGTTCCACGAGAGAGATGGCGATTGATTCAAATAAAAGTGGTAGGGTTCCACGAGAGAGATGGCGATTGATTCAAATAAAAGTGGTAGGGTTCCACGAGAGAGATGGCGATTGATTCAAATAAAAGTGGTAGGGTTCCACGAGAGAGATGGCGATTGATTCAAATAAAAGTGGTAGGGTTCCACGAGAGAGATGGCGATTGATTCAAATAAAAGTGGTAGGGTTCCACGAGAGAGATGGCGATTGATTCAAATAAAAGTGGTAGGGTTCCACGAGAGAGATGGCGATTGAATCAAATAAAAGTGGTAGGGTTTCACGAGAGAGATGGCGATTGATTCAAATAAAAGTGGTGGGGTTCCACGAGAGAGATGGCGATTGATTCAAATAAAAGTGGTAGGGTTCCACGAGAGAGATGGCGATTGATTCAAATAAAAGGGCTGGGGTTACCCGAGAGAGATGGCGATTGAATCAAATAAAAGGGCTGGGGTTCCACGAGAGAGATGGCGATTGATTCAAATAAAAGGGCTGGGGTTACCCGAGAGAGATGGCGATTGAATCAAATAAAAGTGGTAGGGTTCCACGAGAGAGATGGCGATTGATTCAAATAAAAGGGCTGGGGTTACCCGAGAGAGATGGCGATTGAATCAAATAAAAGGGCTGGGGTTACCCGAGAGAGATGGCGATTGAATCAAATAAAAGTGGTAGAGTTCCACGAGAGAGATGGCGATTGAATCAAATAAAAGGGCTGGGGTTACCCGAGAGAGATGGCGATTGAATCAAATAAAAGTGGTAGGGTTCCACGAGAGAGATGGCGATTGATTCAAATAAAAGGGCTGGGGTTACCCGAGAGAGATGGCGATTGAATCAAATAAAAGTGGTAGGGTTCCACGAGAGAGATGGCGATTGAATCAAATAAAAGTAGTAGGGTTCCACGAGAGAGATGGCGATTGATTCAAATAAAAGGGCTGGGGTTACCCGAGAGAGATGGCGATTGATTCAAATAAAAGTGGTAGGGTTCCACGAGAGAGATGGCGATTGATTCAAATAAAAGTGGTAGGGTTCCACGAGAGAGATGGCGATTGATTCAAATAAAAGTGGTAGGGTTCCACGAGAGAGATGGCGATTGATTCAAATAAAAGTGGTAGGGTTCCACGAGAGAGATGGCGATTGATTCAAATAAAAGTGGTAGGGTTCCACGAGAGAGATGGCGATTGATTCAAATAAAAGTGGTAGGGTTCCACGAGAGAGATGGCGATTGAATCAAATAAAAGTGGTAGGGTTCCACGAGAGAGATGGCGATTGATTCAAATAAAAGTGGTGGGGTTCCACGAGAGAGATGGCGATTGATTCAAATAAAAGTGGTGGGGTTCCACGAGAGAGATGGCGATTGATTCAAATAAAAGTGGTAGGGTTCCACGAGAGAGATGGCGATTGATTCAAATAAAAGGGCTGGGGTTACCCGAGAGAGATGGCGATTGAATCAAATAAAAGGGCTGGGGTTCCACGAGAGAGATGGCGATTGATTCAAATAAAAGGGCTGGGGTTACCCGAGAGAGATGGCGATTGAATCAAATAAAAGTGGTAGGGTTCCACGAGAGAGATGGCGATTGATTCAAATAAAAGGGCTGGGGTTACCCGAGAGAGATGGCGATTGAATCAAATAAAAGGGCTGGGGTTACCCGAGAGAGATGGCGATTGAATCAAATAAAAGTGGTAGGGTTCCACGAGAGAGATGGCGATTGAATCAAATAAAAGGGCTGGGGTTACCCGAGAGAGATGGCGATTGAATCAAATAAAAGTGGTAGGGTTCCACGAGAGAGATGGCGATTGATTCAAATAAAAGGGCTGGGGTTACCCGAGAGAGATGGCGATTGAATCAAATAAAAGTGGTAGGGTTCCACGAGAGAGATGGCGATTGAATCAAATAAAAGTGTTAGGGTTCCACGAGAGAGATGGCGATTGATTCAAATAAAAGGGCTGGGGTTACCCGAGAGAGATGGCGATTGAATCAAATAAAAGTGGTAGGGTTCCACGAGAGAGATGGCGATTGATTCAAATAAAAGGGCTGGGGTTACCCGAGAGAGATGGCGATTGAATCAAATAAAAGGGCTGGGGTTACCCGAGAGAGATGGCGATTGAATCAAATAAAAGTGGTAGGGTTCCACGAGAGAGATGGCGATTGAATCAAATAAAAGGGCTGGGGTTACCCGAGAGAGATGGCGATTGAATCAAATAAAAGTGGTAGGGTTCCACGAGAGAGATGGCGATTGATTCAAATAAAAGGGCTGGGGTTACCCGAGAGAGATGGCGATTGAATCAAATAAAAGTGGTAGGGTTCCACGAGAGAGATGGCGATTGATTCTAATAAAAGTGGTAGGGTTCCACGAGAGAGATGGCGATTGATTCAAATAAAAGGGCTGGGGTTCCACGAGAGAGATGGCGATTGAATCAAATAAAAGTGGTAGGGTTACCCGAGAGAGATGGCGATTGATTCAAATAAAAGTGGTAGGGTTCCACGAGAGAGATGGCGATTGATTCAAATAAAAGGGCTGGGGTTCCACGAGAGAGATGGCGATTGAATCAAATAAAAGTGGTAGGGTTCCACGAGAGAGATGGCGATTGATTCAAATAAAAGGGCTGGGGTTACCCGAGAGAGATGGCGATTGAATCAAATAAAAGTGGTAGGGTTCCACGAGAGAGATGGCGATTGATTCAAATAAAAGGGCTGGGGTTCCACGAGAGAGATGGCGATTGAATCAAATAAAAGTGGTGGGGTTCCACGAGAGAGATGGCGATTGATTCTTCTTCTTCATCGTACGCTGTTTACAGCGATATACGTTGCACTGTTTTATTTTGTTAAGCCTGTGGCTCAGTGCATCCGATTTCAACAGGCGTTTCTGTAGGGATGCCCTCCTTAGCCTTTGGCTGTCCCCAGCCTATCTGCAAGGCAGCAGTTGTTTTTGGTCAGAGTTGTCTCTCTTAGGGAAGTTGTCTTACAGAACTATCGAGTCTTCCCCACTCGTGTCTATAGGGCGTGGCAATGATATGATGGACTATGTACTAGTTTGTACTATCCCGGAAGAGAGGCAGTCCAGTGTGACTGTGTCTCAGGATCGTCACGTCCTGCTAGAAACGTAGCATATGCATGTGAGTGAGGTATCTCTTTGCTCCCTTTTTTTTCTCGGCTCATCTGCAGTGATGGCACGCCTAGCATTCCCCGCCACCTGGGAGGTTGTCACAATAGGGCAGGAGGTGCAATGTCCGCTGGACTGCATCTCTTCTGCGTCCATTGGGAGGACTGATAGCAGACAGAGGTAAAGAGCAAGGCAGGAGTGCATTTAACCAGGTGCATTTCTGCGGTTCGACCGGGCCGGGCTGAGACGCGAGCCCCAGGTCCCAACCATATCGTAGCCTCCCATCACAGCGGTGCTGAGATTTAGGGCGGGATTCTGGCTTAGAGGCGTTCGGCCGTTGTCCCTCAGGTGGTAGCTTCGCACCATTGGCTTATCAGTCAAGCACGTGGACCAAATGTCAGCGACCTGCGATTCCTCTTGAAGGAGTGCATTTAACCAGGGGACAAGCCTGGTAATGGCACGGAGATGTTGTTCGCCTGGTGTGCGGACATATCTCGTGATCAAGGGTTGCGTCTCAACAGTTCGCAGTGAGGTGGCTGCTCTACTGCTTACGACACCCCGATCGAGAACTAAGTCTTCTACTAGTGGTTTCGCACCTCATCGCCGTACGGGGTGAATTTCGGGCAGCTTCCCGCCCGCTTTGATCGGCGGGCGGCAGAGACCTCTTTCTGCGGCTCGGCCGGGTCGGGCTGAGACACGAGCCCCAGGTCCCAACTCTATCGTAGCCTCCCCTCGCAGTGGTGCTGAGATTTAAGGCAGGATTCCGGCTTAGAGGCGTTCGGTCGAAATCCCTCATATGGTAGTCTCGCGTCGTTGGCTTATCAACCTAGCACGTGGACCAAATGTCTGCGACTAGCGATTTCTCTCGAATTGAGCAGGATTACCGTAGCAACGTCCTGTCATTAGTAGGGTAAAACTGACCTGTCTTCCGAAGGTCTAATACCAGCATACGTTCACTATTAGACCCAACGAATCAATAGAGGGCTTTTTAGTCAGTCAATGACCAAGTGTCTGGAACCTGCGATTTCTTTAGGGTTAAGCAGGATTACCATAGCAGACGCTCTTTCATTACGAGGGTAAAACTGACCTGTCTTCCGTGGGTCTAATACCAGCACACGTTCCCTATTAGACCCAACGAAAGTGCTCTCTGTCTGTCAGTCATTTTACAGTGTTGGCGTAGGCGATTGATTCAAATAAAAGTGGTGGAGTTCCACGAGAGAGATGGCGATTGAATCAAATAAAAGTTGTTATTAAAACACTATAATCGCAGTTGTTGAGCAGTCATGTATGTCAGTGCACAATACTGTAATCCTGACTCAAATCTGGCCGTTAATAGAAAAAATGTGGGTGGTTTCCATCTTATTGTTTGCTAGGACTGAGGTAGGAAGTTGCAGCTTTGGGGATTCCAGTCTCCAGGCTTTTTCCTATTGGCATTTAGCCCAATCAGCAGTACATGACTTGTATTCTGCCCTTGGCACTGCTGGTAGCGGCTGAGCTGTCATTGTGTGAGGTCTTGTACAAGACGTTCTCCACCATCACCTCTAAGAGATATGTGAGGTCTTGTACAGGACGTTCTCCATCATCACCTCTAGGAGATATGTGAGGTCTTATACAGGACGTTCTCCATCATCACCACCACTAGGAGATAAACCATGGAAGGAGAGCAGAGAACCTGCCTGGCATGTCATTAGAGACGACTGGGACGGCATGGGCTAGTGGTTAAGTGACATGGCTCATAGCCCGGAGGTGCTGGGTTCGATCCCCATCACAGCAGCGGCCGTTACCCCGGGGAAGCAAACCCTAAGAAAATGCAGGAGGAAGTAGACCCTTACATAAACTGCATGTCGAAGTTGGATGTACTGGGCAATAAAAAATAAAAACCATGGTGGAATGCACACCACCTTGGGGAATAGAGAAATAAGGCGAACAGAAAAAAATAATTTGAATGTGGGGCGACTAAGTAAGGTTGGGCATGGGGCTGGCTACCTTATCATGTAGAAACTTTAAGCCACGATATCTTTAACAAATATGGAGAGAAAATCATTTCTTGGTTAGGGTTTCCTGAGCCTGAAAATCATTTCATTGGTTGCTTTAGAATAATACGACAGATACTAGGTAGGCTGGTCTACACGATCACAGCTACGTTCACTAGAAGCTGAATTTATACAAAGTACATACCCCCTACCATTGCTATATTTGCTCATTATTCCATTAACACGTATAGGTAATGGCTCAGTGACCTCACCAGGACACAAACATATATAGGTAATGGCTCAGTGACCTCACCAGGACACAAACATATATAGGTAATGGCTCAGTGACCTCACCAGGACACAAACATATATAGGTAAAGGGCTCAGTGACCTCACCAGGACACAAACAAAACGACACATCCGTTACCTATATATGTTTTTGTCCTGGTGTGTTCACTGACCCATTACCTATATATGTTTTTGTCCTGGTGTGTTCACTGACCCATTACCTATATATGTTTTTGTCCTGGTGTGTTCACTGAACCATTACCTATACTTGTTTTGTCCTGGTGTGTTCACTGAACCATTACCTATTTGTGTTTTGTCCCGATGTGTCCACTCAACCATTACCTATGTGTTTTGTCCCGATGTGTTCACTCAACCATTACCTATGTGTTTTGTCCCGATGAGTTCACTCAACCATTACCTATGTGTTTTGTCCCGATGTGTTCACTCAACCATTACCTATGTGTTTTGTCCCGATGAGTTCACTCAACCATTACCTATGCGTTTTGTCCCGATGTGTTCACTCAACCATTACCTATGTGTTTTGTCCCGATGTGTCCACTCAACCATTACCTATGTGTTTTGTCCCGATGTGTTCACTCAACCATTACCTATGTGTTTTGTCCCGATGTGTTCACTCAACCATTACCTATGTGTTTTGTCCCGATGAGTTCACTCAACCATTACCTATTTGTGTTTTTATCGAGACTTAACCTTAAGTACAGTAGCACCGTCAATTATTTGATTAATTTGTCTGGAGTTTTCTGCTTAATGAACTCTTCCAATGTCATGTGCTACTTTCATGTTCTCACTTTTGTTGCTAAACTGAGCAGGACTTGAGTCATTGTTCGTGTGTGGTCTCTGTGGTCGTTGCTATTTTCAATCCCTACTTTTGTTGTGTTTCTTTGGCACTGTCAGTTATACATTTTCTTGTTGGTCGTGCTCTTCTTCTTCTGCGTTCGTTCTCAGTCTCCTCCTACCAAGCTCTCATCAGGGCTTTGCTTTCTCAGTCTCCTCCTACCAAGCTCTCATCAGGGCTTTGCTTTCTCAGTCTCCTCCTACAAAGCTCTGAACAGGGCTTTGAAAATAGCAGGATATAGTCCGGAGAACGGAATGCACCGTGTCGCTAGTTTACAGCTTGACTGCGATATTTGCACCTTTCGGTCCGACACATCCGTCTTCGGCGGCGTCTTGCGCTGAATGAGTGCTGTGTGTTGTTATAAGCTGGAATGACAGGAAGACATACTCTGAACTATGTCTGTCTCAATACACCGTGCGTGCCACATTGTTCCCACTTCTGTTGGATTATTTTAGTCTCTTAGTCCTAGTCGACCTGTACTTCTACAGGGGCAGATGCCTGTGTGCAGGTCCCAGCTATGGTATGAGGTGGATGTAGCTTGGAGAAGGGGTTCCTGCTTAGTGGGCTAGGCTCGAGCAGCTTAATACTCCGCTGCGTTGGGACAATCGCTTACCTAGGGTGGTTATCTGATGTGCTAGTCAATCTTAATAGACTCAAACACTAGAGCAAAGTAAGCCTGTTATGCGACATCTATGCTGCTTTAAACAAACCACCTAACCATGGCCGATGTTTGCCATGTCACACAGTTAGTCACCTCTTACGACCGGCTCTCTGTGTGGCAGTGGTGCTATTCTTGTCCTTGTCATACACAAACTCCGGCAGACCAATCGCTTCTTATTATATTTCGTAAATCTTATAATGCCATTACAATTTTACCATTGAGGCTATTCTTAGCATCATTATAAATCTGTCCAGTGTTTGATACAGTCCCGCCCCCTTCGTGTTCATGGTCCAAAGCTGTTTCTGAATTGTGTTTGATTTTAGGTTTACCATTTTGGATTCTACTGGCGAAGGCACGTCACTTTCCGCCCCCAGACCGCAGTCCTTTGGGCGATATCAGGACGTTTTGCCAGTGTATAGACGCGTGTGTGTATCTGTTTATAATGTGTTGCACTATGGCAGTTTTCAGGACAGTAGATTGGCCAATCCTTTCCGTACGTGGAGAAGTCCATTTTTTTATGCTGGCACATTCCTCGTAACTTCCGTTCCATTTATTGACACAATAATCGTGTCATTTAGCTGGCTGTGACTGGGCGTATATTCAATGCCCGCATAGCTCGTTAAAACACCTCGGTACGCCACTGCAGCCCAACCATATTACCACTCTCAATATGGTTGTCTTCCCCTCTCCGTCTTGGCCAGCCCTCACCCACCCCCACCCATGACTTACCGAGCAGAGACATCTGCACCTTCTCTAATTGCACTGTCTCTCCATCTCCCCTTTCCCCCCGTTTCTCGCGCGAAGAAAATAGTTCCTCGCATTGTAAACCAGGTCAGGATATTTCGTGTGCTTGCTTGAGCCACTTCTGCGTTCCCTCCTTCCAACCCTCGACAGGGCCTCATCGCATACTCTTTCTAACAAAAGTCAACAGAAGACATCTATTACTTCCCCTTGTGATCTATTAATTTTTCGGATCGATCTGTCACCAATACTAGTCTATGTCAAAGTTTCATAGAAGATCTTTATTGATTTTTTTTTCTACAGTATGTAATCAATAACGCATTCGTTGTTTCGGACACCACTGGCCTATATCAAAACCGTGTTTACTGTAAGATCTTTTTTCATATTATTATAAAATTCAGATTTTTAGTCCTGGTGATAACTGCTGGAGCGAATCGTGGGTTTACTGTAAAACTTCTCTTCCAACGTGGTTGTTAAGTTCTAAGTGCCGAAAGGGACTGATGATATAGATACTTTATTTTTGCGTCCCATGAACGGGACCACATACAGGAGGAGACAAACTAACATATAACATTAATCTCATCTGAATTGATAACATGTCGGAAATTCGTAGTCACAGGGACAGAGATGTAATATCCGCTGAGATGCGTCTCTTCGTCATCCGTGGGGATAACTGATAGAGGACAAACATCAGAGAACGAGACAAGAATGTATTTGACCCGTGCAGTGAAGACATATTGTTGCGTCCAGAGCATATATCGCTCGTCGGTGGGTTCTGCAGCTGCACCAGCTCCTCGGCCCATTATCTGGCCTCTCAAGCACCAAAAATAATAATAGGCGTGTTCAAATGAAACCAGACCAAACTGCACTAAGTGAACATACGTACGATGCGCACGATGACGTCATTTCTGATGTAAACAACACATACCAGCCGTCAAGTTTGCAAAATCCTCTGACTCATAGTTTCCTCAGCAGACCGTTGAAAATATGGCGGGTGTGATACGGAATCCGTCCAGAGTTGATCAGTGAGCGGTGATTCGGTTTCTAACAGCTGAAGGATGCGGACCAGTTGACACTCATCGCAGAATGCAGGCAATGTATAGTGACAAAAATTTGTCGAAGACAATAGTGAAGAACTGGACAACGATTTTTAAAGAAGGACGTGAGTTAATGCAACAATATACGTCTTACCTGGTCTAGGACGTGAGTTAATGCAACAATATACGTCTTACCTGGTCTAGGACGTGAGTTAATGCAACAATATACGTCTTACCTGGTCTAGGACGTGAGTTAATGCAACAATATACGTCTTACCTGGTCTAGGACGTGAGTTAATGCAACAATATACGTCTTACCTGGTCTAGAACGTGAGTTAATGCAACAATATACGTCTTACCTGGTCTAGGACATGAGTTAACGAAACAATATACGTCTTACCTGGTCTAGGAAGATCTTTCGTTAACTCACTTCTTTAAACATCGTTGTATAGTTCTTTAACTGTTGTCTTCGACACACTTTTGTCCCGATACACTGCCTGCATTCTGCGATGAATGTCAACTGGTAGACATCCTTCAGCTGTTAGAAACCGAATCACCTCTCGCTGATCAACTCTGGACGGATTCCGTATCACACCCGCCATGTTTTCAGCGGTCTGCTGAGGAAACTATGAATCGGAGGTTAATGAAATTTTGCAAACTTGACAGTTGGTATGTACTGTTTATGCAGAAGTGGCTTCATCTTGCACATCGTACGTATGTTCACTTGGTGCAGTTTGATCCGGTTTCATTTGAACACGCCTCGTACTAACGATAATCATAAATTCACCATAGCAGCAATAATATGAATGATTATTATTACAATATTGAACTCCTGTGTTATAATTCTAGAAGAAATCTATTTTTTTAAAAGTATTTTTGTCTGATGCCTCGTCAGTATTAACAGCGCTAAAACAACACAAAGATGAAGATCTGGAGCAATGTATCTGCTCCCTGACACAGCTCACAGTAGAACACCCAAGGTTGGTCATATAGTTGATCTCCTCCCACTGCAATGTTGCAGGCGATAAAGCTGCAGACAGAATACCAAAGAGTGGAGGAGCTTCCCCACTAACAGACATAAGCATAATGAAGCCAAGGCCATAATTAGAGCCAACTTCAGGAGGAAGTTTTTTTTAAATAATTTTTTTTACGTTGGCCTTATTTCTCTTATCCCCAAGGCGGTGTGCGTTGCACTGTGGTTTTTATTTTGCGCCTGTCGGCCCAGTGCATCCGACTTCAGCATTCATTTTATGTAAGGGTCTGCTTCCTCCTGCATTTTCTAAGGGTTTGTCTCCCCGGGGTAACGGCCGGTGCTGTGATGGGGATCGAACCCAGCACCTTCGGGCTGTGAGCCGTGAACCACGCAGTCCCCTCCAAGGGGAATGAACTGCTCAACTCCCCCACTTCCGGCAAGAATACAACTACCGGTAATACGACTTAACTAGAGAAGAGCAAGTCATCATCTTCAGACTGAGAACTGGCCATAATAGACACAGGTAATCTTTACAACATAATGAGGATTGCGAAAGGCGTCCTTACGGGAAGCATCCTACAAAGATGCATGCTCGCGCTGGAAGAGAAAACAATACTGATCTCGCGAGACAAGATACGAGACAAAAGCTGTGCTGAGATCAGTCGTACAAATAACGGTGTCCTTTGTAGGAGAAACCGGGACCTTGATCTGAGGATCAGCGAACGAAGAAGAAGAAGATCTGAGGATGAACGAAGAAGAAGAAGATGGCAATATTGGTAAAAGTTGTAATAATAACAGTAATTATAAAAACAATAGTAATAACCATAACGTCTGCCTGCCACGTTGAGGTTGGTAGCTGCAGCACTGAAATCTCGTGTGGTGTCAGTCAGTGATGGTGGCGGCAGATGCTCACTTAGCCCGACATTGGCGCGTTCAAAGTCACGTGTGCGCGTCTGTGTCAAGGTGTCTGGGGGGGGGGGGGAGGAGAAAGAAAATAACGACCCAGGAGAACACTTTCCATTAGTATGTATCCGGGACCTGTCTTCTCGTTTGGCTGTTTACGACAACCGAGTGTGCTGCGGGGGATTGGGGTAGGGAGGGGGGGTAGACCTTATATTGCGTGTTGTGTAGACCTTCTCATGTGTGTTGTGTAGACCTTCTCGTGTGTGTTGTGTAGACCTACTAACACGCAGACACACTTAGACATGCACACACACTCACACCGCCCGCTGTCACACAAAACGTTTGAACATAGAAAACACCAGATTCTCACATGTAGGCAGGGACACAGAGCTAAGACATGTGTGCCAAATATTATGCAATGTCTCTCGTGCCCTCATAGCCAAAAGGACTGTGTCTAGGGTTGACATTGACTTACCTAATCAAACGAAAGTGAACGCTTGGCATAACCAACAATAACAAGGAGGATTTGCGTTCTACTGAGGCAGTCCAACTAGAGGACAGTTACATCCTCATGATGTCACTTTATATGGTACTAGACAGCAACTGCCAGTCGTGTCATACAAGGTGCTTATTCCTTCTCAATGTACCTACCAACTGAATTTATAGATTTCTGCCATCTCTGTTTGACTTTGAAAAGCTTTCAGAATAAAATAACCAATTTTTCGAACTAAACCAGTTATCACTTTCCAGTGTGACATCTTCGTCACTTTCAAAATAATTCCTTTCAGCTTTTTTTTAAGTTTTGGGAAAAGAAAAAAGTCTGCTGGAGCTAAATCCGGAGAATATGGTTGGTGTAGAAGAATTTCGATATTCAAATCGTTGGCTGTTTGCAGCACAGACCTTGTTTTATCGGAGGGGGAGTTGTCTTGAAGCAAAGGCAGAATTTGAGTGCGCGCTATCCCTCGTTTTCTGGTCAGTGTTTCTTAGTTTGGTAAGGAGATCTGCATAATATTGCCCATTAACCATGTTGCCATGAGGCAGGTAATCTTTCAATATGACATCTTTGACGACCCAAAAAGCAGTCAGCATAACTTTTCTTGCAGATTTCTGTGTTCTTGGATTAACATATGTTGGTGAGCCCGGGGTATTCCACTGCATGCTGGAAATTGTAGACTCTGAGTCATAACGATAAACCCAAGTCTCATCTACTGTCACCATGGTCAGCAACATGTTTTTTGACGGACACATTTTGAGCAACTGGCCACAGCAATCAACCCTCGTTTGTTTCTGTTCACATGTCAGCAGACGTGGTACCCAGCAGGCACACACTGTTCCCATGTCAGCAGACGTGGGACCCGGCGGGCACACACTTTTCTCATGTTCAGTCTGTTGTGTAAAATTCTAAAAACTGTACTTTCATTCAGTTTTTTCTGACCTAGATATCTCTGCAATTGTCATTTTCCTATCCTGGTCAATGATTTTCTTCACTCATGAAGCATTTTCATCGCTGCTCTCTCAACATGCGAACGGCAACACTTAAACTGCCTACACCAGTTTTTTACAGAAGTATACGAAGGACAGAATTCCTCAAACACTGTTTCCATCTCCCTGTGTATTTCTGTAGGTGTTTTTTCCCTGCAACATCAATAATTTTATCACAGTTACGGTCAATAAGGTGTGTGGTGCCATGCGCCATACCGGGTAAATCCGTCGAGGAGGGAAATTCATACTTCTCAATTCCAGTACAAATTGAATGAGCTATATATGTGCCAAATTTCAACGTTCTCCTTCTACTCCTTCATAGTCAGGGTAAAGAGTTATGACAAGCCCTTGAATAACTTTCCCCGCACGCTTTGGCTTGATTGGCCACAAGTGCACCCGGAGACTTAAGGATGTAGTTGGGATGATCTTGGTGGTCCTCGTCGATAAGGAAGGACGAATTGTTCTTATTAGACAGCAACTGGGGATGAAGACGCTGAGCAGCGCATGCATGAGCTGCAGTGGTCAGCGACCCATAGCTGACTGCTAGTGTCAGGGCCAGCGAACCAGAGCTGCCAAGACCCTTCTACACCTCTTCTGCAGTAGGGCAGACTGGCTAAGGAGAAGGGATCGAAGAGGGAATGCTAACCCAGTACTAAAAAAAATGCTTGCTGAAGTCGGATGTGTTGGACCGAAAGGTGCAAATATCGCAGTCAAGCTGTAAACTACGACACAACGCATTCCGTTCTCTGGACTACATTCTGCTACTTAAGCCCTTTCAGGGCTTGGTAGCGGGAGATTGAGAACGAACGAACAAAGAAGAAGAAGAAGACAGCAACTGACAAGCACGTGCAGATACCATTACATTGCATTGGGCCGAAGGGCGAGAGCCTGGATCCGTAATAACAATACCTCAAGTCGACTGTAGAACTATTCCAATGCGGACTTGATTATTGGGTAGTCAGTTTATATACAGCTAGGATATGGTTACGTTCTGGAATCAAAGTGAATGGGTGGATCAGCCATAATATGTTGGTTCAATCCCTGATTTCACCATAGTTTCAGATTGGCTGAATGCATGAGTCACAGGTCTGGCAGCAAGAAGGTCGTGGGTTTAATCATAAATCTGGAATTGGGAGAACCAAGCAACAGAAAGATGTCACATGAGAGATCTGAGCGGACCTGTCCACCATAGAATGCCAATAGGCTAACGTGCCGAAACTCTTGTCCAACATAGGCACCGCTTCTGACGATCAGATTGGCTCCTGTTGTACTGCTCTTCGTGTCACGTGTGCAACCATTGCTATTATCTGATTGGTTGTGTTTGCCATATGGCTGCCAACAGTTATTGATTTCTCTTTATGATCGATTCTATTCCCATAGCCAGTTTCTCGTCACTGGACACATTCGATATACGCTATTAGTTATTGGCGTTTCGCCACGCTTTCCAGTTTTATCGTTGCACTCTGCGTGAGAGATGTATTGTTAATTCTAAGCAGGACAAATGTCTGTCTAGATCTCGGTCTTACTATTGTTCCTCTTTGAAAACGATGGACAAATACCTAACTGCTACAACCAGAAAAGGAAGAAGACACACCATAAGGAAGTTGCAAAACAGTATAATCACATAAGCGCTAGATTGATACCCCGAAAGGCAGAGAGTGTTTAGGATAAAGAGTACATGGTGTCAATCAATAGAGAAAGGAGCCAAGTCAATTGGGTTCTAGTGCGAAGATCTCACAATAATGAGAATTCGTTTGTTTGGTTGCAAGTGAAGCAGCATACCACTACGGAGAACGTTTACGGAAAGCCTGTATCCCAGTTTTTGTAGGGGCGGTTTCAGTTGTTCTTGTTGAATGCCTACAATGAGTAAGATCACTCTTTTGTGCGCCCTGAGAAGGGCGTTAAGTGGCAGGTTGCAGTGACTTTCATCACATCCCGAGCGTGCTGATGAGTAGCAATGGTTGAACATGGTGAAGGTGCTAGCCTCATGTGCAACTCACATCAATCGCTTGGAATGTTACAGTGTTTCTATTCTTGTCAACCCGGTCACGACTCGGATGTGACAGATGAACAAAAGATTGAATGTCTCTTTGATCGAGGATCACAGGAGAGAGAAAGCCGTACCGTTAAACTGGCCAGCACATTTTGTGTCGGTCTCTGCGCCATTTTGAAAACAACTGCCACACCCACTACGGGGAGAAGGGAGTGAAGGAAAAGTAGAGGATGTTTTTGTGTACAGCTTTTCCTACCTGATTTATTTAGGGGGAAATGTTTTCTTCTGCTCTCTCTCTCTCTCTCTCTCTCTCTCTCTCTCTCTCTTTCCATGTATATGTGTTCGTGTGCGTGCATTCATTTGTAATTGCCATTATGTAATGTTAATGAGGAGTTATCTTCATCCCCCACGGCAGTTGTTGCCATGGGACCCACCTTTACCTCTTCATTCCCGACGGCAGCTGTTGCCATGGGACCCACCTTTACCTCTTCATTCCCGACGACAGCTGTTGCTGTGCGACCCACCTTTACCTCTTCATCCCCGACGGCAGCTGTTGCCATGGGACCCACCTTTACCTTTTCATCCCCGACGGCAATTGTTGCCATGGGACCCACCTTTACCTTTTATGTTAATGACGGAAACACAAACCAGGCTGCAATATATTTTACTGCAACACGTCATTTAGCGATATTTGCATGGAGCACAAGATAGGAGTCTTACTCATTATGTGTATTCAGCAACAACAACACGAGTGGAGTGTATTGGTGGCAGAGGTGTGCTGATGTTACGACCAAAATAGAGAACATTTATGACCAATATAAACTGAGTATATTAGTGACTGATGTAAACCGAGAATATTAGTGACTGATGTAAACTGAGAATATTAGTGACTGATGTAAACTGAGAATATTTAGGACTGATGTAAACCGAGTATATTAGTGACTGATGTAAACCGAGTATATTAGTGACTGATGTAAACTGAGAATATTAGTGACTGATGTAAACCCAGTATATTAGTGACTGATGTAAACTGAGAATATTAGTGACTGATGTAAACCCAGTATATTAGTGACTGACGTAAACCGAGTATATTAGTGACTGATGTAAACCGAGTATATTAGTGACTGATGTAAACTGAGAATATTAGTGACTGATGTAAACCCAGTATATTAGTGACTGATGTAAACCCAGTATATTAGTGACTGATGTACACCGAGTATATTAGTGACTGACGTAAACCAAGTATATTATTGACTTGTGTAAACCGAGTATATTAGTGTCTGATGTAAACCGAGTATATTAGTGACTGACGTAAACCCAGTATATTATTGACTTGTGTAAACCGAGTATATTAGTGACTGATGTAAACCGAGTATATTAGTGACTGACGTAAACCCAGTATACTAGAGACTGGTGTAAACCGAATATACCATTAATAACTACTGAAATACAAAAAGTGTTACTATAATTACCACGTCTTTGATCTCCAACTAGCATGGTTCTAGTTGTGGGGTTCTTAACCTGTGGCCCACTGACCTCCAAGGGGTATGTGGAGATATTTGAAGATCTTTGATGGAGGAAATGTACACGTTCTTTATTGTCACTGAATTCTGATATTTATAATGGTCTTTATACCACAACAGCCTTAGCGGGTCTTGTGACTTTGTCACTAATAGGAAACACAAGAGTTATTAGACTTGCCCATAGATTCAGTGTTATGGTGTGTCATTTAAAGAGATTATACTAAAATTGATCCAGACTTGGCCTTCTCCACGGGGGATATTCACCACAAAATAGATCGTCAGGTGCTCAACCAATTGGCAGGTAGCGACCACAGGCCAATTAGGCTAGATATTGATATGGTAGTAGGCCCCCAGGAAATAAAACCGCTGCCACGTTGGAACTACAGACAAGCCGACTGGGACAGATTTGCAATGCTGACAGATGGACTGTGAAACTATCAACACACGAAACAACAATATGAAACCTATGGTGGAAAGCCTAAGCAAAGCAATACTGCAAGCAGCCACCGAGACCATCCCAAGAGGGGCAAGGAAAAACTATAAGCCAAATTGGAATCATGAACTACAGAAAGCTGAGGATGAAGTCTCAAATGCTAGGAACATGGCAGAGAGAGAGCAATCTATGGAAGCAAATATCGCCCTCAAGGCCATCACTGCGAAATACAAAAGAACACTGAACCAAATAACAAGAGACAGTTGAGGAAAAAAAAACAGAAAGCCTCAATCTCGATAAAGAAGGGAACAAACTATGGAATTTAGTCAGAGCCATGAATGACGAAACACCATCAAATAAATAAATTACCATCAAGCAGGGCGACAACATGCTTACCGGAAAAAAAGCAGCAAACGCCTTTATAGAACATTATGCTAGAGCAAACCACATTGATGTTCCTACGGACAGGCATACAGACATTAGTGAAGAACAAAAGAGCCACGACAACATCAAGATTGCACCAGAGAAGCACATGATGGCAAAACTAACAATGAATGAAATGGATGAGGCAATGAGAACTTTAAAGAAAAAGAAATCGCCCGAAAAGATGGCGTAACAAACGAAATACTGATGGGGTTGGGCCAAACAGCAAAGCGGAAGCTACTGTCAGTCCTGAACCAAAGCTGGAAAAGGGGAATTGTACCGCAGGCATGGAAAGATGCTGTACTTATACCTGTACCAAAGAAAGAAAAAGATAGAACAGATCCAAATGGATACAGGCCTTTCAGTCTGCTGAGCTGTGTAGGAAAACTGATGGAGCGTATGATAAACACCAGACTGATGTGGCACCTGGAAGAAAAACACATACTAATTCCACAGCAAGCAGGCTTTAGACAACATAGATCCACTGAAGACCAGATCACTCTCATAGCACAGGAAATAGAGGATGCTTACCAAGAGAAAAAGCATACAGTAGCGGCTTGGGTGGATCTAGAGAAGGCATTTGACAAGGTGGGGAAAGAGGGACTTAAAGTCAAGCTACGAAGAAGTGAAGTATCTTGAAAAATGTACAGATGGATCAGCCACTACCTCGAAAACAGAACAGCCAGAGTTCAAGTACAAGGGCAGATGAGCAAAAAGGTGACACTGGAGCAAGGGGGGGGGGTGTGTGTTACTGTCACTCACACTTTTCCTGGTGTATATAAACATCACAGATAATATATCAAGAAGAGTCCACAGCTCCATGTTTGCAGACAATCTGGTTATGTGGACCTCTGAAACAAATCTCGCCGTAGCAAACAATCAGTTGCAGCAGGCCCTAACATCGTTGGAGGTGTGGGCGAAATCATGGCTGGTCAAAATAAATGAAGAAAAAACAACACGTACGATATTCTCGTTTTCAAATAAACCACAGAACACCAAAAGAAGTCTTAACGGCAAATATCTGCGGCCAAATGACAACCAAAACTACTTGGGCGTCACATTTGATCGGCGCATGACATGGAAAAGTCAGATCGAGAGAAACCGAATGAGAGCCAGAGAAAGAATGGCAATCATGAGGAAACTTGCTGGCACAAGCTGGGGAGCAGACGAAAGTATACTAAAGAAACTGTACACTGGAAGAGTGAGACCAGTTCTCGAGTATGGCATTGCGGCATGGGCAACAGTAGCAAAGGCGAACTTTGATAAAATTAGCAAACTTCAAAACCAAGCCATGAGAGTTAAAACAGGAGGCATGAAGTCAACGCCAATTGTAGAACTTGGAAAGATTACATTTCTGCAATCCATGACCGACAGAAGCGACTGCAGAGCCCAGCAGTAAGCAGAGAAACTAAGAAGACTGACAGACCATCCAATGCATCAGAGACTAAATAGATTTGGAAAAGGGAAACTAAAGCGGAGAAACTTTGCAGAAATAGCCAAAGCAAAGATGAGCGAAGACCCTATGAACACCATAACACCACCAAAGCCCATCCCTACTGTACGCAAACCTACCTGGAAGCAGCATATCATTCCGGAGGTGGTAGAAAATATACCAGGTATTGGAAACAAGAACAGCCAGACGGAAAAAGAAAGAAGAGACATAACCCTGAGGTACATAGCGGAAAACTACCCAAGCATGGACTGGACCCATGCATACACCGACGGTTCTGTAACAAACACAACACAGAATGGAGGTGGGACGGGTATTCCTGAGCCTAACAAATGGTAGAAAAATAACACTGTCAATGGCAACTGGAAAATACTCAAGCAATTTCAGAGCGGAGGCAGAGGCACTGAAGGCTGCAGTAAAAGCAATGCTGACAGGCGAAAGCAATGAAAGCCAGATAGTCCTGTTTACAGATGCCCTGGCCGTAGTCACAGCACTAAAAAGCCAGAAAAATACATAACTAAATGATTTAAGAGCAGTACTCTGTCAACTATGCCAGCAGTCCACACCAAAAAGAGTAGTGGTACAGTGGGTCCCATCACACTGTAACATCCAAGGCAACGAGGAGGCAGACAGACTGGCAAAAGAAGGTGCAAGACTACCACAACCAGATTCTAGTGTGACCTACGAAGAGTCCAAAAGGCTTATTAGAGCTAGATACATGACCAAATGGGAAACAGAACATACTGGCTACACAAAAAACGATGCCTACTACCAGTTGAACAGAAGAGAGCAGGTCGTGGTCTTCAGACTCCGCACAGGCCACAACAGACTGAGGTATCATCTATTCAATAAACTGAGGATAGGTGGCACTGACAAATGCACCTGTGGTACAGGGAAAATGATCGCTGAACATCTGCTGCAAAATTACCCGACATACGAGGATCAGAGAAAGCACATGTGGCAACACTAGACACGCTCTATGGCAGTGTCGACAGCCTCAGGATGACAGCTGCTTTCTTTCAACAAATTCAAGTTGATGTCTAACAGCGTACGAAGAAGAAGAAGAAGAAGAAGAAGGATCCATAGATTCTCAGATACGATAGGTTATAGGGGTATATATACTACACTAGGCTGCTAGAGGAATCTATAATCTACACAAGACCGCTAAAGGGATATTTATGCTATACTGCTAAAGGTATATTTATGCTATATTGCTAAAGAGATCTATATTCTACTCTGCTAAAGGGATCTATATTCTACACTGCTAAATGGATTTATAGGATATAATGCTAAAGGGATATATATGCTACACTGCTAAAGGGATATATAGGTTACACTGCTAAAGGGAACTATAAACTACACTGCTAAAGAGAACTATAGACTACACTGCTAAAGGGAT
This sequence comes from Ariolimax columbianus, assembly GCA_036924085.1. Lineage (NCBI taxonomy): Eukaryota > Metazoa > Mollusca > Gastropoda > Stylommatophora > Arionidae > Ariolimax > Ariolimax columbianus. Next base: position 76,047,212 of record JAVGWX010000013.1, read on the forward strand.
ATATAAGCTACACTGCTAAAGGGAACTATAGACTACACTGCTAAAGGGATCTATAGGATATACTGCTAAACGGAACTATAGACTACACTGCTAAAGGGATATATAAGTTACACTGCTAAAGGGAACTATAGACTACACCGCTAAAGAGATCTATAGGATATACTGCTAAACGGAACTATAGACTACACTGCTAAAGGGATCTATAGGATATACTGCTAAACGGAACTATAGACTACACTGCTAAAGGGATCTATAGGTTACACTGCTAAAGGGAACTATAAACTACACTGCTAAAGGGATCTATTGGATATACTGCTAAAGGGAATTATAAACTTCACTGCTAAAGGGAACTATAAACTACACTGCTAAAGGAATATATAGGTTACACTGCTAAAGGGAACTATAGACTACACTGCTAAAGGGATATATAGGTAACACTGCTAAAGGGAACTATAGACTACGCTGCTAAAGGGATCTATATGATATACTGCTAAAGGGAACTATAAACTTCACTGCTAAAGGGAACTATAAACTACACTGCTAAAGGGATATATAGCTTACACTGCTAAAGGTATATATATAGGTAACACTGCTAAAGGGAACTATAGACTTCACTGCTAAAGGGATATATAGGTTACAGTGCTAAAGGGAACTAAAGACTACACTGCTAGACATTTAGCATCTATGAGTTTGACTGGAGTGCAGTGATGTTGATTCTTGACAGAACAGATCAGTGCTATCTGTTTTGCTTCTTACATAGGGGGCCAAGATGCATCCCAGCTACTCCAAAAAGCAGCTGAAATCGGATGTGTAAATCGGACTAAGTTCTGCTGCAAAGAACACTTTGTACTGTAGAGGGCTTTAAGTGGCGGATTGTAGTAGCTTTCCTCACACTCCGATTGTGCTGACGAAGATAGACTGTGGTCCTCCAGGTGGTTGTGCTATGCTTGGCTTCATTGGGTGATGCTCACTATTATGGGGATCACGTCGATCCACATTTCGTAGACTAGACTGCCCTGAAAACAGCCTGTTTCCAGTGAACACTACTTAGAAGAAAGATACTGATCTTGGCCAGTATATTGTGCCTGACCGGCTTTGCGTATCAGTTCAGTTGAGTTCATCCTGTAACCCATCAGGTCGTTGGGGCACACATGAAGACACTCCCAAAATCCCTAGCCATCCCTCTCTGTCTGTCGCCGCCTGTCGTATCTCACCGAGACGAAGGCCGACCACTCCGTGATGTTGTCCACCCATCTCTTCCTTGGACGTCCTCGCCCTCTCTGTCCCGGTACGGAACCAAAGAGTATCGAGTTGGTAATTCCGTTGGACCTCGCAACGTGCCCGCACCAGGCCATCTTTCGTCTTTTGATAGCTGTGAACAGATCTTCAAAAGGACCAATAGAGTCTTCAACTCTCTGACGTATTTCTATGTTCGTGACACGATCTTTATATGTAACATTTAGGAGATTTCTATAGCACCTCATTTCCATTGCACGTATCCTGCCCTGGATATCTGCTGTGATGGTTCAGGTCTCGCAGGCATACAGAAATATTGAGATCACCAGAGAGCGCATTGGTCTGACTTTTATGCCGAGGGCGAGCTGCTTGTCTTGCCATATAGGTTTCAGCCGAGTCAGCGCCGCTGTTGTTTGTGCTATTCTTGCAATTACCTCTGAGGTAATTGGGTATCAGCTCCCCATATATTAAATATAAATTATTTATACCTTCCCCCAGGCCTAGTAAGCCACATGAAGTTTAAAATTATTATGGATAGCCTTCGACTACCTGGTAGCAGACATTAACATGCCTGTTTGAATACCAGCATTTCCATCCAAGTAAGTATATAAATATATAGCATAATTGTCTGTATATCTGCCTTCAGAAATAGATGGAGGCAAGCATCTTGGAGAGGATGTCGACAGCAACGACAGGATTAAAGTTCCTGGCATCATCTATCCTGCCGGCGTGGAGGAAAATGGCACAGACTCCACCACTAACGGTATTAACAACAACAACAACTACAGTCATGGTGGCCGCGGCATGGAGGATATACCAGAAAAACTGCGGCATCAGCTGAAACATCGGGAACTATTTCTGTCCAGGCAGGTAGAAACCCTTCCAGCCACTCACATCCGAGGGAAGTGTCATGTGACCCTGCTGAATGAAACTGAATCTCCAGTGTCCTATCTTAGCAGGGAGGTAAGTGCTCTTTTCTATGTAACCAATAAAACAATTGCTTTGAGCTCTCTGTGGAGGATGAGTCACCCGAGTGTTACCGGAGCCTGAAATGGGAGCAAGAAATAGTCACTGTAACCTGCCAGACATGTCATAATAGGTGACTGGGATCAAGATGCTGAACATTGCATGAGCTGTAGCGGTTAGCGACCCAAAGCTGGGATCAAGATGCTGAGGATTGCATGAGCTGTAGCGGTTAGCGACCCAAAGCTGGGATCAAGATGCTGAGGATTGCATGAGCTGTAGCGGTTAGCGACCCAAAGCTGGGATCAAGATGCTGAGGATTGCATGAGTTGTAGCGTTTAGGGACCCAAAGCTGGCTGCTAGTACCAGAGCCATCGACCCAGAGCTGCCAAGACCCTTATACACCTTCACGTGGTGATCCTGGATAACAGGGGAGACTGGCTAAGGAGAAGGGATTGAAGAGAGAAAGCTAACCCAATACAGACTGGCTAAGGAGAAGGAATTGAAGAGGGAAGGCTAACCCAGTACCCAGACTGGCTAAGGAGAAGGGATCAAAGAGGGAACCAGTACCCAGGCTGGCTAAGGAGAAGGAATTGAAGAGGGAAGGCTAACCCAGTACCCAGACTGGCTAAGGAGAAGGAATTGAAGAGGGAAGGCTAACCCAGTACCCAGACTGGCTAAGGAGAAGGGATTGAAGAGGGAAGGCTAACCCAGTACCCAGACTGGCTAAGGAGAAGGAATTGAAGAGGGAAGGCTAACCCAATACAGACTGGCTAAGGAGAAGGAATTGAAGAGGGAAGGCTAACCCAGTACCCAGACTGGCTAAGGAGAAGGGATTGAAGAGGGAAGGCTAACCCAGTACCCAGACTGGCTAAGGAGAAGGAATTGAAGAGGGAAGGCTAACCCAGTACCCAGACTGGCTAAGGAGAAGGAATTGAAGAGGGAAGGCTAACCCAGTACCCAGACTGGCTAAGGAGAAGGGATTGAAGAGGGAAGGCTAACCCAGTACCCAGACTGGCTAAGGAGAAGGAATTGAAGAGGGAAGGCTAACCCAGTACCCAGACTGGCTAAGGAGAAGGGATCAAAGAGGGAACCAGTACCCAGGCTGGCTAAGGAGAAGGAATTGAAGAGGGAAGGCTAACCCAGTACCCAGACTGGCTAAGGAGAAGGAATTGAAGAGGGAAGGCTAACCCAGTACCCAGACTGGCTAAGGAGAAGGGATCGAAGAGGGAAGGCTAACCCAGTACCCAGACTGGCTAAGGAGAAGGGATCGAAGAGGGAAGGCTAACCCAGTACCCAGACTGGCTAAGGAGAAGGGATTGAAGAGGGAAGGCTAACCCGGTACCCAGACTGGCTAAGGAAAAGGGATTGAAGAGGGAAGGCTAACCCAGTACCCAGACTGGCTAAGGAGAAGGGATTGAAGAGGGAAGGCTAACCCTGTACCCAGACTAGCTAAGGAGAAGGGATTGAAGAGGGAAGGCTAACCCAGTACCCAGACTGGCTAAGGAGAAGGGATCGAAGAGAGAAGGCTAACCCGGTACCCAGACTGGCTAAGGAGAAGGGATTGAAGAGGGAAGGCTAACCCAGTACCCAGACTGGCTAAGGAGAAGGGATTGAAGAGGGAAGGCTAACCCAGTATCCAAACTGGCTAAGGAGAAGGGATTGAAGAGGGAAGGCTAACCCAGTGCCCAATAATGCTATGCTGAAGTAGGATGTTTTGGACCGAAAGGTGCAAATATCCCATAAAAGCTGGAAACTACGACACAACTCCTTCCATTTTTCGGTGTAGATCATGCTACTTGCAAGGCCCTTTTCAGGGCTTAGTAGTGGGAGTTTAAGAACAATGAAGAAGAAGAAGAAAAAGAGGTGACTATTAAGGTTGGGCATGGGGCTGGCTACTTCTACCTGTAGAAACTTTAAACTTGTGCTTCTCAAACTTTTCCATCTGATAGACTGGCAGGGATTTATCCTTTGCAGCAGGGAACATTGCCAAATTTATTTCTTTTGATTATTATTTTAAAATCATCTTACAGTTGTATCAAAATTAGTTTCACTGCATGATTAGGCAGTTCTCTAATTCGATTACCATTTAATGATCGTAGCTATAAGCGTTATGTATTACGACTTTGAAAACAATTTAGATAGTTGTCGTTTTAACAATTTAGATTATGCAAAAATATCAAACATATCTTGAAGCTTTCTAGAAATGATATAGAGAAAAGAACTACATCACATTCGGATTCTAATTACCGGTTACAAAATCTGTAAATGTGACAGACAAAATTTAGCATTGGTAGTTACTAGAAAGTGCAGAATATGATCATTTATTAAAATCTCACGGGGTTTGTGATTTTAAGTTGAATGATTTATAAATCGAAAGAGTTCAATTCGTTTTTGTATTAGAAATAAGGTGAAATTATCTATTTTTGAATGAAGAATAAGACAGATATTATGTTTTAATTGAGAGATAATTGTGAAGATCGTGCGAAGTCGGGACTGAAATGGGAAAATAATTTTGGAGCTGAGATGGTTGGATTGGTTGCACAGGTCTTAGAAACATGCAAAGTCCTTCTGTTTGAGGTGGGGGTCTTGGTCAGTATGTTGTACCTGGTGTGAGGTGGGGGTCTTGGTCAGTATGTTGTACCTGGTGTAAGGTGGGGATCTTGGTCAGTATGTTGTACCTGAGGTGGGATCTTGGTCAGTATGTTGTACCTAGTGTGAGGTGTATCTTGGTCAGTATGTTGTACCTAACCCTGACATGAGGTGGGCCCTTGGTCAGCATGCTGACCCTGACGTGTGAAGTGGGCCCTCGGTCAGCATGCTGACCCTGATGTGTGAAGTGGGCCCTCAGTCAATATGCTGACCCTGATGTGGGAAGTGGGACCTCGGTCAGCATGATGGCCCTAACACTAATGACTTTGCATCCGAACGAAAGAATGATTAACTTGTGTTCCCAGGGATCACTGAAAGAACAAAGAGGCCATCCTATCTTTATGTAAGCCATCATACAAGTATCTGTTAGACAGGGTTTCTCCACCAAGTAATCACATACAACTCGCCATGTTGGAACAAGTGTAAGTCTTGTCTCTAAAATGCTTTTTGTTTTGTTTCCATGCAGGATACATTTTTCTACTCATTAGTGTACGACTCCCAGCAGAAGACTTTGCTTGCAGACAAGGGGGAGATTAGAGTCGGTTCCAAATACCAGGTGGAGACAATTCCCACAGTCTTAACTGGTAGGTTGACTTTTTGTCAGCGAAAGGCAGAAAGTTTTCCATTGTTAAATAGAGCATGTCTTACATACTTGCATATATTCTGTGTCTTTCATACTTGATTTTGAAATGGGAGGGGGGGGGGGGGGGGGTTGTTGGCTACTGTAGGATGGAAAGAGTGAGTTGGACAGAAAGAAAATTAAATGGCAATCTACTCACTGAAGTGGGTGCACAAAGACAAATATTACATATGATACAAAAATGTTGGTTGAGTCACAATATGAGACATGAAAGTCTTCTACAGAAGATACTAAAGGGTAAGATTCAAGGGAAGAGTGGATAGGGGTGACCAAGACTCATCTTTACATCTCAAGCATGCAGGGACATTGAATTATGCTGAAGTGAAGAGAACTGCAGAGGATAGGGTCAAATGGAGAGACATAGACAACCTTACAACCAGTCTTAGGACTGACCAACCAGAGGATAGGGTAAAATGGAGAGACATACTCAGACAACCTTACAACCAGTCTCCGGACTGATCAACCAGATGATGATGATACTCGTGTCTTCCATATTCCACATGCGCAGCCAGAGGTGCATTCTTGTGATCCACTGATATGACAAGGTCTCAAATGATGAAGACATCCGACAGACATGCCTCAAAGCACAGTCACCATGCTAAATTGCACTATTTGGAGATGTGACCCGCCTTATCGAGACGTTCCAGGTCATGAACATCAGGGTTGTGAAACAGCCATCTCCATCATCGTCCCACTCCCACGACCATCCATGTACCACCTGGATAGGTCAAATCAGAAGGACATCATCCTTATTGCATGCAGCCTGAGACACAGCCACTCGTTGTGTTCATGAAGAGTTGGTAGCGATGGGCGGTTGTTGCCCAAGTGGACTGCCTACTTACATTCTATATTTGTTCAAGTTCCGCTAAGAAAAACCTATCCATGACTAACCAAAACCAACATATAAAATAAGTGCATCTTCTGTATATTAAATTATACAAACCAGGAAGCGGTAAAACGATGGACAGAAATGTATCAATTAAAAACATTTCAAGCTCCCTCTGCTCTGTATAATTTAATATTTTCTTCAACAAATATTTGCCAAGTCAGAAACTTTGGTCTGTTCATATCTGGTGAAGTTTTTGAGACCTAAAGTTAATTACAGAATGGAGTAGCCAGCCCTACGCCCAACATCCTTAGTCACCTTATACAGTCTGCCAGGTGTTACTATTCATTGACCCACTTTTCATCCCAAGCAACACTTATAATAAAATATGGTAGGCCTGGTCAAAATTCTGACATTTTATATTTATTCAAATGTTAACGGTAAGTGTTTTCTTAGAGAATATGACGAAGAAAGGTCCTGTAGCAAGACCTCACACAATGACAGCGCAACGGCTACCAGCACCATCAAAGCTGGAGTGAAGGTCCTATACTGCCGGGGAGGCTAAATGTCAATAGGGAAAAGCCTGGAGGCTGTACGTCCCAGAGCTGCACTTTCCCCATGGCTAGTAGGCCACACGAAGAAAACCACCCACATACTTAGTACTAATAGTCATATGTGAGTCCCAAAGGTAGACCAAGGAGGACATGAGATGGCGTCTTCTAAGGGTTGACCAGATGGCATCTTCTAAGGGTTGACCAGATGGCATCTTCTAAGGGTTGACCAGATGGCATCTTCTAAGGGTTGACCAGATGGCATCTTCTAAGGGTTGACCAGATGGCATCTTCTAAGGGTTGACCAGATGGCATCTTCTAAGGGTTGACCAGATGGCATCTTCTAAGGGTTGACCAGATGGCATCATCTAAGGGTTGACCAGATGGCATCTTCTAAGGGTTGACCAGATGACATCTTCTAAAGGCTGACCAGGTGGCATCTTCTACGGACTGACCAGATGGATCTACAGCACAGAAGGATAGCTTTTGGCTTTCAGGCATCAGACACCGATCTGCCTGATTGGTTGGTTTCCTGTATTCCAGTTACCCGTTTGTGTTTGTTTTTGTTATAACTGATTTGATGAAAAAACTATCCAATCATTGTTTATTCTCGTTGCTGAGGTCCACCAGGAGAATTTATAGGGTTGCGGAATAAAAACCACTGTTACTGCAGTCACCACACAGTGTGCTTGTCTAGGTTTTTATATTACCTCTGATAGAAAGAAAAACAACTTGTACATTACTGAGGTTTTGAACACACACCCTTTTAATAATGATACCAGCATGCAAATAACATGACCACTTGACTGCCCACTTCTCTGTCTATTGACATATTCAAATATAATGTCTTCCTCGTAAATATTCATAATTCTATTTGACTTTCAGCAGCTTTATATTCATATTTGTCTCTAGTAGATGCATATTTTGCTTTAGTAGATTTGAATATTTTTTCTGCCTTATTATCAAGTAGCATCGTTATTATCAAGTAGCATGTCTTTTTTTGCAGAGTTCAGTTTTAGTTTAGTCGAAGATTAGTCGCTGAACACGGTTTAACCCATAAGTGCTCTGCTCTTCTCTGTATTATTTTAGACTCTCAGCACAATGCACAAACTTCGTAACATCGGCAAGTATCCCATAATAGATTGGGTAGATGTTTAACATAATTTTGAATTTTGCCCGCCCAGCGACTGTTAAGTCGACTCTTTTTTATTTCCCACTGCCAAGGGATTTTTAACGTGCACGACACTACACATAAACATCTGACCTCACTACCCAGAGATCCTGGGAAATACTAGAAAGTCCACATGAAAAAACCTCGGTCTCCACCATGATTTGAACCCATGACATCCGGCACCCGAGGCTGACGTCTTACCTCGAGACCACTCAGTCCCCTATTTTGCAGAATGATGCTCTAATTACAGCTGACCTGTAAGACTCTCGATCTTTGGCCAGTTCTCCTGCCTCCATCACTGTCATCTTCAGAACATTAATGGGGTCTGTAAAACAATAAAAAATATAGAGAACTTGTAAAGTTTGGTTGTCAGACACACAAAAAGATTTGGTTACAGAGTATGAGGAAGACCAAAAGGGAGATAGATAGAGGGATACAACATATACCTTGCAATAGTACAGATATACAACATCAAGGATGTTGGTCTAACAGAGGAAACTTCATCTCCATGTGATTTTTAGTAGTAAAAATGAATGCAGAAAAACGGCTAAACTGATTGTCTTCTGTCAGGTGAGGAAGACGTCCGCAAGTCAGAAGTTCTGGAAGAGCTGCTGTGGAATCCACGTCATGGTCTCTCTGATCGAGACATAGACCAGTTTCAGATCATTGCCAGGTGGGTTTCATGGATTTCCTTCTAGGCCTGGAATCAGTTCTTTATACTGATTTAGAAGACTGCATAGTCTGCATACAACCAGTTTCTTTTACTCCATTTGATCTAAAAATATCTGTATGCATCCAATCTATTCTTGAATGCATTAACTGACCCTGTTTCCTAACTCAGGATAAATGAGATTATAACAAGTTTTTCAAAATACAGCCGCCTACAAGAACAAGAGGGCATAGCTACAAATTAACTAAAGAAAGGTCCAGGTTAGATATTATGAAATATTTTTTTAGTCAAAGAGTGGTGAATGCTTGGAAGGCATTGCCGCTGGAAGCAGTGAGGCAGGGACAGTTAGTGCATTTAAGAATAGATTGGATGCGCATAGTTTTTAGAGCTAGGAAATGTACAAGAAACTGGTTGTATACAAACTCTAGTCTTCTAAACCAGTATAAAAACGTTAATTCAAGTCTCTTTCTTAAAGAGACATTTGTCACCTGGATGGACTGGGTTTGACTCCATAGTGCCTATTGCATCTCCTTCGTATTGCTTATCTGATATATATTTTATCAGATGGCTTAGTAAAGTGTTTACCTTAATGATTAATGTCTCACTGGCTGCTCAATGTGCAATTGAGTGGCCTTTCGTTCGTTCTACTACTCTTACTTAATGTGAGGGTCTGGATGTGATACCTTAGTTGACTCCACTGTAGGGCAAGGTCTGGATGTGATACCTTAGTTGACTCCACTGAATGTGAAGATCTGGATGTGATACCTTAGTTGACTCCACTGTAGGTGAAGGTCTGGATGTGATACCTTAGTTGACTCCACTGTAGGTGAAGGTCTGGATGTGATACTTTAGTTGACTCAACTGTAGGTGAAGGTCTGGATGTGATACCTTAGTTGACTCCACTGTAGGTGAAGGTCTGGATGTGATATCTTAGTTGACTCCACTATTAGTGAAGGTCTGGATGTGATACCTTAGTTGACTCCATTGTAGGGGAAGGTCTGGATGTGATACCTTAGTTGACTCCACTGTAGGTGAAGGTCTGGATGTGATACCTTAGTTGACTCCACTGTCAGTGAAGGTCTGGATGTGATACCTTAGTTGACTCCACTGTAGGTGAAGGTCTGGATGTGATACCTTAGTTGACTCCACTGTAGGTGAAGGTCTGGATGTGATATCTTAGTTGACTCCACTATTAGTGAAGGTCTGGATGTGATACCTTAGTTGACTCCATTGTAGGGGAAGGTCTGGATGTGATACCTTAGTTGACTCCACTGTAGGTGAAGGTCTGGATGTGATACCTTAGTTGACTCCACTGTCAGTGAAGGTCTGGATGTGATACCTTAACTATACGCCATGATTGTGTACCGTAGAGTATTATTGATTCTAATCTTTATTGATCAAATATTCCATTGTTATTTACAGGTCGGTAGGCACATTTGCACGTGCTTTAGACTGCACAAGCACCATCCGGCAACCGAGCCTGCATATGAGCGCAGCTGCAGCTTCTAGAGATATTACTATTGTGAGTTGTTAGTTAGTAGCCTGATATATAAATCAGTACTATTGTCAGTGTGTCATGCTTTTGGTTTTTATACTTACTTAGTCGCTCATCTTCTACCGTGAAGCGTAGAGGTTTTGGTTTTTATATGAAGGATAATTTGTTTTAAATATTGTTCATTTGATGCTGCGGAGAAACCCATTCTTCTTCTTCTTCTTCATCGTACGCTGTTTACAGCGATATTTACGTTGCACTGTTTTATTTTGTTAAGCCTGTGGCTCAGTGCATCTGATTTCAACAGGCGTTTCTGTAGGGTTGCCCTCCTTAGCCTTTGGCTGTCCCCAGCCTAACTGCAAGGCAGCAGTTGTTTTTGGTCAGAGTTGTCTCTCTTAGGAAGTTGTCTTGCAGGACTATCGAGTCTTCCCTACTCGTGTCTATAGGGTTTGGCAATGATATGATGGACTATGTACTAGTTTGTACTATCCCGGAAGAGAGGCAGTCCAGTGTGACTTTGTCCCAGGATCGTCACGTCCTGCCAGAAACGTAGCATATGCATGTGAGTGAGGTATCTCTTTGCTCCCTTTATTTTCTCGGCTCATCTGCAGTGATGGTACGCCTAGCATTCCCCGCCACCAGGGAGGTTGTCACAATAGGGCAGGAGGTGCAATGTCCGCTGGACTGCATCTCTTCTGCGTCCATTGGGATGACTGATAGCAGACAGAGGCAAAGAGCGAGGCAGGAGTGCATTTTACCAGGTGCATTTCTGCGGCTCGACCGGGCCGGGCTGAGACGCAAGCCCCAGCCATGTCGTAGCCTCCCATCACATCGGTGCTGAGATTTAGGGCGGGATTCTGGCTTAGAGGCGTTCGGCCGTAGTCCCTCAGATGGTAGCTTATCAGCCAAGCACGTGGACCAAATGTCAGCGACCTGTGATTCCTCTTGAAATAGTGCATTTGACCAGGGGACAAGCCTGGTCATTGCACGGAGATGTTGTTCGCCTGGTGTGCGGACATATCTCATGGTCAAGGGTTGAGTCTCAGCAGTGAGGTAGCTGATCTACATGACCCTTTGTGTACCAGAATTTGTCCACATAACCCTTAGTGTACCCACATTTGTCCACCGTACCCCAAGCCAGAAAGCAAGCCTACTTAACTGGTTATTAGTTTATTGTCTGTCTCAGATAACTAATCTTGCATCCCTTGAGACTGTTTTGTGCTTTCGTTTGTTAATTTCTTGACAGGCGAGAACCTTATCGCTCAACTATATCAGCGAATAACACATGTGCCGAGTGATGCCTTTAATTCTCCCGCCCCTGTCCCAAGGCAGCGCAGTACCTAGCTTCCCCAAGGAGTCCACACAGGACTTCGGTCAACACACTTACCATGAAACTGCAAGATGCTAGGTCTTCCTCCTCGGATATTGAAAGCTAATGAGAACTGCAACCTTTAATGTCCTTGTTGTGCTGCAGCACATTGCCATGGTAGTGGTTGATGGACGCAACAAACCACTGATGTCTAAGCGAACATTATTAATATTATATTATAGCACCCCTCAGAAATAAGATTTTTAAAAAGTGGACAATGAAAAAAGAAGCTACCAATAAAAATCACATGTTTCCATTCACCCAGTTTCATGCAATGAACAGCCTGCACCGACATGGCTACAACATTGCCAAGGCTGTCAAGAGTATGGTGCCCCAAGGAGGTCCTATCTTATGCCAAGATGAGATGGAGGAGTGGTCGCCGTCAGAGGCCAGTCTGTTTGAAGATGCTGTCGAGAAATATGGAAAAGACTTCAGTGATATCCGGCATGACTTTGTGAGTATACATAATACTGTATTGTAAAAGCTTGGGTGATTGGTTCACATTGTCGCTCCATATGAAGCATAGGCCGACCACTAGGACTGGCTTGTCTACGTGAATCTGATATCCAAGCATTTGCAGTAACGGTTTCAGACCAATGGTTTGATGTGCTGTGGTTCAGAGCAACATGTAACTTCTGGGTCAGGTGAAACTTACTGATGGAGGTGGGAGCGAAGAGTGACCTGGGTCGGTCATCTAGGTGGGAGGGAAGAGTGACCAGGGTCAGGTGAAACTTACTGATGGAGGTGGGAGGGAAGAGTGATCAGGGTCAGGTGAAACTTACTGATGGAGGTGCGAGCGAAGAGTGACCTGGGTCCGGTCTTCAAGGTGGGAGGGAAGAGTAACCAGGGTCAGGTCATCAAGGTGGGAGGGAAGAGTAACCAGTGTCAGGTCATCAAGCTGGGAGGAAAGAGTAACCAGGGTCAGGTCATCAAGGTGGGAGGGAAGAGTAACCAGGGTCAGGTCATCAAGGTGGGAGGGAAGAGTAACCAGGGTCAGGTCATCAAGGTGGGAGGGAAGAGTGACCAGGGTCAGGTCTTCTAGGTGGGAGGGAAGAGTAACCAGGGTCAGGTCATCAAGGTGGGAGGGAAGAGTAACCAGGGTCAAGTCATCAAGGTGGGAGCAAAGAGTGACCAGGGTCAGGTCATCAAGGTGGGAGGGAAGAGTAACCAGGGTCAGGTCATCAAGGTGGGAGGGAAGAGTAATCAGGGTCAGGTCATTAAGGTGGGAGCAAAGAGTGACCAGGGTCAGGTCATCAAGGTGGGAGGGAAGAGTAACCAGGGTCAGGTCATCAAGGTGGGAGGGAAGAGTAATCAGGGTCAGGTCATTAAGGTGGGAGGGAAGAGTAATCAGGGTCAGGTGAGACATACTGATCAAGGTGGGAGGGAAGAGTAACATTACAATGTAAATATGTTAAGAAACAATTAAATTCAACTATCTATGACACGAAGTATTCATAATAAAAATAAATATTAGTAAGTAGCGTTAAATATCTGTAATGGGGAGGGCAAAATATTTGTCTTTTTGTGTTTTAATCCTTCAGTAGCATTAGTCTCTTTCTCCTGTCATCTGTCATACGACATTTTTCCCATTGCTGGGGTAGTCAAGGGGTTTTGAAGGCTGAGGATTACAGACCGCTTCGCCACTGCTGTCGTCACGTCGTGTGCTGGCTGGTTTTTTTTTTTTCGCGTTGGCCTTATTTCTCTAATCCCCAAGGCAGTGTGGGTTGCACTGTGGTTTTTATTTGCGCCGGTTGGCCCAGTGCATCCGACTTCAGCATGCATTTTATGTAAGGGTCTGCTTCCTCCTGCATTTTCCAAAGGTTTGCTTCCCCAGGGTAACGGCCGGTGCTGTGATGGGGATCGAACCCAGCACCTTTTGGTTGTGAGCCGTGTCACTAAACCACTATCCCACGCCGTCCCCGTTTATTTATTTAACCTCCAACTGAAAAACAACATATGCCATACCGGGGATTCGAACCGCTGCCCTCCTTGTCGGCAGGTAGGCTTTGAAAACCATTCGGCCACGCGCTCCTCTTTCTCCTGTGTCCCAGTCAAAGTTTGAATCGGACACGTGTTGAGTATCCAGGTGTGTAATCATTACCGACAGGTGTGTAATCATTACCGACAGGTGTTGAGTATCCAGGTGTGTAACCATTACCGACAGGTGTTGAGTATCGAGGTGTGTAATCATTACCGACAGGTGTAGAATATCCAGGTGTGTAATCATTATCAGCAGGTGTTGAATATTTAGGTGTGTAATCATTATCAACAGGTGTTGAATATCCAGGTGTGTAATCATTACTGACAGGTGTTGAGTATCCAGGTGTGTAATCATTATCATCAGGTGTTGAATATTCAGGTGTGTAATCATTATCGGCAGGTGTTGAATATCCATGTGTAATCCAGGTGTGTAATCATTATCAGTAGGTGTTGAATATCCATGTGTAATCCAGGTCTGTAATCATTATCAGCAGGTATAATGAAACTAAAAATTATGTAAATCTTGAATTCATTGTACTTAACTTAACGTCTTTATACTGGTTTAGAAGACCCTGCAGAGTCTGTATACAACCAGTTAATTGTGCATTTCTTCTAGTTACCGTGGAAATCTTTGAAGAGTATAGTGGAGTACTACTACATGTGGAAGACCACTGACCGTCATGTACAGCAGGTAGGTGGCCAATTTTATCATCATTCTCTCTCATCTATTTCTCTCATAAACTTGGAAGTCTGTCTCAGACTTCTCTTGTCATCATCACACCTTTCGAGTATGGGCTGTCTCCAACCACATGGTATTAATATCTTCCATACTTTTTCTTAAACCCTCACACTGGTTCCCATCTATTTGTCTCTTCCCCCCCACCCCCCCCCCCCCCATTCTTCCATCATTTCTCTTCCCCCCTCTCTTATATCAATATCACGCCCTCCCGGCTTATATTGCCTTCTCATTGTTCTCCTATCTGGACAACTATTTGGCCACGCTTGGCTTATCAGGCATATTCTGCCACTTTTTGTTTGACCGCTCCCATTTCAGTTTCTATCGAGTACTTGGCACAACCGGTCGCTTAGACAGAAAGCGTCTCCTACCTGAAACAGATGAGTTGACCCTTTTTTTCTTATATGTTGATTTGTTAGTTCAGTGTTGTTGTCCCTGATGAAGGCCTATTGGTCGTAACGTAGGTTTTGTTTTTGTTCTCGTCTCGGTGCGGTATCTGACCATACCCATTTTTAAATTTTGATTAAGCTCAACCTTAATCAACTTTTACTAGTTTTTTTTCATGTTTTTTTCCTCTTGTCATCATACAAGCTTGTCTCTCGAATAATCAAATCAATTTTCATCATAAAATCAGTGGTCTGTCTCAAACATCTCTCGTCACTGTACAGCCTATCCATAATTCGTCAAATAATCAAATCAATTTTCATCATAAAATCAGTGGTCTGTCTCAAACATCTCTCGTCACTGTACAGCCTATCCATAATTCGTCAAATAATCAAATCAATTTTCATCATAAACTCAGTGGTCTGTCTCAAACATCTCTCGTCACACTGTACCGCCTATCCATAATTCGTCATCATAATCATTCCCATAACCTAGAACGTCGTTGAGGCACCGTTATTGCAGTTTGTCGTACCAGCTCCTGCCATACAACAACGGTGTGTCTTGGGCCGCTACACACCTGACGGAGCCCATCTGTCTCCAGGTGGCAGTTCATTATAGTAGTGTCTAAATTTCATACAACAAAGCTGACACTGTCTTCAGCTAGGGCGAAGGGCGCCAATCTCGTGAAGTTCAGACGTGTGAACTAGACCGTGAAATATAACACATGTTTAAGCGTAGTGCTATTCATATAACCAATGTCCATTCCACAATAATCGAACGTTTCCATTAACACAAGTGTAAGTCATCGACTAGTGTGAATTCCCAGCAAATCCATTGTCTGCCACATCTATAATGAACTAAAACAGCAGAGCAATGTAGACATGATGCCAGTTATAGCGCCATCTTTGCTGCTCTT